>OY757027.1:46576105-47138605 GCA_963580285.1 Lucinisca nassula
CTACTAACTACTACTACTACAAACTACTAACTACTACTACTAACTACTAACTACCACTACTAACTACTACTACTACTAACTATTACTACTACTAACTTCTACTAACTACTACTACTACTAACTACTACTACTACTAACTTCTACTAACTACTAACTACTACTACTACTACTAACTACTAACTACTTACTTCTACTACTAACTATTACTACTTCTAACTTCTACTAACTACTACTAACTACTAACTTCTACTAACTACTACTAACTACTTCTACTAACTACTACTAACTACTAACTACTACTACTACTACTAACTACTAACTACTACTACTACTAACTTCTACTAACTACTAACTACTACTACTACTAACTACTAACTACTACTACTACTAACTACTACTACTACTACTACTAACTACTACTAACTACTACTACTTCTACTAACTACTTACTACTACTACTACTAACTACTACTACTACTAACTACTACTACTACTACTACTAACTTCTATTAACTACTAACTACTACCACTACTACTAACTACTACTACTACTACTACTAACTACTAACTACTACTAACTACTACTACTTCTACTAACTACTAACTACTACTACTACTAACTACTACTAACTACTACTACTTCTACTAACTACTAATACTACTAACTACTACTACTACTACTACTACTAACTACTACTACTACTAACTACTACTACTTCTACTAACTACTAACTACTACTACTACTAACTACTAACTACTACTACTACTACTACTAACTACTACTACTACTACTACTACTACTACTACTAACTACTACTACTACTACTACTACTAACTACTTCTACTAACTACTACTACTACTTCTACTACTACTACTACTACTACTACTTACTACTACTAACTACTACTACTACTAACTACTACTAACTACTACTACTACTAACTACTAACTACTACTAACTACTACTACTACTAACTACTAACTACTACTAACTACTGACTACTACTATCTACTAACAACTACTAACTACTACAAACTACTAACTACTAACTACTACTACTACTACTACTAACTACTAACTACTACTACTACTACTACTAACTACTACTACTACTAACTACTAACTACTTACTAACTACTTACTACTACTACTACTACTACTAACTACTAACTACTTACTACTACTAACTACTAACTACTACTACCTACTACTACTACTACTACTACTACTAACTACTACTACTACTACTAACTACTACTACTACTACTACTACTAACTACTACTACTACTACTAACTTCTACTAACTACTAACTACTACTACTACAAACTACTAACTACTACTACTAACTACTAACTACCACTACTAACTACTACTACTACTAACTATTACTACTACTAACTTCTACTAACTACTACTACTACTAACTACTACTACTACTAACTTCTACTAACTACTAACTACTACTACTACTACTAACTACTAACTACTTACTTCTACTACTAACTATTACTACTTCTAACTTCTACTAACTACTACTAACTACTAACTTCTACTAACTACTACTAACTACTTCTACTAACTACTACTAACTACTAACTACTACTACTACTACTAACTACTAACTACTACTACTACTAACTTCTACTAACTACTAACTACTACTACTACTAACTACTAACTACTACTACTACTAACTACTACTACTACTACTACTAACTACTACTAACTACTACTACTTCTACTAACTACTTACTACTACTACTACTAACTACTACTACTACTAACTACTACTACTACTACTACTAACTTCTATTAACTACTAACTACTACCACTACTACTAACTACTACTACTACTACTACTAACTACTAACTACTACTAACTACTACTACTTCTACTAACTACTAACTACTACTACTACTAACTACTACTAACTACTACTACTTCTACTAACTACTAATACTACTAACTACTACTACTACTACTACTACTAACTACTACTACTACTAACTACTAACTACTACTAACTACTACTACTTCTACTAACTACTAACTACTACTACTACTAACTACTAACTACTACTACTACTACTACTAACTACTACTACTACTACTACTACTACTACTAACTTCTACTAACTACTAACTACTACTACTACTTACTACTACTACTACTACTAACTACTTACTACTTCTACTACTACTACTAACTAACTACTAACTACTTACTACTACTAACTACTTACTACTACTACTACTAACTACTACTAACTACTAACTACTACTACTACTACTACTACTACTACTACTAACTACTACTACTACTACTACTACTACTACTACTACTACTAATACTTGTCAGTCCTCATTCCCGATCGCCGCATCAAGCTGTGCAGATCAAGTCCATCATAGGCGTAACTCCCAATACGCATATTACGTATATGCGTAATGGAAAATATTTGAAATGAACTGAAAGCACCTAAATAATAGTGTTCCGCATTACATATTACATATGGGCTGCTCTTAAAGGAAAGAATTTGCTCCCCTCGGGAGCAAATTCTTTCCTTTAAGAGTAGCCCCCATCTCAAGGAAAGATAATATGCATAGATTTTTATCAGAGTTGTGCGTAATAATATCTTGTTTCTGGCTACGTTCATGTCAATTTCACCTAACCGTTGTTATAGCGATCACCTCCGTGTGATTAACCCTTATCCTGCTGAATATCCAATTAAGCTAAACCCATTTCTGACTTTGAACCAATCAGATTACTAGATGTAATTTATTCCCACAAATTCATAAACAGTATGTCAAACAGTGTAGATCCTGATCAGATGGCATCTTCAGATGGATTGCAAATAAAGGGGTTGTCGTGAACAGCAGGATAAGAATAAGGGAAACTAGAATCAAGCCCGATGAAACTTTCTGTATAAAGAAACAAGGATTGTCAGAAGACAACATTTTTATTTTGGTTTTGGTTTTTTGGTCCTTTCAAGTTTTTTTTCACTTATATCGAGCTTTATTAGAGGTGGGCGAAAATCGGAGTACCCGGATAAAAACCCAACTGGCCTTCCGTTGCATGCGGACACATCACTAGAACACGTCCGTGAAAAGAAGACCCCCTAAAGCCCACTTCATATAGAGAAAACAGGGGTTTACCGGGGTAAACAATATTTTTCCTATTTCTGCTCTAAGATATCGGTTGTGGGTACTTGTTAGAATCGCCTATGTTATGAGCATTTATAAGAAAAATATTACGGATTTTTATCAGAAAATTAGCCATTTTGGAGATATGAAAAAGCCCTATATCGCACGGGTGAGTTATCATAATGAAGTTATTAACCCCAATCCCGCTGAATAAATAATTTAGTCATACCCATTTCTGACGTTGAACCAACCAGATTACTTGATGGAAATTCACCGTCTGAATGCCAAGCATTGTAGATCCTGATCAGACGTCTAGTGTTTGACGCTTTTGCAGAAACTCGAACAAAAGTGTTTGCGGTCTGCATGGCCATGAATCTACCCATCGTGGTTCAAGCTCTGCATGGTTACGTGCTGCGACAAACAGTTTCACAGCAGAACAAACTTTCAATCATTGTATTGCTACTCTTAGACATGAAAACCGTAACAAAGGAAAGAGTGAGTGAGCGATCAACAGCTTAGGTCATATTGAGACGGGACCTCGGTTGTTAAGACTCATCCGAAAGTCTCGAGAAGCCCGGGATCGAGGCCCCCGTTCATCGGGGCTTGAAGTACATGAAGATAGGCTGCATGATGCTTCCACGCAGAGCTGAAACCGACCCACACACGAGTACTGGTAAACCGCTTAGAGGATTTAAGCCTGTCCAGTCAAAGCAGTGCGAGAGTCGGACCGTCCTTGCTTATAAACGCTATTGGTTTCATTGGGTGGCAGGGCTTGAGAAGTCATTTCATCTCTATGTCGGGTAAAAATCCCACACAATTGGAAGCAACGTCTCCAAAATGACCTTTACAGTGTTGACGGGGACGTTAAACCACAACTCAAACAAAGCCAGGGATCGGTAAAAAGAAAAAAAAATCACAACATAAACGAAAAACCCCGCCTGTGGTGGTATTCGAACCTGGGCCCCTCCGGAAAAAATCCATTGCTCTGACCACTGAGCCAAACATTATACGAAAACACGCCCATACAAATACTTTGTAACCTTTGTCACCGAAAAAATGAAAAAATTAAGATGAAAAAAATGTGATATTTTTCTTATTTCTGCTCAAAATATAGATTGCGGGTACTCGTTAGAACCGCCAAAGGGAAAGAAATACAAACATGAAGCACAGACCCCAACGGAAACACCAACAGCGGAAAGCCAATAGGACAGTTCCTTTCCCAAATTATGGCCAAAAGGCTATCCAAAATAAAATAATATAAGGGGCCGGGTCATTTTTGGTCCTGAATAATCTTGGAAGAAGTTCACTAGATGAAGCGACATACCAAATACCAAAGACCTTGGCCTTTGGGTTTCAGACAAGATCATTTGTAAAGGTTACCCCTATATTAGCCTATGTAAAACCAGTGGGCTCCTGAGCAGGGCCATTTTTGGCCCGAGGACTATAATTTGAACAATCTTGGTAGAGGTCCGATAGATGAAGATTCATACCAAATATCAAAGACCTGGGCCTTCTGATTTTAGACAAGGAGATATAAAGGATATTACCCCATGTAAAACATGTGGGCGGGGTGGGGCTAAACGATTTCTATGTGGGTTCCGGGTAGAAAAATTTTTGGCCCAAGGTCTATAATTTCGAATGTAGGAAAGAAAGTATCAGAAAAAAAAGTATCAGGAAAAAAGTATCGGAAAAAAGTATCAGGAAAATAAGTAGCAGTTGCCATCTTAAGGTAAATTTTAGTGCACCTGATGCATGATGTAGCATCTCAGATCATGTTGTGGGACTTTTACCAGACATTGAGATGAAATGAAATCTCAAGTCCCGCCGCCCAATGAAAACAAATAGGGTTCATGAGCATAAAGGTCACACTTTCACACTTTAGTTTGTTTAATGGAGTGAGTTTTAGTTTTACGTCCCACCAACAGCTAAGGTCATACGGAGACGGGACCTCGGTTTAAAGACTCATCCGAAAGTCTGGAGAAGCCCGGGATCGATCCCGCGATCCCTGGTCCGTCTACACTATATAGGTCATTTTGGAGACATTGCTTCCAATTTGTGGGACTTTTACCTGACAATGAGATGAAGTGACATCTCAAGCCCTGCGCACAATGAAACCAAATAGGGTTTATAAGCATGGAGATCCGACTTGCACACTTTATAGTTTGTTTAATTGGAGATTAATGTCCCCCTCTACACTATATAGGTCATTTTGGAACCGTTGCTTCCAATTGTGGGACTTTTACCAGACATGGAGATGAAGTGACCTAGCTCTCGTCCTTTTTATAAAGCAAGGGTTACAGAGAAAGGTTGCAAACTTGATTATTAAAGTGAAAAACAAATCAAAACATACAAAAGTATCCTAATCATTATATCATTGTCACATCTGAAGCGAATATGGATAAAACTGATACTTTTTTCCTGATACTTTTTCCTACCTAAACCTGATACTTTTTTCCGATACTTTTTCCCGATACTTTCTTTGAAATTACAACAATCTTGGTAGAGGTCAATTAAATGAAGCTTAATATCAAATATTAAAGGCCTGGGCCTTCTGGATTCAGACAAGATTTTTAAATGTTTTCCCTATATAAGTCTATGTTAAACCAGTGGGTCCCGGGCTATAATTTGAACAATCTTGGTTAAGGTCCACTAGATGAAGCTTCATACCAAATATCGAAGACCTGGGCCTTGGGGTTTCAGAGAATCTGGTAGGGAGCTACCCAGGCAACAGAATTTTTTTTTACAAATTTACGATTTTTTTTCTATTTTTAGCTCTGGCAGCCATTTTGTTCATCAGAGCTGAACTGTTTATGCTATTTGGTAGAGAATCATCTAAGCAATATTCCTATGTAGTTTGAATGAAATTGGCCCAAGGGGGCAGGAGTTGTCATTTGAAGATTGTTTATAATTTTTTGCTCTGTCGGCCATCTTGTGCGTCAGACCGGAACGATTTTAGCTATTTTGGTAGGGAGTTACCCAGACAACATTCTTGTGAAGTTTGAATCAAACTGGCCCAAGGGTTAAGAAGGAGTTCTCGTTTGAAGCATTTATTTTTCCATTTTTAGCTCTGGCGGCCATTTTGCTCATCGGAGTGGAACTGTTTTAGCTATTCTGGTAGAGAATCACCAAAGTAACATGTCTAGGAAGTTTGAAAGAAATCGGCCAAAAGGTACAGGAGAGGTTGGCGTTTAAAGATTTTTCTATTTTTAGCTCTGCCAGGCATCTTGTTCATCGGAGTGGAACGATTTTGGTAGGCAGCCACCCAGGCAACATCTCTGTGAATAGCTCACCATGAGCACTTTGTGCTCAGGTCGTGCTCAGGTGAGCTAAAAGAAAATAATTACAAAATCAGTTAAGCATATGATTATCTTCGAGACATGGAGACAATAACTGGGAAAGTTTTGTCAAAATCCTTTGAAAACTGTAGGAGCATTTGTTGAGACAAGATTATGCCTACGGATGGACAGACGGAGTGATGGACTTACAAATACACAGATGGACATATGGTGACCTCAGTAAAATACGATCACCTTCAGGTCATGAAACAACACTAGCAAGTTTCATCACAATCACACGAGAAACCTAGGAGGAGTTGCGGAGGCGAAAATTTCTGTTGATAAAACGGCTATAACTGACAAAGGGCTGTAAGTCTAAAAAAGAAGTCAAAAGTGACCTTGGTATAATATGATCCTCTTCAAGTCATGGGATCAATGACTGGATAGTTTCACTAAAATCCACTGAAAACTGCAAGAGGAGTTGCAGAGACAAGACATACTGTTGATAAAATGGCTAAAACTGACAAAGAGCCATAATTCTGGAATAGA
This sequence comes from Lucinisca nassula, assembly GCA_963580285.1. Lineage (NCBI taxonomy): Eukaryota > Metazoa > Mollusca > Bivalvia > Lucinida > Lucinidae > Lucinisca > Lucinisca nassula. The sequence continues at coordinate 46,583,078 of OY757027.1, forward strand.
TCAGTCGAGCATGACCTGAATAAAATATGATCATCTTCAGATCATGGGAACAATAGTTATAACTGGAAAGTTTCATCAAAATCCCTTGATAGATGTATGAGGAGTTGCGGAAACGAAGTTCTATTGATAAAATGGCAAAAATCTTACAAAAGGCCATAACTCTCGTAAAAATCAGCCAAGCATGACTTTGATATTATATGATCATATTTAGGCCATGGGAACAAGAACTGGAAAATTTCATCAAAATCCCTTGAGAAATGTATGAGTTGCTGAGACAAGAAGTTCTGTTGATAAAATAGCAAAAAATGACAAAGGGCTATAATTCTGGTAAAATCAGTTGAATATAACCTCAACTTGGGGTCATGGTAATAATAACTGGAAAGTTTCATAAAAATTGAATATAACCTCATCTTCGGGTCATGGTAATGATAACTGGAAAGTTTCATAAAAATCCCTTGAGAAATGAAGGAGGATTTGTGGAGACAATCAGTTTTACTGATAAAATGGCAGAAACTGACAAAGAGCCATAACTCTGGAAAAACAGTCGATAAGAATAAGAATCACCAACACAAAACATGGAAGGAATCACTGCAAAAACACAGACTTGGAATGATCAGTAAAAATTACTGGTGTGTTTAAGTTAACCCTCACTTTCACTGTGGTTCAAACAAGTATTTGTTTAGTATGTGTGAAGGTATTCTAACTCATCAGTGAATCAACTCGGTAAACAAAGAAATCACAATTAAAGCCAAGTTGACCCAAGGATGAGGACTAGACAGTAAAACATGCTGGGTGAGCCGCTGCCGAACACAAAGCCACTGGAGCAAAGGAAAACCAACATTTGAACCCTGTTGGACCAAGCAACAGACATAGAAGATACGGCAACGACCAACTAATAAATAGCTTTAAGCCAAAGCTATCACGAGTCTGAACCCCGATCCACTGGCGTGCAATTAAAGAGGAACCATTAAGTGTGACCGTGACTGGGTCAAACACAATGCATGCAGCCTGTTGAATAGCATTTATATTATATCCAATGTTTGTAATGTTTAATAATTTTCTGTAATTGCTCCAAAAAAAATAGGTTTGCCTTTACATTTTCTAAATTTATATATAACGTCACGAAAAAAATCAGGCTGTGACACCCCCTGTAGCAAAAGTCAATATAATCCAACCTTGAATTTAGTGCCGGTGATAAAACTTAGAAAATGCTTTCAGAAGTTTATGATATCGCTATCCCTGATGTAACAGTTTAGCTGTTAAGCTTTAATTACGAGTGATAAAATCAGCGACATGACTTCACACTCTTGCGAAACGAATAAGCTGCAAAATATAAACACCGTCAGATGGCAAAAGAGGAAAATCACGATCTAAAAATGGGAAATTTACTATATTAAAACCAAAATGATCATGCTTATCATAATTTTTAGTTGAAGCAAAACCATTTGAAATGTTCAAATGCAAATCCAAAAACGGGGTTTCGATATCAGAATTATTGGCTGTGCTTAACTGTAGCTCAGTTGGATAAATTTGATTAACCATTTGTTCAAAGTAAAGGTTGTCTATATTTAAAAGATCATCTAAATATCTTGCGGTAGGGTTAAAGACTTCACCTTATTTGCATTATCTGCTGGTTCCCAGTCTGAAGATTATCAGTGCTGGGAAAACAGGTAACCAGACCCCCTGACCTTTCAAGGTCAGGGGGGTCTGAAACCACAAGGCCCAGGTCTTTGATATTTGGTGTGAAGCTTCATCTAGTTGACCCTTACCAAGATTGTTCAAATTATAGTGCTGGGGCCAAAAATGCCCATATCCCGGGGCTTATATAGGGAAATTTTTTTAAAATCTTCCTCTCTGAAACCGCAAGGCCCAGGTCTGAGATATTTGGTATGAAGCTTCATCTAGTGGTCCCCTACCAAGATTGTTCAAATAATAGTGCTGGGGGTGGGGGGGATTTTTGGCCCCAGAGCTATAATTTGATTAATCTTGACAGAGGTCCACTCCATGAAAGTTGACACCAAATATCAAAGACCTAGGCCTTGTGGTTTCACAGAGGAAGATTTTTAAAGATTTTCCCTATATAAGTCTATGTAAAACCAAAGGGCCCCCGAGACTGGGGCATTTTTGGTCTCAGGGCTATAATTTGAACAATCTTGGTAGAGGTCAACAAGATGGAAGATTCATATCAAATATCAAAGACCTAGGCCTTGTGGTTTCAGGAGAAGATTTTTCAAGATTTTCCGGATATAAGTCTATGTAAAACCCAAGGGCCCCGTGGCGGGGGCATTTTTTGGCCCCAGGGCTATAATTTGAACAATCTTGGTAGAGGTTTACAAGATGAAGCTTCATAACAAATATCAAAGACCTGGATCTTGCGGTTTCAGAGAAGAAAATTTTCAAAGATTTTCCCCAATATAAGCCCATGTAAAACCAAAGGGCCCCGGGGGCGGAGGCATTTTTGGCCCCAGCACTATAATTTGAAAAATCTTGGTAGGGGTCCACTAGATGAAGCTTCATGCCAAATAGCAAAGATCTGGACTTTGCAGTTTCAGAGAAGATTTTTAAAGATTTTTCCCTATATAAGCCCATGTAAAACGAAAGGGCCCCGGGGCGGGGGCATTTTTGGCCCCAGCACCATAATTTGAACAATCTTGGTAGGGGTCCACTAGATGAAGCTTCATACCAAATATCAAAGACATGGGCCTTTTGGTTTCAGATCAGAAGATTTTTAAAGATTTTCCCTATATAAACCCATGTAAAACCAAAGGGCCCAGTGGCGGGGGCATTTTTGGCCCAAGCACTTTTATTTGAACAATCTTGGTAGGGGACCACTAGATGAAGCTTCATACCAAATATCTCAGACCTGGGCCTTGCGGTTTCAGAGAAGAAGATTTTAAAAGATTTTCCGTATATAAGCCCATGTAAAACAAAAGGGCCCCGGGATGGGGGCATTTTTGGCCCCAGCACTATAATTTGAACAATCTTGGTAGGGGTCAACTAGATGAAGCTTCACACCAAATATCAAAGACCTGGGCCATGTGGTTTCATAGAAGATTTTTTAAGTTTTCGGTGAAAACATCTATTTTTGGCTCCTGTGACCTAGATGTGCAACGGACTGGAACCGTTTGAACATCTTTGAAAGGGGACCACCTAAGGATCATTCCTGTGAAGTTTGGTCAAAATCTGATCAGTGTTTTAGGAGATGATGTTTGAAGAAACTTTTTCGCATGCACACACGCACGCACGGCGGACAAAAAGTGAAACCAAAAGCTCACCTCGTCACTATGTGACGATGAGCTAAAAACAGGTAGTCTGGTTACCTGTTTTTCCAACACTGATAACCTTCAGACTAGGAACCAGCCGATAATGCAAATAAGGTAACAGAAAGAACTTAAAGCACCTTTGTTAACATGGAATGAGTGAAAATAAAAACAACACTAATGCTCTGTTTACTGAGTATTAGACTGAAACAAAACAGCAACAAAATATGACACAAAAATAATAATAATTTTTATAACATTTACCATAACACACCCATGTAACATAGCGCATTTTTCACAGCTACAAAAATGGCTATGTTTCCGATGAAAATCTGTGACATTTTTCTTATTTACACTTCAAATATAGGTTGTGTATGCTCATTAGAATTGCCTAAGTGAGGCGGTTCTAATGAGTAACCACAAGCTATGTCTTGGAGCAGAATAAAGAAATAATATATACCCCCTTAAACCCCAGTTTGCTCTTTATTAAGTGAGGTTTAGGGGGGGATGTTCATTTCACTGACTCGTTAACGTGATGAACTATGTACCTTACGGGGAACGAACACACCTGGGGCCAGTTGTTCAAAACTTATGATATCGTTAATTAATGTATCACAAAAACTTTCATCATTTAATATGGCAAATATGCGAATATTTTTGCTTAAACTAGAACTGTCAGAGGATCTGACTATAGCCCCGCTATAGCCCTGTAAGAGGAGAAAGACTCATGAATTAAAGGTAAAGACTTGTGAGAGGGTTAAATCCCTAACAAGGTACCTACGCCTTATAGACTTTTCGCGTTATTAGATCTGAAAAACAGTCTAAGTTAAAAAATAGGTTTTGGATAATGAAAAAAGCACATGCACATCTTCAGACCTATATGAAAACACCTGTTAAATTTCAAAAGGATTGACTAGAACTGTAAGAGGAGTTGCGATCACAAGGTAGCAACTCCCTATACATTTTAACATTAGTAGATCTCAAAAATTGTCTAAGTTAAAAAAGGTGAAATAAGTAAAAAAAAATATTTAAGGATAATGAAAAAAGAATATGCACATCTTCAGACCTATATGAAAACACCTGTAAAGTTTCAAAAGGATTGACCTAGAACTGTAAGAGGAGTTGTGGTCACAAGGTAGCTACTCCCTATACATTTTAACATTAGTAGATCTCAAAAATTGTCTAAGTTAAAAAAGGTGAAATAAGTGAAAAAAATTATTTAAGGATAATGAAAAAAGAATATGCACATCTTCAGACCTATATGAAAACACCTGTAAAGTTTCAAAAGGATTGACCTAGAACTGTAAGAGGAGTTGCAGTAACAAGGTAGCTACTCCCTATACATTTTAACATTAGTAGATCTCAAAAATTGTCTAAGTTAAAAAAGGTGAAATAAGTGAAAAAAAATATTTAAGGATAATGAAAAAAGAATATGCATATCTTCAGACCTATATGAAAACACCTGTAAAGTTTCAAAAGGATTGACCTAGAACTGTAAGAGGAGTTGCGGTAACAAGGTACCCACTATCAAATATTACAGACAGACACACAGAATTCCGGACAAATTACAGACAGACAGACAGACGGAATTCCGGACAAGCCAAATCCAATATAGCCCCCACTTTTTCAAAGCGGGGCTATAAAAATGTGAGCAGCTTTTTCAAATGCTGCTCACATTTTTTTCAACAAAAATAACAAAAATATATAGATTTCCTACTTGCTAGAACAGTTAACAATATGACCACTAACCAGCTCGTTAAGCTAACAATGCTTTGAACAACTGGCCCCTCACATTTTCTACTGTTTTTTTTTCCTAGGGAGACAACTTTTCATCCCTTTTAGCTTTTCTGTAAGCTGACTCCTCTTCTCTTAACCTTCAAAGTGCCAAGCAAAACTGCGGCCCCCGCCCATCAGGGCTTGAAGAAATATATGGGCTGCATGATGCCACCACGCAGAGCTGAAACCGACCCCCACACGAGTACTGGTAAACCGCTTAGAGGATCTAAGCATGCAATTACGCAAACACGCCTACACAAATACATTGCCACCTTTATCGCCGAAAAAATGAAACTTTTAGGATGAAACATTGTGATATTTTTCTTATTTCTGCTCAAAATATAGGTTGTGGGCACTCGTTAGTACCGCCTCATCGAGGCGGTTCTAAAGAGTACCCACAATCTATATTTTAGAGCAGAAATAAGAAAAATAAGGTATACCCCCAGAAACTTCAGTTTTACTATATAAAAGTGGGGTTCAAGGGTGTCAAAATTATATAGGCCTGTTTATGTGATGCCTGGCAAAGCAATGCGAGTTGGACCGTCAATGCTTATAAATACTGTTGGTTTCATTGGGCGACATGGCTTGAGATGTCATTCATCTCAATGTCGGTTAAAAGTCCCACAAAATTGGAAGCAAAGCCTCCAAAATGACCTTTACAGTGTTGATGGGGACGTTAAACTTCAAATCAAACAAACAAATGCCAAGCAAAACTGCATTGAAAATGTTGTCTGTTTATGCCATTTGTTGCATCTTCTTGCAAGCATTTCAAACATATTTTTGCACATACTGATAAAGGCAAAGAGAGTGGACCCAGATCAGACTGCTCCTCTAAGGGTGGACCCTGATCAGACTGCTCCTAGAGGAGCCTTTGCAGGTAACCAGCTGACAATGAAGATATCAATCACAACAAACATATTTTTGCATAAACTGATACAGGCAAACAGTATGGATGCTGAACAGAATCCTCCTAGAGCAGCAGTCTGGTCTGGGGCAACCCTGTTTGCAACATCACTTTTAAGGTAACCACCAGATCTACATGATCTAAATTATAAGAATCTTACATGGGTGTGAGGGTTGGATGGAAAAATCCATCCCAAGGGTCACTGTCTGGCATCACAAGGCTTGCCGAGTGATGCCGGATAGTGATCCTGAGGATGGGATTTTTCCATCCAACCCTCACACCCATGTAGGATTCTTTTTCTTGCATTCCTTCCATTTCTGGAATTTTAATAACGCAGTCATTTCGGTTGCTGATGTCCACCATAAAGTGATGACACATCAGTGATGGTTAGCGACGTCACTCAGCCTCAATGACGGCACATAATGAGGTCATATTCCACCAGTGCATTTATCTCAAATGCGAGAATATTCAATTTTGAGTAAGAACACCAGGATTGGAACAGAATTTCTGTCCCAGGCTAAAACCATGGATTTCCTTGTCCGGTGTGCATGAAGATAAAGATACACAATTGTTGTCTGTTTATCTTGTCTGCTGCATCTTCTTGCAAACATTTCAAACATATTTTTGCATATATTGATAAAGGCAAACAGAGTGGACCCTGATCAGACTGCTCCGAGAGAAGCTGTATGATCTGGTCCACAACAAAGCAACCAGCAGATAACAAAGCAGACAGCAATTATTGTGATTGGCACCTTGAGGGTTAAAAGGTAAAGTTCACACCTCAGATCTCTTTACTTTAGCCCTAGCAACCCCTACCTTTTTTATACAGTGAAGATCCAGATCAGATTAGAAGCCATCTGATCAGAATCTACACTGGTTGTCATGCAGTTTGTGAATTGTTGCTCAAAAACATAGATTATTGGTACTCATTAGAAACACCTCATTAAGGCTGTTCTAACTATCTCATTAAGGCTGTTCTAACCAGCACCCACAATCTATAATTGGACTAGAAGAAAGAAAATATCAAACATTTTCATCTGGAAAAAGCTAGTTTTAGAGATAGGAAAGATGTAGAGGATCTTACAGGAGTGGTCATTTCATATGATATTTATGAAACGAGCCTTTGGCGATTTTCATAAATATCATATGAAATGACCACGAGTGTAAGATTCTCTTTATCATATGACTACTTTAAATTGGATTTTATCGCCTTTTAATTTGACAATTTTTCTACGAAAAATGCATGGTTGACATGGACGTCGTCATGACGTTACTTAATCCCGCCAATGTGTTATTACACATGTGATCATACGATTTTTATTACACGACGTTATCCACTGCTTATCAACGATGTCATATGATAAGGCATTATATTACATTTTTGCTGCTATTTTAAGTAAATTTTGGGGGAAATAAAAATGAAATTTTCCTGCAGGGAAAATATTCCTTTCAGGCGGGGATATATTTCTTTTTTCGAATGTCATCATGCACTATGATGCGCCAAAATCGGGACAAATTACGTCACGTCACAGCGCTAATTACGTCAGTTTTAAACGTTAGAAAGGCCAAAAATGGCCGATTTAATAAATGTAATATAAACATTAATACATCTTTAGTTTTGAATACAGGAAATATTTCCCTTGAAACTTGCAAATCGTATAAACAAACTCGTGAATTCGCACTTGTTTGTTTACTTGATCTGCACGTCTCTCGGGCAAAATATTTCCGGTATTTAAAACTAAAGACATATTAATCTCTATTTAGTGTTATGAGAAAATTAAAACAAATCAGGCATTCCTTTTCTTGCAGTCTAACAAGTCAAAAACTATGAAATACATTTCATTCATCATTTAAGCGGTTAATTTTATCACATTTAAAAATGTAAATCCTATTATGACATAAAATTAAATATTTATCAATGCTTACATTTTAAGATGAGAACAATGATGTATATTAATAAGTAAAATATGAAAACATTAATAAGCATAGAATACAGCACTAATAACAAGAGGGATAAATTTATCGACAAACAAAATAATTTAATAACTTACAACAAGAAGTAGCTTTAAAAAAGATATTTAACAAAGACCAGGCCACGAGGTGCTAAAACTTTTTTCATGCTCAACTCAGGTGAGCATTAAAAATTTGTAATGCTCATACCTATTAAAATGCAAGCAAATCAGGCAAGTTTCTTGCTCGGATCAGCACAGAATGTCATTTAACATGCTCATAAATTTTAAAATGCCAACATTTGTTGGCATTTTGAAATTAATGAGCAGGATAAATTTCATGTTCAAGTGAGTTGAGCATGAAAAAAGGTTTTATAGCCTCGGGACCAGATACCAGTTGTTCAAAGCGTTGTTAGCTTAATTACATTAGGAGAACACGCCTATATAAATTTGACCCCCTCATACCCCACTTTTACATAGTAAAACTGGGTTTTAAGGGGTATACATTATTTTTCTTATTTCTGCTCAAAAACATAGATTGTGGGTACTCGATAGAACCGCCTCGACGAGGCGGTTCTATCGAGTCCCCGTAATCTATGTTTTGAGCAGAAATAAGAAAAATATCACAATTTTTCATCTTAAAATTTCAAATTTTTGGCCAAAAAATTGGCAATGTATTTGTATAGGCGTGTTTTCTTCATGAACAAGCTTGTTAATGGTCAAAATGCATAACTGTTCTAGTAAGTACAATATCTAATACAATGGTATTTTCGTTGAAAATGTGAGCAGCTTCTGCATTTGCAAAAGCTGCTCACATTTGTTCTGAAAAAATATATAATATTAGCCAAATTAAAGGATAATGAATCAATATTATGTTCACCAACAACATCATTAGTTTTGAACAACTGAACATTACGGAAACACGCCAATACAAATACAGAGTAAAAAAAATTATTATCACCGAAAAAATGAAGATTTTAAGATGAAAAATTGCGATAATTTTCTTAATTCTGCTCAAAATATAAATTGTGTGTACACGTTAGAACCGCCTCATCGAGGCGATTCTAACAAGTACCCACAATCTTTATTTCGTTAGAACCACCTGGATAAGGCGGTTCTTCTAACGAGTACCCACAATCTATATTTTAGAGCAGAAATAAGAAAAACTAGAGCTGTCAGTGAAACTGACTAGGGCCCCAGCAGCGCTATCAGAAATTTGTGGACGGACAGACGGACGGACAGACAGACAGACAGACAGACGGACGGACAGAGTGATTACTATAGGGCACCCACACTTTCAGTGCGGGGCCCTAATAAGGCCCCTGTAAATCCCAGTTTTAATATATAAAGGGTCAATATTATATAGGCATGTTTTGGTGATGAACCGGGATATTTCTGACTCACAGAGAATATGGGCTCTATTAAACAGGTCCACAACAGCTATTTCTCTAAATTGTATAAATAGTCCATACAGAAGAAGGGCAACAGTTTTGAAAATCCATGTGCCATTCAGCACAGGGCCCATACCAGAATTATCCCTATGATAATACAAACTAGGGAAGAAAAGATCAATCTATCTGTACTCATTTATAAGTCCATTGTTTATCAGTAAATGCAAAGTTACTAACTACAGAAGCTTCTTGCCTGCTATTGTCCACAAAACTATCACAGACCATGGACGGGCCTCCATGGCCTAATAAATAAGAGCCCTGACTCTTAATCATTAGGTCCGTCACCGCTGTGGATTGGAGCCTGGCTCCAGTCACATGTGAGACGCCAAGTTCTGCAACAGAAGGTCATGTGTATTTTCTCTGGGTACTCCGTTTTTCGCCAAAATCTGATTAACGATCAGCTCGATAGGAGTGAAATAATCTTAAAAAGGCCATAAAAACCCCCTCCCCCCCCCCACAAAAAAAAGTCACTGACCACGGTTATATAAAGTCATGGAACTATCGTCAATGTGATGACAATGTGCTGTGTAAAGAGGGTTATCTGTAAATCATTTATGTATCATATCTACTATTTATAGAATAAAATTAATACAGCAGAACTTCGATGGCTCGAACACTAATGGCTTGTTTACCATAGCTGAGGCGAACCCGTTCTAGAAAATGTCCTTTACATAACATTAAGATAGCACATCGTGCGACATAGCGCATTTTTTTTCGCATCTCCAAAATGGCTATTTTTCTGATGAAAATTTTTGGTATTTTCCTTATTAATACTGCAAACATAGGTTGTGGGTGCTCGTTAGAACCGCCTCATTGTGGCGGTTCTAACGAGTACCCACAACCGATGTCTCTGAGCAGAAATAACCACAACCTATGTCTCTGAGCAGAATTAAGGAAAATAATCTACACCCTGTAAACCCCAGTTTTCTCTATATAAAGTGGGGTTTAGTGGGGTCTTTATTTCACGGACTTAGTCGCGTGATGAGAAATAGTGTAGCATAATAACAGAGATTTTCGACTTTGATTTTGCAAACGTATCCTAGGTGTACTCATTTGAATCACCTCGATGAGGTTGAATCACCTCGATGAGGTGATTCTAATGAGTACAAACAGCATACATTTTTATTATACGACATTGAAAAGATGTTCCCAAATTTACCCTGTCATGCCTCTTGGCAAAAACCCTCATTGGCTCGAACTACCCCTGTCTCGAACAGATTTTCGTGGTCCTAAATGTGTTTAAACCATTGAACTGCTACTGTAAGTTTATACCTAAGGGTGACACGATATTGTATAATCAATTAATCGATCGATAAATTCAACAAAAATGATTATCATTTCTGATTTGCTTTTAATCGATTACTTGATAGGTACAATTGACTACCGAAAGTTATGCCTAAAATAGCTGGATGAGTGGCAAACAGTGCAGACCCTGATGAGATGCCGCATTCTGCGGCGTCTCATCTGGGTCTACACTGTTTGCTCAGGCCTGCCTGTTCAAATATACATATGGTAAAGTGCAACATATGGTAAGAGTCATGCTCAGACAGAAAGCCAGACAGGTTAAATTATGACAAAAACCTGAGCGATTACTAATCGATTATCGATCGCAATGACAGGACTGATAATCGATTATCTTTATAGCTCCGATTAGCCAGCCCTATTTATACCTACAATCAACTGGCCTCTTGTGCTTGGACATACATACGACATAGGATGTGTGAACCTAATTGGCAAATAGTGAAGACCCAGAGCAGAAGCAGCAGAATGCTGTGTCTGATCAACATCTTAACTGTTCATTTAAAACCAGAAATTTAAGGGTTAAATGAAAATTAAAGTCTAGGGGCCAGTTGTTCAAAACAAACAACGTCGTTAGTTAACAAATCGAAAAAATTTTGATCATTTAATATGGCAAATATACTATTATTTTTGCTGAAAACCATACATTTTTCAGTAAAAAAAAAAATTTTAGGTATTGTTCTTGTTAGAACAGTTAACAATATGACCAATAACAAGCTCGTTAAGCTAACGAGGCTTTGAACAACTGGACAAGTGCTTTCAGGACTTTGATTATGTTATTGTCAATAGTTAATGCTTCACTTTCAGAAAGCCCCCACCCATCTTGGCTTAAAGAAAAAGATTGGGCTGCATGGTGCTTCCACACAGAGCTGAAACTGACCACACATGAGTATTGGTAAACCACTTAGAAGGACAAAGGCTTGCCCAGGTAAAGTGTGTGAGTCAGACCATTTAATGCATATAAGCTTTTTGGTTTCATTGGAAGGCAGGGCTTGAGATGTCACTTCATCTAAATTTCAGGTAGAAGTTCCACAAAATTGGAAGCAACATCTCCAAAATGACCTAAATTGTGTTGACGGGACATTAAATATCAATTCAAACATAGAGTGATGGAACAGAGCTGCTACATAACAGCAAATTCGATCCTTCAAAGAGTAGTCATTCCTTTAAAAGGAAGATTTGTTTGTTTGAATTCAGGTTTGATGTCCAAGTCCTCAATATTTAGGTCATTTTGGAGACATTGCTTCTGATTTTGTGGAACTTTTACCTGACCCTGAGATGAAATAACATCTCAAGCCCTGCCACCCAACGAAACCAATATAGTTCATAAGCATAGACTGTCTGACTCACACTACTTTGTCTGGACAGGCTTAGACCTTCTAAGCCATTTTCCAGTACTAACGTTAGGTTGGTTTCAGCTCTGGGTGGCAGCATCATGCAACCCAATCTATTTCACCAAGCCCCGATGGGAGGGGGCCGTTTTACAAGGAAGATAATACAACACTTGAAAGGGCTGCCTCATCTTTAAAGTGTATACATTTCTCATTTGGAATAAACACTGGATTACTGTTCTCAGGGCAATAAACTCCCATGGTACTGACAATGAGTCTATAAACAACAATGTAATTCTATAAATAGTAACAAAGTAAATAAATTAAAGTTGGCTAAACAAAATTCTTCTCTTGAACCATTATAAACTAATAAAAACTTAATGATCCAGAACCATTGCAGAACATTCAAACTTAATCTTAAACCATTTTAGAATATTCAAACGTAATCTTAAACCATTCTAAAATATTTAAACTTAATCTTGAACCATTCTAGTTAATGCTTTACTTTCAGAAAGCCCCCACCCATCTTGGCTTAAAGAAATAGATTGGGCTGCATGATGCTTCCACACAGAGCTGAAACTGACCACACATGAGTATTGGTAAACCACTTAGAAGGACAAAGGCTTGCCCAGGTAAAACTTAATAAACACTTCTTGAATTGCCCTATATTTTTCAAAGAGTTACCTTCCTTTAAGGTGTATAATTTAATATTCCCCTTAACAACCAAGGGCACAACACAGACTAATCTGAACAAATTAATAAACATGCAAACCAAACTTTATACACCACTACCCCAATATAACACGGCTGGTTATAACACGGTTTTGGATATAAAACGGTTTCAAAATGGATCCCAAAAATCTATAGATTATATAGAAAAATGACCATAAATGGTCATATTTCTGTACAATCTATACACTTTACTTTGGATATAACACAGTTGTTTAAATAACATGGTTTCTCCTTTGGACCCCACTAATAGTGTTATAAAGAGGTTGAGGTGTATATTGTTTTATACTTATCATATGACTTCATGTCTGAGAATGTAATAAGGCCATTTATTAATTGAATATCCTGTTCTGATCGGAGGCCATCCGTATTAACATCAGGTCAACCAATATATACTAAGGTCAAGTGGGGTAAAAAAATCAATAATCATGTTTTTTTTAATTTTGTCAATTAATAAAATTGTCATTGATCAAGTAATTTCTTATTGACCCAGTTACAGGTCCTCGATCAGCTGCATTGGCCCGAGGCCAAAGGCCTCGGGCCAATGCAGCAGACCTCGGACCTGTACCTGGACCAATACGAAAATAAATGATTAATAACATTATAGTATTAAATTCGGTAATCCACTAGTGAATTAAATATGTAAATTAGTTAGATACATCCTGTAACGTTACACTTATGACATACTTAACAACATCACTTTTACTCACGGCAGAACATTTTTGAACTCCATTTGTGAATTAAATGCATTTAACTGTCATATGATAAAGAGAATCTTCCTCAATTGAGTTCATTAAATAAATTGAATTTATTAAACTCATTGAGGAGCTGAAACCAACCGCACACTAGTACTGGTAAACCGCTCAGTGTGTGTGTGTGAATTCGGGTTAAACGTTGCTTTCAACAATTTTTCAGTCATATCACGACGGTGTCTGGTTGCGACAGGGAGCTCAATGCTCACTTTTATAGTGCTGCCTCACTGAAGTATCATGTCCCAGACACATTACATGATACCACACCCAGTCACATTATCCTGACACTGGGTCGACCAGTCCTAGCTCTACCCCGTAAATCTGAGTGCCAAACGAGGAGCAGCTAGTACCATTGTTAACGACTTTGGTATGTCGCGGCCCGGGATCAAACCTGTGACCTCCTGTTCCCCGGAGCGGACACTCTACCAACTGAGCTATCGAGGCTGGTGGTAAACCGCTCAAAGGATCTAAGCCTGCCCAGGCAAAGTGGTGCGAGTCGGACCGTCCATGCATATAAACACTATTCGTTTCATTGGGCAGCAGGGCTTGAGATGTCATTTCATCTCTATGTCGGGTAAAAGTCCCACAAATTGGAAGCAACATCTCCAAAATGACCTATACAGTGTTGATGGGGACATAAAACCTCAAATCAAACAAAACAAACAAATGGTTCAAACACTGATGGCCTGTTTACATGTACCTTGGCTAATTGGAACTCCCTCTTGTGTCCCTGGAGAATTCTTCAAGTAGCTCCAGATATACAGTGAGACTTCGATGGCTCGAACACGGACGGCTCATTAACCATGGCTGATTTGATCTCATTCTTGAATCAATAGACAATGCTGGAAATTTTGGTTTGTGGAAACAGTAGTTCAAGATAAAAGGAGTTGAAATCCAATGAACATACATGTACAGTAAAATTCCTATATAAAGACCACCTTTGGGACTGTTCAAAAGTGGTCTTAAAGACCACTTTTGAACAGTCACAAAGGTGGTCCCTGACCAGAGGACATTGTAAGCAGAAAATACAATTAGAAAAATTAAGTGTACCCTTCAATAAAGCCTTTTTATGGCAGAATTAGTCCTAATTTTAGGTGGCCTTAATAGGGGAATTTCACTGATAGCATAACTAAAACAATGGTGTCCAAAATTTTGTTTGACTCATGCAGTTGTTTGAGATATCAGTGTTGAGATAAGGAGAGTCAACTGTATCTTGTTTCTGTTCAGAAGAATAGACTGTAGGTAAAATTAAGTAATATAATGTATACCCTTGCAAAACAGGATCTTCTCTATATGAAGTGGGTCTTACAAGGGTACTGAGTTCAAGTGCTTGTTAACCAATTTTGCATAACGTGAACAAGTCTGTAGAATGAACACCACCCTTAACCCCACTTTATATAGAGAATACTGGGGTTTACGGGGTATACATTATTTTTCTTATTTCTGCTCCAAGACAGGTTGTGGCTACTATTAAGTACCGCCTCATTGAGGCGGTTCTTACGAGCACCCACATCTCATATCTGCAGCATAGATAAGAAAAAATCATGGATTTTCATCAGAAAAGTGGCCATTTTGGAGATGTGAAAAAATGCACTTTATTACATGGGTGTGTTATCATAATGGTACACTGTTTGCAAAACGTTCAACCATTTTTCTAATAAATTTTGAAAAAACTCAACCTGTCCCCTCTAAATTTTGAAATGGACTCCTGCTGTATATAAGGAGAACGATTCCAGTTGGTACAAAATGGGTTAATGTGAATGTCAACAATAAAAATAACGTTACAACAGAAATAACATTTCAAAACAAATAAGTAATCAACATAAACAATAACATAAACTATGTAATAACAGAAACTAAGTATCACAATACCGTCCATAAATATCAATAATTATCAGTCTGATTAAAAACCTCATAACTACTTTTTTTAAACCTTACCGCTCTCTAGATGATAAATAGTTGATATTTTTCTTATTTTTTCCCAGGAAACAGGATTTGACGTTTCATGCGAATTGTGTCATAGGAGCCAATTTGAACAAAAAGTCAAATCCTGTTTTTCCATGGAGACAATCTGCATGAAATGTCATATCCAGTTTTCTTGGAAAAATAAGAAAAATATTTCAAAATCTCGTCTCTTGAAAAAAATACCCAGCATGCTGAGCATTAAAAAATAGCTCTTCAATATGATTCTATTCTGCTCATGAAAATACACCTTGTGACAAAAGGATGTAACTCACCATTAGTCAGAAAGGGTAGATTCTCGCTCAAAAATTGTGAAGATACAATTACAACCAAATTGCTAAATCGCATATGGAAGAGCCAATCAGAATCAGATTGCTCCATTTTTTCTCATTTGACATTCTGTCAAAACATTGGCCTTATTATTGTGACACAAGGCTCTAATTACTCGTATTTTAACTTTTTTTAACTTGAATACGAACACTTCTGTATACAAGGACTGTTCAAATATGAATGCAAGTAGAATGTTTTCTCATGCACTAATGCGAAAATCACCAGGAAATAAATATCACAGCGTAGAAAAACATTTTACCTATACATTGATACCAAACCTGTTAAAATCTGTGCACTTTATTCATGTATATCGTTCGATAAACACTGTCTACTCTTGTATACTAATACAAAACATGGTTGGAAGAAGGTCAGAGTAGGCCGTTGAAATACGGTCCTATATTAAGAATTGTTGTATTCTTGGTATACGGTGCAAAGACATTTTTGATGAAATATGTTCGATTTATGGGCATAATGAAATGTCTTTTCCGACAGTTTTTCGTTGGTGTAAGAAATTCAGTTGTGGGCTAGGCTCAACAGAAGATGCACCACATGATCGTCGGACGAAAAGAGCAACATCTGCCAAGATGGTTGCTAGAGTGAAAGAAATAGTTGCTACCGATGCACGATACACCACTAGGCAAATAGCTAGTATAGTTGGCATCTCATTAGGAGCAGCTCATACAATTCTGAAACGGGATTTGAAAATGAGAAAGATCTGTGCTAGATGGATTCCCCATCTGTTGACAGATGAGCAGAAAAAGACACCTGTTCAGTGCGCCAAGAAGTTGTTTAAAAAGTTTCCAAATTACAATGCACGGTCTTTCGCTAATGTCATCACAGGTGACGAGACATGGGTTCACTTTCTTGAGCCAAAACGAAAGTTTCAGAACAAAATATGGGCAACAAAGTATTGCAAAAGACCATGCATTGCAAAGCGGACCATGAGCGTCAAGAAGGTAATGTATGCCATATTCTTTTCAAATCAGGGCCCTGCTATTCAGGTTGCTGTGCCTAAAGGTAAATCTGTAAATGCGAAGTTTTACAAGAATAAAGTTCTTCGAAAATTGAAGAAATATTCCAATGAACGAAGACCCGCAACTGGTATGGCCAATGTCAGATTGCTACATGACAATGTGTCATCGCACAAGGCGTTCATTGTGCAAGACTATCTGAAGCAGGAAAAGCTTGTTGAACTCCCTCATCCCCCGTATTCCCCTGACCTTGCCCCGTGTGACTTTTTTTTGTTCCCGCAGCTGAAAAAATACCTTTCTGGTCGAAAATTTGTACAGCGCAAACACCTCGGTTCTGCAATATTCCAGTGCCTTCATAGTATACCTCGAAAAGACTACCAAAATGCATTCAATGATTGAATCAGAAGACTGAAAGTTTGTATATCTGTTAAAGGGGAATACTTTGAGGGGACAAAATAAATTTTTTATCGAAATCTATCACGGAATCATTTTTATGTGCTTAGTTTAATTCATATTTGAACAGTCCTCGTATGTTTTTCATATATAAATGAAGTAGATACATTTCTGCATGTATTGTAAGTATAGACATATTACAACTACACAACCAGCAGTTCAGCAATAAGAATTCTCTCCATTGCATGTTATGTCCCCACCCATCGGGGCTTGAAGAAATAGATGGGCTGCATGATGCTTCCATGCAGAGCTGAAACCGACCCGCACATGAGTACTGATAAACTTCTTAGGGGATCTTTTGTTTGTTTGTTTGATTTGAGGTTTAACGTCCCCGTCAACACTGTAAAGGTCATTTTGGAGACGTTGCTTCCAATTTTGTGGGACTTTTACCCGACATTGAGATGAAATGACATCTTAAGCCCTGTCGCCCAATGAAACCAATAGGGTTTAATAGCAAGGACGGTCCGCCTCGCACCACTGTTCCTGGACAGGCTTAGATCCTCTAAGCGGTTTACCAGTACTAGTGTGCGGGCCGGATTCAGCTCTGCGTGGAAGCATCATGCAGCCCATATATTTCTTCAAGCCCCTATGGGGTCTTAGAGGATCTAAGCCTGTCCAGGCAATGCGGTGCGAGTTGGCCAATCCATGCATATAAACCCTATTGGCAGAGCTTGAGATGTCATTTCATCTCAATGTCGGGTAAAAGTCCCACAAAATTGGAAGCAATGTCTCCAAATTGACCTTTACAGTGTTGACGGGGATGTTAAACTTCAAATCAAACAAAACAAAAGCATGTTTACAGCTGTTTGCAATGAAAATCAAAGACTTTTGACACACTGAGTTGAACTTTCTAACAATACAAACATGTATTTTTGAACATGTATTAAAGATGACAGACAGCGTCGGCAGAATGATTGTGTAGCTAGTCCTTTGCAGCTGATCAAAGATCTGACGTACAGTTAATGAACATCTTTGAATATGTTGCGCAAATCTGAAGAAGGTAGCTCAGTCAGATGCAAGTCTGACTGGTGATCAGGAGGAAGCAAGTTTGATAACTGCTGGGGACGGCAACATTCTTTCGTGGAGATTGATCTTTAAATCTTTTCTATGGTCATTCTCTCACTTCCGCTGATTCAAGAATGGTAGTTGTCAGTTTCTGGCAAAAGAAAGTGCACCGTACTGGTTAACGGCTTACGTATTAGCCTGCCAAGGAAAAGTGTGGATAGGTAAACTGACCGACTCAAAAATGACCTAAAATGGTGTTGACTGGGCCGTTAAACTTCAATACAAACAAACAATCAATATGCTAAATAGGGCCACAGTTTATGTGTACTTTTGATAAACATGTCATTTGTGATGCAAATTCTTGTTCAGCATGTCATTAAGTTTTGACATATTTGCAGTTTAATGAGCCAACAAGAGATGTCATATTGCTAAACTGCTTGTTGCGCAGTTATATATTTCTATTATTTACATTATTGTGCCATTTTTCTTTTTGCTTTTCCTGTGAAATCTGTAAAATGTTGTCGTGAGATTTTATAATCAGACTGACCTAATGCTGTGACAAGATAAGGTTATAAAAAGCAGATACAAAATTGGAACATAATATGGGCCCCGTCAAGCGATTTTGGTACTTATCGCTTATGCGAGCAGCGAAGGTTCAGGCGAGCCTGCGCATCCGCTGCTCGCTCATACAAGCAGTGAATCAAGAGGAACCTTCAGACAGAAAGCCATATCCCCTGGCCACTCTGAAAGGCTGGGCATGCGCAGTTAAACTTTGTCATGACGGAATGCTCGAAGACACAAATTCGCTTGGCGGGGCTCATATAGTAACAGGGTACACCACAAAGTCCACAACCGCCATGAAACACTATTGCTGGGTCCAAAGATGAAACCATTTTAGTTAAATACAGTAGAACTTCGATGGCTCGAACACCGATGGCTCGTTTACCATTGATGTGTCGAACGCATTCTTGAGCCCCTAGCGAAATCCTCTACATAAGAAATAGTGGGGGATAATTAAGGAGATTTTAATCTTTTATCTTGCAAAGATGAGGCGATTCTAATGAGTACACACAGCATACATTTTTAATTATAGAACACCAAAAAGATGACTAAAAGTATGTCGTTATGCCTCCTGACAGTAACCTCAGTGGCTCTAACTACCCATGTCTCGGACAGATTTTCCTGGTCCCAAAGGTGTTCGAGCCATTGAAGTTCGTCTGTAACTGCATTATATCCAAACAAAAATGTTATATCCATGTTATATCCAAACAAAAATGTTATGTCTAAGTTATATCCAAACACAAATGTTTTGATTATATAGAAAAATGACCATTCATCACGTTAAGAAGTCCTGAAAATGAACCACTAAGGCTGACACTATTAATCGTATAATCGATCGATAAATTCAACAAAATGATTATCATTTCTGATTTGCTTTTAATGGATTACTTGATAGGTACAATTTAATACTACCCAAAGTTATGCCTAAAATAGCTGGATGAGTAGCAACCAGTGCAGACCCTGATGAGAGGCCAAATTCTGCGGTGTCTCATCTGGGTCTACACTGTTTGCCCAGGCCTGTCTGTTCAAATTTACATATGGTAAAGTGCAACATATGGTAAGAGTCATGCTCAGACAGAAAGCCAGACAGGTAAAATTATGACAAAAACCTTAGCGATTACTAATCAATTATCGATCGCAATGACATGACTGATAATCGAGTATCTTTTCAGCTCCTATTCGCCATCCCTAATTATATCCAAACAAAAATGTTATATCCATGTTATATATAAACAAAAAGGTTACCTCTAAGTTATATCCAAACACAAATGTTTTGATTATATAGAAAAATGATCATTCATCATGTTTAGAAGTCCTAAAAATGAACACCCACCCCCGCCCCCACCCACCCCCCACAACACATCTTTATACAGTGAAAACTGGGGTTTATGGGATTATAGATTTTTTTTCATTTCTGTTCCAAGACATAGGTTGTGTGTACTTGTTAGAACCGCCTCAATGAGGCAGTTCTAACGAGCAACAACAACCTATATTTGCAGTACAAATAAGAAAATTATCACAGATTTTCATCAGAAAAGTAGCTATTTTGGAGATGTGAAAAATGCACTATGTCAGATTGGTGTGTGTACGGCCATTTTGCTACATAATTTATACATTTTTGGATCCATCTGTAAACTATGTTATATCCAAAACCATGTTATATATTAAACAGTGTTTTATCATATCGTGTCTGAGAATGTGATAACGCCATGCAATAAATTTGATAATCCATAAGTGGATTAAATATGCAAATTAGTTAAATAAGCTCTGTAACGTTACATGTACGACGTCCTTAACAACATCATGTTTACTAATGGCAGAATATTGACATTTTTGTAGAAACAAGAATTCCGCAGAAGGCGGCGTCGTACCTGCTGGGGGCAAAAGTCATAGAAGCCACAATCAGAATGTTGTTATTAATTAAGTAAATTTCATAGCAGTTGATAGTTGATGTAAAATGTGTCAAAGTCACTGGACCAAAAATATAGGCCATGGTCACCAGGTCAAGGTACGTGCCAAATCAGTACAATGAGGAGAAGTACTATGCAAAGTTTGGTGGCTGTAGGCCATTTATTTTAGGACATAGTGAACATTGACGTAAAAGTCGCTGGAGTGCATAATATAGGTTAAGGTCACCAGGTCAAGGTACCTACAGAGTAAGTAAATGTAGGAGAAGCACTATGCAAGGTTTGGTGGTTGTAGGCCTTATAGTTAAGAAGATATTGAATGTCGACATAAAATGTGTTAAAGTCAATGGAGTGCAAAAAATAGGTCAAGGTCACCAAGTCAAGGTACCTACATAGTCAGTACATCTAGGAGAACCACTATGCATGATTTGGTGGTTGCAGGCCTTTTATTTGAGAAGATCTGGAACATTGACGCAAATTGTGTCAAAGTCAATGGAGCGTAAAATATAGGTCAAGGTCACCAGGTCAAGGTACCTGCAGAATCAGTACACCCAGGAGTAGCATTATGCAAGCTTTGATGGTTGTAGGCCTTTTATTTGCAGAGATCTGGAACTTCGACATAAAAATTTGTCAAAGTCACTGGAGCGTAAAATATAGGTCAAGGTCACCAGGTCAAGGTACCTGCAGAGTCAGTACATCTAGGAGAAGCACTATGCAAGATTAGATGGTTGTGGGCCTTTTATTTGAGGAGATCTGGAACTTCGACGTAAAATGTGGTCAAGGTCACCATGTCAAGGTACCTGCAGAGTCAATACATCTAGGAGAAACACTATTCAAGATTTGATTGGTGTAGGCCTTTTATTTGAGAAGATATGGAACATTGACGTAATTTGTGTCAAACTCACTGAAGCGTAAAATATAGGTCAAGGTCACCGGGTCAAGGTGCTTGCCTAGTCAGGAGCTCAGGGTGATGTTTCATGCAAGGTTTGATGGTTGTTTAGTCTTATAGTTGATTACAATACAAACTTCGACGTAAATGTCAATTTTCGACGTAATGGTAAAAGTCACTGGAGCGCAAAATATAGGTCAAATTCACCGGGTCAAGGTGCTTACAAAGTGAGAAGGTCTATGAGATGTTTCATGTAAGGTTTGATGGTAGCTGAGGTCTGTAAATAAAAACTTTGACGTAAATGTCGAACTTTGACGTTAATGTCAAACTTGGACGTAATGGTCAAAGTCACTGGAGCACAAAATATAGGTCAAAATCACAAGGTCAAGGTGCTTACAAAGTGAGAAGGTCTATGAGATGTTTCATGTAAGGTTTGATAGTAGATGAGGTTTGTAAAATAAAAACTTTGACGTAAATGTTGAACTTTGACGTAAATGTTAACAGACGGACGGTCGAACGCATGGATGAACGGACGCAGGGATTGAAAATCGAACGCCTATGTCGCACCCTGCTACAAGCAGGTGCGACAAAAACGTTATAAATTAAATGTGTTTTAAATGTCATATAAAAAATAGAATCTTGCATTCATGCTCATGTATCACAGATTTTATTAAACTCATTGAGGAAAAGGATTAAAATGATTGGCAAAGCCTCACGTTTTATCCCTTTTACTCAACTCGATTAATAAACTCAAAAATACATGAAGACTCATATAAGATCCTCTATATAAAGAGGTTTTGGCATACAAATCTCCAGAGAGGGTGCCTCACCCAGGATAATTCAGGAATATTTTTTTCTGATTTCTCCGTTTTATACTGTCCCAACAAAATTTGGTTTTACTGCCCCGATGAAACTATTTCACTTTATACAGCTGATCATTAATCAAAGGTGGCTGAAAACAGGAGTACCCAGAGAAAACCACCTGACCGTCCATTGCATTAAATTACATGTTGTCTTTACTTGTTTTAACAAGTACCTACTCCATATGTTTCTTAGTTCCTAACAAGAACATTTGACTTAAAGCTGATCGTTCATTAGAGGTGGCAGAATAACAAAGTACCCCAAAAAACACACACAAAAAAACAACCGGACCTACTTAAGTATTAAACATATGTTGTGTCTACTAGTCATAATTGCCTCAACAAGGCAATCCTATGATGTATTCACATCATAAGTTTCTATGTTCCTAACAAGAACATTTCACAAAAAGCTGACCATTTATCAGAGGTGGCTGAAAGCCAGCGTACCTAGAGAAAAATCCACCTGACCTTCCATTGTATTAAAGTGTAACTTTAATATGTTGTTTTAGCTTTGTTTGGGTCATTTTTTGTCTTCTCCCAGAGAAGGGGAGAAAAGGGTTAAAAGAGACAGTAAAAGAGATGAAAGTGAAAGACAAGGGAGAAGGTAAATGAATGGAAGTGTAGAGACAGAAGAAATAACAATGCCCACCTCTACCCCTACCTGCTGCAAGTTCCAATACTTAGGATCATTACGGAACAATAAATTTTGAAATACTGCAAGCTCATAACTCTGGCAATGCACATGTTCTTTGATCTACATTCTTAAATAACACACCTATAAAGGCATTGTAAAGGAACAGCAATTTATTCTGCAACAACTCACTGGGCAGAAGAGCCACCAAGTTATGACATCACTCATAAAATCTTTGATGTTAGACAGTGTAACTTCATTTTCTTGTATCAGAAACATTACAAAAGCACTTAAATCCATGTATTACAGTCAATCATCATGTCGAAGGTAGTTCTTGTAGCCAGGGCAATAGGTTGGGAGAATTTGTAAACCAGAAAATTGTCATTGATTTTTTGTGTGACAGAATTGAAATAGAATATCTCTAGTGTGTGGATTGTTGAGTAATAAATAACAGTTTGCCAGTCAGTAGTAAGTAGACAAATCACACAGGCTCTCGGGCTCGTGATTTGATGTACTTTACAACTGTCCTCCACACTCTGATTTATTCATTTCATCTCAATGTCGGGTAAAAGTCCCACAAAATTGGAAGCAACGTCTCCAAAATGACCTTTACAGTGCTGACGGGGACGTCAAACCTCAAATGAAACAAACAAACAAACACTCTGATTTATTACTAAACAATTCACTGCTAGAGATAATCTATTTCTTAAATTTCAATAATTTATGTTCTGCACAAAAATATGTTTTGGGTACTCATTAGAAGCGCCTCATTGAGGCGCTTCTAATGAGTACCCTTAACATAGGTTTTCGTGCAGAAATAAGAAAAATATCAGCACTTTTCGGATGAAAGAAGCACCATATCTGGAGCTAAGAACAGTGTTTATTCATTATTTACTTTTTGTAATGTTTGGATGCCAGCATCAAAATCTTCATTCAATCTTTGTTTCACTATCTCTTCTAGCGTGGAAGCCATGGAGATAGCCCTCAGCTGATTCATAAAACTTATAGTCTCTTGTGCTTTAAATGTAACATTTGCCGCTATTTCCTTTGTTCCAATCTCTTCTGTCACTGCTTCCAGCCTTTTATCTGTCTCTAAACTTATTTTATCTTTCTCAATTAAGTCATTTTGAGTCTTTTTCCCAGCATCATTAAAGCCAGCTACACGAGACTTGTTCACAGCATCAGTTCCTCTTTCATGGAAAAGATCATTTTTATCAAATTCTATTTTAGAACTAAGTGTAAAAATGTCATTTTCAGCCCTGTTCCTAATACCAGGACCTGTAATATCAGCTGCAATGCTTTGAGTATCCTTTATTTCTTTATCATATTTTTCAGAAGCATTATTAAAAATATCGTTTTCTACACTACTACCTGGTAAATTTATAATGCTGTTTGAGATTTCACTATGATTTTGGTCTAAATCTATACTACCTTTACTTGTATCAAGTCCTGAATCAGCTGCATCTCTTAAATTCTTTACTTCAGTTTGCACGGTATGAGCTGTAACTGTTCCTGTCTGTACAATACCTGTATTTGTGTGTGTCATAGCTTGTGTTTTCTGTGCTGTTACAGTGTCTCTCGGTGCAAATGTTCCGTGTGCTTGTTGTGCAGTAATATGTTTCTGTACCATGTCAGCCATGAGTTCTGAAGCGATGTTGTTGTACCAGGATGAGGAGAGGAGCTGGGCTACTCTGTCACTGCCACGTGTCACCATGGGAGTACTCGGCAATTCAAGCTTTAGCTTCATGCTGTTATTGAGGTTTACATCCCTAGGAAAACAAGATCCATTACTAAAACACGCCTATACAAATACAATGTAACATTTATTGGCAAAAAAAAGAGAAAATTTTAAGATGAAAAATTGTGATATTTTTCTTATTTCTGCTCAAAATAGAGATTGTGGGCACTTGTTAGAGCCGCCTCATCGAGGATGAAGCGGCTCTAACGAGTAACCACAATTTATATTTTAGAGCAGGTTTACTCCTGTAGACCTCATTTTTACTGTATAAAAGAAGGGTCAAGGGGGTCAAAATTATATAGGCGTGTTTTTGTGATGGATAACCTGACAAAAGAAACATGGCCTTGTGGAAAGGCGATTTCCCCACAAGATGCGAGATTTGGACCCTGTTCCTTCAACTTTTTTGGTCGATTGTTTATTGTTTTTTTTTTTATTTGAGGTGTAACGTCCCCATCAACATTGTAAAGGTCATTTTGGAGGCCTTGCTTCCAATTTTGTGGCACTTTTACCCGACACTGAGATGAAATGACAGCCCAAGCCCTGTCGCCCAATGAAACCAATAGGGTTTATAAGCATGGAAGGGCCGACTCGCACCGTTTTGTCTTGGCAGGTTTAAATTCTGTAACCGGTTTGCCAGTACCCATGTGCGGTCAGTTTCAGCTCTGCGTGGAAGCATCATGCAGCCCATCTATTTCTTCAAGCCCGGAAGGGCGGGGGCCATTGTGTAAGCCCAAACCATATGCTGCAGAGTGCGGCATCTGATCAGGGTCTACACTGTTTGCTTACAGTTCAGGAATTTTACAAGCCACTGAGATGAAATGACATCTCGAGCCCAGCTGCTCAAATAAACCAGAAGTGTTTATATGCAGTTCATCTGTCATTACTGACAATGACCAATCTTAATCACACTTGAGAAATGTTACTGTTTGTGTGTTTATAACAACAGTGACTGTCCAACTTGTACCACTTTGCCAGGGCTGGCTTAGATCTTCTAAGCAGAATACCAGTATTCATGTGTGGTCAGTTTCAGCTCTGAGAGGAAGCATCATGCAGCCCAATCCATTTCCTCAAGCCCTATGTTATGATATTTTGGTGTCCACTTTCTCTGCTGATCTATCTTTCTCTGTGAGTGTCCATGTTTCTTCAACTAATGATCATGACTGATCATTTTTCCTCTTGTCACAAAACTCTCTGTATACTGACCTCTTCTGTGCTGTTCTTTCTTTCTTTCTTCATACACCACAACCCCATTATAACATATTAAGACACCAAAATTATCACCACCATCAGGTATCGTACTGGGGACCTCCAACATCAGAGGCAAGTGCACTAACCACTGACCTGTCACACTCCACATTCCCTCTTTCTCCCCAGATAACAGCTCTGTGAGCCTCCATTATGCTTCTTTACGTGATGATCACAACTCATCCTCCATAGCGCAGTGGTAAGCGTGTTATACTTATGATTGAGAGGTTGTGGGTTCAAAGCAAGCCACTGGTATCGAGGTGTGTCCTTGGGCAAGACATGTAATGACACTGTCCCACTCCACCCAGGTATAAATGGGTACCAGCAGTGTAAAAGCCACTGCCTCTCTCTTGTGTGCGCGTGGAAACACCTGGAATGTGTGTTCGAGAGCGATTCAATAAGCTTGAAGCTTTCATCGCAATCAAACTAAAATAAATTAGTATAAACTAACTCATCCTCTTGTCACTAAACTCTTTGTTTACTCACCTCTTCTGTGCTATTCCATGTTTCTCCTGAGTATAGTTTGTCCAAAAGCTCACAATATACATACCTCTTCTGTTGTTCCATTTCTCCCCAGTATAGATAACAACTCTGTGAGTCTCCATATGCTTCTTCAACCGATTATCATAACTGATCCCCTTGTTACAAAACTCTCTGCATACTCACTTATTTTGTGCTGTTCCAACTTTCTCCCAAGTATAGATAACAACTCTGTGAGAGTCTCCATATGCTTCTTCAACTGATTATCATAACTGATCCCCTTGTTACAAAACTCTCTGCATACTCACTTATTTTGTGCTGTTCCAACTTTCTCCCCAGTATAGATAACAACTCTGTGAGTCTCCACATGCTTCTTCAACTGATTATCATAACTGATCTCCTTGTTACAAAACTCTCTGTATACTCAGTTATTTTGTGCTGTTCCAACTTTCTCCCCAGTATAGATAACAACTCTGTGAGTCTCCACATGCTTCTTCAACTGATTATCATAACTGATCTCCTTGTTACAAAACTCTCTGTATACTCAGTTATTTTGTGCAGTTCCAACTTTCTCCCCAGTATAGATAACAACTCTGTGAGTCTCCATATGCTTCTTCAACTGATTATCATAACTGATCTCCTTGTTACAAAACTCTCTGTATACTCCGTTATTTTGTGCAGTTCCAACTTTCTCCCCAGTATAGATAACAACTCTGTGAGTCTCCATATGCTTCTTCAACTGATTATCATAACTGATCCCCTTGTTACAAAACTCTCTGTATACTCAGTTATTTTGTGCTGTTCCAACTTTCTCCCCAGTATAGATAACAACTCTGTGAGAGTCTCCATATGCTTCTTCAACTGATTATCATAACTGATCCCCTTGTTACAAAACTCTCTGCATACTCACTTATTTTGTGCTGTTCCAACTTTCTCCCCAGTATAGATAACAACTCTGTGAGTCTCCACATGCTTCTTCAACTGATTATCATAACTGATCTCCTTGTTACAAAACTCTCTGTATACTCAGTTATTTTGTGCTGTTCCAACTTTCTCCCCAGTATAGATAACAACTCTGTGAGTCTCCATATGCTTCTTCAACTCATTATAATGACTGATCCCCTTGTTACAAAACTCTCTGTATACTCACTTATTTTGTGCTGTTCCAGCTTTCTCCCCAGTATAGATAACAACTCTGTGAGTCTCCATATGCTTCTTCAAGTGATGATCGCGACTAAATTTCTTGTCACATAACTCACAGTTGTACGGTTTCTCACCTGAAAAGATATTCGAAGAAAAATACCTGAGCCAGTCCACGAGAAAAAGTACTTATCAAATACGCAACCAGAGTCCAATTGTTCAAAGTATTGTTAGCTTAACGAGCTCGGTAAAAATGTTAACTGTTCTAGCAAGTACAATGTCTAATAGTCTGGTATTTTTACTTCAAAAATGTGAGTAGCTTTTGCAAATGCAAAAGCTACTCACATTTATGCAGCAAAAATATTAGAAAAATTACCCATTCATAAACATGCCTATAGAAATACATTGTAAATTTTACCGCCAGAAAAAGAAAACTTTTAAGCTGAAAAATTGTGATATTTTTTTTTATTTCTGCTCAAAATATAGATTGTGGGTACTCTTTAGAACCGCAACATCGAAGAGATTCTTACAAGTACCCACATTCTATATTTTTGGGCAGAGATAAGAAATATAAGGTTTACCCCTGTAAATCTCAGTTTTACTATAAATGTGGGGTTCAAGGGGGTCAAAATTATATAGGTGTGTTTTTGTGATGATATTTAAATTATCAAAGTTTAATGATGTCATTAGTTTTGAACAATTGACCCAAGAAAAGGCTCAGGCAAACCCTCCCAGGCCACTACAAGGGCTAGATGCCTGACTCCTTACAAGAAGCTCCCATAAGGTCTCCACTACATGTCTGTGAGAAGCAAAGGCCCTGGCGAGACTGCACATTTGCTGGTTGTCTAAACGGTAAGTACAATTTTCTCAAGAGCTGGTTTATTTTGTTTACATTACAAAGACACATCTGTATGGCATAGAGATGATATTTGATTTTTATACCCACTTTTTCGTTCCATAGTTGAGTGGTTGTCAGTCCATGTGTCTGGGTGTGTTTGTTTGTTTGATTTGAGGTTTATCGTCGCCGTCAACACTATGTAGGTCATTTTGGAGATGTGCTTCCAATTTTGTGGGACTTTTACCCAACATTGAGATAAAATGACATCTCAAGCCCTGCCGCCCAATGAAACCAAGTGAGTTTACGAGGACTGTTCAAATATGAACGCAACTAAGCACATAAAAATGATTCCGTGATAGATTTCGATGAAAAATTTATTTTGTCCCCTCAAAGTATTCCCCTTTAACAGATATACAAACTTTCAGTCTTCTGATCCAATCATTGAATGCATTTTGGTAGTCTTTTCGAGGTATACTATGAAGGCACTGGAATATTGCAGAATCGAGGTGTTTGCGCTGTACAAATTTTCGACCAGAAAGGTATTTTTCAGCCGCGGGAACAAAAAAAAAGTCAAACAGGGCAAGATCAGGGGAATACAGGGGGTGAGGGAGTTCAATAACCTTTTCCTGCTTCAGATAGTCTTGCACAATGAACGCCTTGTGCGATGACACATTGTCATGTAGCAATCTGACATTGGCCAAACCAGTTGCGGGTCTTCGTTCTTTGAAATATTTCTTCAATTTTCGAAGAACTTTTTCTTGTAAAACTTCGCATTTACAGATTTGCCTTTAGGCACAGCAACCTGTATAGCAGGGCCCTGATTTGAAAAGAATATGGAATACATTACCTTCTTGACGCTCATGGTCCGCTTTGCAATGCATGGTCTTTTGCAATACTTTGTTGCCCATATTTTGTTCTGAATCTTTCGTTTTGGCTCAAAAAAGTGAACCCATGTCTCGTCGCCTGTGACGACATTAGCGAAAGACTGTGCATTGTAATTTGGAAACCTTTTAAGCAACTTCTTGGCGCACTGAACGCATATCTTTTTCTGCTCATCTGTCAACAGAAGGGGAATCCATCTAGCACAGATCTTTCTCATTTTCAAATCCAGTTTCAGAATTGTATGAGCTGCTCCTAATGAGGTGCCAACCATACTAGCTATTTGCCTAGTGGTGTATCGTGCATCGGTAGCAACTATTTCTTTCACTCTAGCAACCATCTTGGCAGATGTTGCTCTTGGCAGATTTGCCTTTAGGCACAGCAACCTGAATAGCAGGGCTCTGATTTGAAAAGAATATGGCATACATTACCTTCTTGATGCTCATGGTCCGCTTTGCAATGCATGGTCTTTTGCAATACTTTGTTGCCCATATTTTGTTCTGAATCTTCCGTTTTGGCTCAAAAAAGTGAGCCCATGTCTCGTCGCCTGTGACGACATTAGCGAAAGACCGTGCATTGTAATTTGGAAACTTTTTAAGCAACTTCTTGGCGCACTGAACGCATATCTTTTTCTGCTCATCTGTCAATAGATGGGGAATCCATCTAGCACAGATCTTTCTCATTTTCAAATCCTGTTTCAGAATTGTATGAGCTGCTCCTAATGAGATGCCAACCATACTAGCTATTTGCCTAGTGGTGTATCGTGCATCGGTAGCAACTATTTCTTTCACTCTAGCAACCATCTTGGCAGATGTTGCTCTTTTCTGCCGATGATCATGTGGTGCATCTTCTGTTGAGCCTAGCCCACAGCTGAATTTCATTCACCAACAAAAAATTGTCGGAAAAGACATTATGCCCATAAACCGAACATATTTCATCAAAAATGTCTTTGCATCGTATACCAAGAATACAACGATTCTTAATATAGGACCGTATTTCAACAGCGTACTCTGACCTTCTTCGAACCATGTTTTGTATTAGTATACAAGAGTAGACAGTGTTTATCGAACGATATACATGGCTAAAGTGCACGGATTTTAACAGGTTTGGTATCAATGTATAGGTAAAATGTTTTTCTACGCTATGATTTTTATTTCCAGGTGATTTTCGCATTAGTGCAAGAGAAAACGTTCTGCTTGTATTCATATTTGAACAGTCCTCGTATATGCATGGACGGTCCGACTCGCAACACTTTTCCTGGGCAGGCTTAGAATCTCTAAGCAATTTACCAGTACTCATGTGTGGTCGTTTTCAGCTCTGCGTGGAAGCATCATGCAGCCCAATCTATTTCTGCAAGCCCCGATGGGCGAGGCCAAGTGTGGGTGTGTGTGTCATGTTTCTTGTAAATGGATCTCCTCTGCAACCAGTGAAGATATACTTTTGAAACTTTTCATGTGGATAGTACATGGGATGTATCCGCCCCCGCCCATAGGGGCTTGAAGAAATATATGGGCTGCACGATGCTTCCACGCAGAGCTGAATCCTGCCCGCACACTAGTACTGGTAAACCGCTTAGAGGATCTAAGCCTGTCCAGGAACCGCGGTGCGAGGCGGACCGTCCATGCTAATAAACCCTATTGGTTTCATTGGGCGACAGGGCTTGAGATGTCATTTAATCTCAATGTCGGGTAAAAGTCCCACAAAATTGGAAGCAACATCTCCAAAATGACCTTTACAGTGTTGACGGGGACGTTAAACCTCAAATCAAACAAACAAACAAACATGGGATGTAGATGGTACTGGGCTACTTTTGGTGTGACCTTGGCCTCAACATGACTCAAAGGTCAAAAAGTATAAATCTGCCATAGCTTCAAAAATTATAACTTTGCCATATCTATAGTGTTATTCATAGAAAAAGCGAGCATTTGTGATAGTATATCAATGACTGTGCGATCTAGTTTCAGTTTAAGATTGATTTTTATTTCAACGAAGGAACACCAAAAGGAGTATAATGAGTGAAAATACTAATTTTGGTGTTCATGAGTGAAATAAAATTGATCTTACACTGAAACTAATCAAATTTTCTGTTTCTTTAGTGCTTTAAACTGTAATTTTTAATGCAATTTCAAAGTGTCAGTCATCACCACAGAGAACTAACTTTTTTCATGACGATTTCACATTGTTTTAGAGGTTCTCAGTGGGTTTTGTTTGTTTGTTTGTTTGATTTGAGGTTTAACGTCCCCGTCAACAATATACAGGTCATTTTGGAGACGTTGCTTCCAAAGGGGGTCTTTCAAGGTATAGGAAATTTGCATTGGTTTCTGCCCACGCTTGGATTTTGATGAAATTATGCACAATAATTGCCTTGGGTATAACCATTATAATTACGATGCATTCACTTAAAAATTTTATTTCCGTAGTAAATTTATTACATATTTTATGAAGTCTCTATCACAACAGAGAGTACTCTCATATAAACTTGTCTACAGTATTCAGAGTTTCATATATCTAATGCTGCTATGTTTGATGAATTAAAGCCATAATTGGTGAGTTAGTTGATACTATAAATGACCTCATATGTCTAGTAATAGTGACTGGACATTCAGCTTTCTTTGATGGTGTCCCCATATTTCAGCTCCTATTTTTGTATTCATTAAAATTTTATATGCATTTTTACCATGTTCTGATTTTTGTCAATACACCATTTTAGCACAAAAACTACCCACATATCTTAGGAACATGTTGATGAATTTTCATGGAAATTGAGGACCGGTAACATTGTGTTTTAACAGACTGAATATTGATAGTCCTGATTCAGCAAAATGTGAAATTATATGATCATGTTTTGGTCATGCTGTTTAACAATACTTTACTATTGCTTTCAGTTTGGATGGCTCCAGTAGAGTATGATTTGTGTAAGCAGTTCATAGCATAATTATTAGTATTATTTCAAAACATCCAATTCAGTAAATTTTCTCCCTATGGAACAAACTATTTTGTCTACAGAACTATACCGCAAAGGTTTCGATGACAAAGGTCATCAAACGCACCCATGTAATCATGTGCACAGTTTTCTTTCTGTCTTTCTTGTCTAATTTGGTAATGGTGCTAAGGTGATGTATAGATTTAACATTCAAATCAACAACATACCTGTCACTTTAGATGTTGCTTCAGATTTTGTGAGATTTGTTATCCGACTCGAGATAAATGACCCTCAAGTCAAACTGCTGTTTGTTTATTTAATCCTAACTGTCCAAAGAAAGGTTTACTCTAGGGCATATCAATAACACTTGAGATTACATTTCCTGGACATTAAGTTTTCAGAATTTGTATCTGCATAGGCACTAGCCAATCTATCTTTTTTGTATAGCACCTGTGAACGAAGTCAAACGGCTTCCCGAAGCTGTATTCCAAAGCCATTTGAATTTGCTTTTAGAATTCACATGGTCGTACATTTGTCAGTGTTCCAAAACTTATGTGATCATGATTGTGTTGTCTGTATATTTGTAAAGGTCTTTCACTTCATTTACCTATCTCAGCAGTTGTTGCAGTAATTACGAAGCACATTATTTAAGATATCAAGAAGCATTTAAACTGTTGATAATAATTATTCAATTCGTGAGTAGTTATCGCATTACTCATAGGATTTTAAACTATTTTCAGTAAATACATTGTGATGTTTTTTTCCGTCCAAACACTGCAATGCTCTTTCTAAGCTGAGAGATACATTGCACAGAAATGTACTGGTAATTATTAATGAACAAAAAGCAAGCAAGAACAGCGCTTACAAAAACAGTGAACTTGCATTCAGCAAAAACACTCAAGAAGTGGTTGAAAGTTTTACAACCAGAAAAAAATACTAAAATCTCGCTTCCGATAAATTCACCACTATATTGACAAAGTAAATAGAAAAAAATAAGACACTAAAGAAACGTCAACAACTAGAGCTGTCAGTGAAACTGACTAGGGCCCCGGCAGCGCTATCAGAGGAGTAGGAAAATGTTGATGTTAAAAAAGACGTTTTTTTCCCTTTCACCTCTAAGTATGACCTTGACCTTTGAGGTACGGACCTGGGTCTTGCGCGTGACACACTGTCACATTATGGTTAATATTTCTGCTAAGTAATATTTAAATCCATCCAGGTATAAGAAAGTTATAGATTGGACACAATAAAAAAGACGCTTTTTTGACCTTTTATCTCTACGTATGACCTTGACCTTTGAGGTACGGCTGTGGGTCTTGCGTGTGACACTTCGTCACATTATGGTTAACATTTCTGCCAAGTAATATTTAAATCCATCCAGGAATAATAACAAAGTTATTAATTGGACACAGGAAAGACCCTTTTTTGACCTTTAACCTCTAAGTATGACCTTGACCTTTGAGTTACGGACCTGAGTCTTGCGCGCAACACTCCATCACATTATGGTTAACATTTCTGCCAAGTAATATTTAAATCCATCCAGGAATAAGAAAGTTATGGAGGATAAAAAAATTTGTGGACGGACAGACGGACAGACAGACAGACAGACAGACGGACGGACAGAATGATGCCAAGTAATATTTAAATCCATCCAGGAATAATAAAAAGTTATGGAGGATAAAAAAATTTGTGGACGGACAGACGGACAGACGGACGGACAGACAGACAGACGGACGGACAGAGTGATTACTATAGGGCACCCACACTTTCAGTGCGGGGCCCTAATTACAATACCAATGCAAATATCTAAAGCTTAATCTGGCCATGGATTTATCAACAGAACTACTTTTACTAGTAACAACAAACCACTGACCATTGCATCCTTGCATACCAGCTTGGTTTGGAAATCTCCTTGCCTTTCACCTACTTGAGTAGCATGACTTATGCAAAGTCATTAAATAAAGTTGCACATGTTCACAATAATTTACATCAAATATTCTGCGCCTCATCCATCAATGATATCTTTTGCAACAGAAACTCAATATCAGTGACATTTCGATTTTTGGAAATACTAACCAATAATTACTGTAACTTTTTGTTAGGATAATAATCCAATAATAAAGACAGATTCTAAGGCTTAATCTGGCCATGGATTTATCAACAGAACTACTTTTACTAGTCACAACAAACCACTGACCATTGCATCCTTGCATACCAGCTTGGTATGGAAATCTCCTTGCCTTACACCTACTTGCGTAGCATGACTTATGCAAAGTCATTAAAAAAGTTGCACATGTTCACAATAATTTTGCTGCTAATAAAAAAGCAATATATAAGCCTATACGCCTTATTTGTTGATTAGAATTACTTTTGATTAAGTGTTTTACTATCCACTATTTTGGATAGATCATAGTGTATAAATGAAAGGCAAATATCAGAAATTCATGATATTTTAATAGTTTCTAAGCTAGATCAGCTCAATATGTATTCATTTTGATTTGTATAATCTCATTTTTATTACGTAAGTGTTACAAATTGCCTTTTTGTAAGGTTCTTGGATGATATCAATAAAATAGTAGATTTTGCAGAATCGACTTACATCCATTAAAGGTGTAAAACTACGGTGTTACTGGTTTAGGATTTTCATGAAAGTTGGCAAAGCTAAAGAAGATACATATGCCAAGTTTTTCTAGCAAAATGAAATCTTGACAAAGTCTAGAACATATTTATCTTAGGGATTGAATTTTGATAATTTTTTAAAATTTTAATTAAAAAATGAGATTTTTGATAATTATTTTATCAGAAAATTTAAACTTTATTAATTCAAAAGGTTTTTTAGTATCAAAGGAATGCCTATGGAGTTCTGCATTCAATCCAGTTCACAGATCTTGAAACTACATAAAACGTAATATTTAAGACAGACTTATTTAGACACAGATATCAGCTCATGGAGGGAGTCAGTTAGAGTGGCCTCCTGAGTCCTACTTTGATTTATATAATTTATTAAATACATTTTTATAGGTTGTATATGCTGAGTTATTAATATACAAAGTTTAAAGATAAAACATGCATGGGCACAAATGAAAGACCCCCTTTGTGCAACTTTTACCTGACATTGAGATGAAATGACATCTCAAGCCCAGTCACCCAATGTCACCAATAGAGTTTATAAGCATGATCGGTCCGACTCACACCGCTTTGCCTGGGCTGGCTTTGATCCTCTAAGCAGTTTACCTGTACTTGTGTGCGATCAGATTCAGATCTGATAACAAGAAGTAAAAGTATGCTGTGTGTTCAAAATAAAATTGTGTCGTATGTACTCATTAGAATTGCCTCATCGAGGCGATTCTAATGAGTACACACAACATACTTTTTCAAAATGAACTAAGAAAAATATTACAAATACATGTGTATTAATATCTACTATTATGGAAAAAATTTCATAGGGGCCCAAAAACAAGAGTTCGAAACAGCCGTGGTAAACGAGTCATGGGCGTTACTTACCCCAACCCTCAAAAACAAGAGGCCCATGGGCCACTACGCTCACCAGAGGTCATGTGGTTTATACCATATTCAGGCAAGGTGCCCATCTTGGTCATGTGACAACAATATATCAAATAATGTTTAATTGCCTCACCCCCATACAGGCTTTTCATGTAATTTGGTTTCAATCAGCACAGCTCTTTTACTGGAGAAGAAGATGAAAATACTGAATCTGAGCCATTCAAGACAAAGGCCAGAAATGACCTTGACCTTTGGAATTGATAAACTTCCCTTCAGCTAACAGCAAATATAGTTTTTGATGTCACAGCCTACCAGGCAATCAGAAATGTCCACTACTTTGCCATTTTTCCATACATATGTCTAACTGACCAAATTTGACCTTGACATAAATCAGGTCAAGGTCAACCAAAGGTCATCATTTGAACAAACTTGGTAGGGCCAGAGTCCCTGATGCTACATAACAAGTTTCAAGATCATCGGCCATTCAGTTCTTGAGGAGAAGATTTTTAAAGGTTTTTACCATATATGAACATGTTGGTCATGTGGCCCAGTCCTCACAAACAAACTTTC
The DNA here is from genome assembly GCA_963580285.1 of Lucinisca nassula. Lineage (NCBI taxonomy): Eukaryota > Metazoa > Mollusca > Bivalvia > Lucinida > Lucinidae > Lucinisca > Lucinisca nassula. The sequence continues at coordinate 46,619,415 of OY757027.1, forward strand.
TTTCCCTTATTCCATAGAGGATCCACGTGTAATTTGGTTTCAATTGGCCAAGTAGTTAAAGTGAAGAAGAAGATAAAAATACTGAATCTGAGGCATCCTTGACAAAGGTCGGTAAATGACCTTGACCTTTGGAACTGATAAACTTCCATTCAGCTGATTATAAATACCATTTCTGATGCTACTAGCTAATATCCAATCAGAAAAATCCACTGTTTTGCCATTTTTCCATACAAATGTCTTAGTGACCAAATTCGACCTTTAAGTAAAACAGGTCAAGGTCAACCAAATGTCATTATTTGAACAAACTTGGTAGGGCCAGAGTCCCTGATGCTGCATACCAAGTTTCAAAATCATTGGCCATTCGGTTCTTGAGGAGAAGATTTTTAAAGGTTTTTACCATATATGGGCATGGTGGCCATATTGGTCATGTGACTCAGTCCTCATGAACACACTTTCCTTCCCTCATTCCACAGAGGCTCCATATGTAATTTGGTTTCAATTGGCCAAGTAGTTTAAGTGAAGAAGAAGATAAAAATACTGAATCTGAGCCGTCCTGGACAAAGATCGGTAAATGACCTTGACCTTTGAAACTGATAAACTTCTATTCAGCTAATTGCAATTACCATTTCTGATGCCACTAGCTAACATACAATCAGAAAAATCCACTGTTTTGCCTTTTTTTCCATGCAAATGTCTAAGTGACCAAATTTGACCTTGACATTAAACAGGTCAAGGTCAACCAAAGGTCATCATTTGAACAAACTTGGTAGGGCCCGCGTCCCCGATGCTGCATACCAAGTTTCAAGATCATCGGCTGTTCGGTTCCTGAGAAGAAGATTTTTAAAAGTTTTTGCCATATATGGGCATGGCGGCCATATTGGTCATGTGACCCAGTCCTCCCGAACAAACTTTCATTCCCCCTTCGCATAGAGGCTCCACATGTAATTTGGTTTCAATTGGCCAAGTAGTTTCAGAGGAGATGTTGCTTGAAAATTTTGACGACGCAGACGACACAGATGACGACGACGACGGACAATGCCTATACTATAAGCTCCCCCGCAGCCTTCGGCTCTGGTGAGCTAAAAAAATATATTTTGTTTAGTTTGTTTGATTTGAGGTTTAACATCCCTGTCAGTACTGTAAAGGTCATTTTGGAGACGTTGCTTCCAATTTTGTGGGACTTTTACCCAACATTTGAGATCAAATGACATCTCAAGCCCTGCCGCCCAATGAAACCAATAGTGTTTATGGGCATGGATGGTCCCACACGCGCACGGCTTTGCCTGGGCAGGCTTAGATCCTTAAATCAGTTTACCAGTACTCGTGTGTGAGTCAGTTTCAGCTCTGCGTGGAAGCATCATGCAGCCCATATTTCTTCAAGCCCCGATGGGCGGGGGCCGCGAAGTTTCACTGTATGTACTTACCCCAACCCTAAACATATACAGTCCAACCTGTGTTAAGCAAGCACCTCAGGGATGATCAAAGTGTGCTTGCTTAAGATAGGTGCTAGCATAATACCGGTGAATATTAATGCGTTTTCCTTTTTCTGGAACTGAATGCTTGCTTGCTTAAGACAGGTTGCTTGCTTAATAGAGGTGGTCACTATGACAGGTTTGACTGTATACTTTTTTGGGCCCTTTAGATTCTATCAAAATAGACACTAACTGCAAAGATTCCGACTCTTGCACAAATGCTTGATTGTTTGTTTGTTTGATTTGAGGTTTAACGTCCCCGTCGACACTGTAAAGGTCATTTTGGAGACCTTGCTTCCAATTTTGTGGGACTTTTACCCGACATTGAGATGAAACGACATCTCAAGCCCTGTCGCCCAATGAAACCAATAGGGTTTATCAGCATGGACAGTCCGACTCGCACCGCGGTTGCTGGACAGGCTTAGATCCTCTAAGCGGTTTACCAGTACTAGTGTGCGGGCCGGATTCTGCTCTGCATGGAAGCATCATGCAGCCCTAAATTTCTTCAAGCCCCTATGGGCGGGGGCTGACAAATGCTTGATCTATCTTACATGTACCTGTGTGGGTTCTTTTGTGTCTCAGTAGATGATGAGACTGGCTGTATGATTTGTCACAGATATCACACTTGTAGGGTTTTTCTCCTGTAAAGAAAAAAAATAAATGAAAAGCATTTACAATTTTCCCTTGACCCATTTTGTACTGGATGGAATCTTACACCTTACCGGTATATAAAGTAGGAGTCCTTGTGTTATCTTTGAAATCTGAAGAAGGGAAGCGGCTTGGTCCCAGTTCTGCAGTCTCTTACTTCTTTGTTCAACTCCATCAGCCTGGCTCAGGCTGCTCCTTCCAAATGTCGGCCCCCGCCCATCGGGGCCTGGAGAAATAGATTGGGCTGCACGATGCTTCCACGCAGAGCTGATACCGACCACACATCAGTACTGGCAATCCGCTTAGAACATCTAGGTCTGCCCAGGAAAATTGCTGCCAGTCAGCCTGTCCATGTTTATAAACCCTATTGATTTCATTGGGCGACAGGGATTGAGATGTCATTTCATCCCAATGTCGGGTAAAAGTCCCTCAAAATTGGAATCAACGTCTCCAAAATGACCTATAAAGTGTTGACGGGGACGTTAAACCTCAAATCAAACAAACAAACAAAACTTCTTTATTCAACTCCATCAGCCTGGCTCGGGGCACTCCTTCCAAATGCGTAAATACACAGACACCCTACACACAGAAGAAGCCTGCCCAGTACATTAAGCCGTGGCTCAATGTCACTCATCACAGAGAAGTCTGCATCTAATGCAACTGTGACCGATTCTGCCAATGAGGGCAAGAAGCAACACTTGAGCAACACAGCCGACGCATCTTCCTCCAAACAACAAATGAGACATGTCACTCTCGAACTGCCACTGAGCATATTGGTGCTATACAATAATTTAAGACAAGAAATAGAGAATACAAAAATTTATATATTAAATTTGCTAGAACAGTTAACAATATGACCACTAACGAGCTCGTTAAGCTAACTATGCTTTGAACAACTGGGCCCAGGTTTGTGTCTTTTGGCACAAGTTTATCAGGCAAGGCTTCGAGAAAGCTTGTAGAATCACCAGGCTTGCCGAGCGATTCTACATGCGTTCTCAAAGCCGAGCATGATAAACTTGATGTCAAATGACATGAATCTGGTATTCTATTTATCAGTTAATCTCCTTGTACACATTAACAGTTTTGCCAATTTTTCCAGCAGTCCAGTTCATAGAGTGCATAGAAGTGCAATGTCACATTGGCCTGATAAAGCTCACTTGTCCTGAGATAGCATATCATTATCAGGTCAATGTGTTACAATGCAATTAATATAAGGGGAAGCTGATAAATAACCTCTTCAATCCATGCACATTTTGCAAAAAGCAATAAGTGGGTGAAAGGTAACGAGAATTCAAGTACAGGATAGCCAACCATACCCGAAAAACTCGGGTCCAAAGCGGAAAACCCCGTTTCTTTGCAGTTCAATCAGCCTGGCCATACAGCAGTCAGGAGCATAACCTCTACAAGTTAAAATTCTTTTAACTTCATTCAGTTAAATTATTTTGGCTTTTTAGCAATTATAACTTCATTATTCAGTCATTTTTCACCTTCATATACTGGGGTTACATTAATTTTTATGGACAGGTGGGTAATTTTAGTTGATAGGTCTCTAACATAACTTCATGATTATGCAATAAAATTCGGTACGCATCGTCTAGAAATTTGTACGCAAGGCTCTTGAAGATTAGGTAATCTGCTACTTTATAACATACAACAGTTATTTTTCAATGGTTTACTAGTTTAACCGTGACCTAAATAATTTGACACAAAATGTAAACAGGTTATTTTCTACAGCCTCACTTTGAAATCAATGGCAAAAAAGTGACTTTATAACTGTATTAAGTTAATTAAAAGATATTTAACTTTTATAAGTTATGCACCTGACTATACAGTAGAAAATGATGATTTTTCACTCTGTACAAATCCTCACATCCAATCCAGAGAATGACTTGTCCACTGCTAAGCATCATCACGTGAACAAGACCGTGAAATGAACACCCTCTAAACCACACTTTATATAGAGAAAACTGGGGTTTATGGGGATATACATTATTTTTCTTATTTTTGCTCCAAGACATAGGTTCTGGGTAACATAGGTTGTGGGTGTTTGTTAGAACCGCCTCATTGAGGTGGTTCTAACAAGCAACCACAACAAGTCATAGGTTGTGGGTACTCGTTAGAACCGCCTCACTGAGGCGGTTCTAACAAGCACCCACAACCTATGTTTACAGTATTTATATGAAAAATATTAAGTTTTTTTCCTGAGAAAAGTAGCCATTATGGAGATGTGAAAAATGCACTATGTCGCACGGGTATGTTATCATAATGCAAGAAGGCTAAAAGTACTGGATAGATCAGCTCCTTACGCGGAAACCTTTGGGTTTTCATGTATTCATCTAGACAAGTGTAAACTACAGTATTTATTATCTTTGAAATTTAGTTGGAAAATGGCTGACATTTTTTTAAACAGTGTGGGCCCTGATCTGATCTGGGCACTGATTGCCAGTATATTATTTTAGGAGCTTCACAATCAAAATGGGTTAAGAGTTCACTCTTTCCAAAGCAACAACTGTGTTACGTAAACAACCGTCATATCTCAAAACAAACAAGAGGCCCATGGACCACTACGCTCACCAGAGGTCATGTGGTTTATACCATATACAGGCATGGCCCCCATCTTGGTCATGTGACAACAATCCCATGATTAACTTTTCATTGCCTCATCCATGTTATTTGGTTTGAATCAGCACAACAGTTTCAGTAGAGAAGATAAAAATACTGAATCTGAGCCATCCAAGACAAAGGTCAGTGACAACCTTGAACTTTGGAATTGGTTAACTTTCATTCAGCCAACTGAAAATAATATTTCTGATGCAACAGGCTGCCATGAAATCAGTAAAATCCACTGTCTTGCCTTTTTTCCTAATTTCTGATGCCATAGGCTGCCTGGCAATCAGAAATATACACTGTTTTGCCTTTTTTCCATACAAATCTCTAAGTGACCAAATTTGACCTTGCGTAAAAACAGGTCAAGGTCAACCAAAGGCCATCATTTGAACAAACTTGGTTGGGCCAAAGTCCCTGATGCTGCATACTAAGTTTCAAGGTCTTCAGCCATTAGGTTCCTCAGAAGAATTTTAAAGGTGTTTACCAAATATGGGCATGATGGCCATATTGGTTATGTGACCCAGTCCTAATGAACAATCTTTCGTTCCCTCTTCCCATAGAGGCTCCACATGTAATTTGGTTCCAATCAAGCCAGCAGTTTAAGTGAAGAAGAAGATAAAACCAGAGATTCAACTTCGGTGAAGTTGATGTCAAACCTGCTCCCCACCTGCCACACACACAAAAAATAAAAGTTTATTTAAGGCAGAAGAAATGAATATAGGGCTTTGAGAAGAAACCATAGCCTATATATGTGAGGTAAAAAACTGGCTAAGTTCACAATGGGATAAAATGAACTCAAATGATTCAAAAATTATATCCAAAGCAGATGAACATCCTCATATCGTAGAGAAAACACATGCTAAGTTTCAAACTGAATAGAGAAATTGTAAGAGGAGTTGCGATGACGAGGTACCTACTGTATATGAATTGGAGGTTAAAAATGACTAAGTTCACAATGTGGAAAAAGTGAAAAAAAAAAATGATCCGAAAATTAAGTCCAAACAACATGCACAGCCTCATGTCATGGCAAAAACACATGCAAAGTTTCAAAATGATTAGTATAAAACTGTAAGAGGAGTTGCGGTGACAAAGAGGTACCTCCTGTAAATCAACTGAAGGTTAAAAATGACTAACTTCACTATGTGCAAAAAATGGAAAAAAATATTCAAAGAATTATGTCCATACCACATGCACATCTTCATACCATGGTGAAAGCACATGCAAAGTTTCAAAATGATCGGTATAAAGCTATAAGAGGAGTTGCGATGACAAGAGGTACCTATCGTATATCAATTGAAGCTTAAAAATGACTCGTATATCAATTAAAGCTTAAAAATGACTTAGTTTACAATGCACAAAAAGTGAAAAAAAAAAGTCTGAGAATTATGTCAAAACCACATGCACATCCTTATACTATGGCAAAAGCGCATACCTAGTTTCAAAATGATCGGTATAAAACTGTAAGAGGAGTTGTGATGACAAGAGGTACCTATCATATATCAATTGAAGGTTAAAAATGACTAAGTTCACAATGTGGAAAAAGTGATAAAAACTGATCCGAAGATGAAGTCCAAACCACATGCACATCCTCATACCATAGCAAAAACACACACAAAGTTTCAAAATGATCGATATAAAACTGTAAGAGGAGTTGGGATGACAAGAGGTACCTATCGTATATCAACTGAAGCTTAAAAATGGCTAAGTACACAATGTGCAAAAAGTGAAAAAAAAATATTCTGAGAATTTTGTCAAAACCACATGCACATCCTCATACCATGGCGAAAGCACATGCAAAGTTTCAAAATGATCGGTATGAAACTGTAGTAGGAGTTGCGAAGACGAGACACCCTGTGTAAAATGTTGACAGAAAGACAGATAGATGGATGGACAGAAAGACAGATAGATGGACGGAAACTTGCACGCCTGTCTTCCTGCTAAAGCAGGTGTGACAAATACTGAATCTGAGCCCTCCAGGACTAAGGTCAGTACATGACCTTGACCTTTGGAATTGATAAACTTCCATTCAGCTTATTGCAATTGACATTTCTGATGCCATAAGCTACCATGCAATTAGACAAATCTATTGCGGTGCCGTTTTCCATACAAAAGTCTAAGTGACCAAATTTGGCCTTGCCATCAAACAGGTCAAAAAGTCAACCAAAGGTCATCATTTTAACAAACTTGGTAGGGCCCGAGTCCCCGATGTTGCATGTTTGATTTGATATGAGGTTTAACATCCTCAACAACACTGTATAGGTCATTTTGGAGACGTTGCTTCCAATTTTGTGGGACTTTTACCCAACATTGAGATGAAATGACATCTCAAGGGCTGCCGTCCAATGAAACCAATAGGGTTTATAAGCATGGACGGTCCGACTCACACCACTTTGCAGGGCAGGCTTAGATCCTCTAATCGGTTTACAAGTACACGGTCGGTAGCATCATGCAGCCCATCTATTTCTTCAAGCCTTGTTGGGCTGTGGCTGATGCTGCATACTAAGTTTCTAGGTCATCAGCCGTTCGTTTCCTGAGAAGAAGACTTGACTGAACTGGTTTTTAAGGTAACCGGGCGCTATAAGCACATAGGGGCTACCCCTGAAGAAGACTTTTTAAGGGTTTTACCATATATGGGCATGACGGCCATATTGGTCATTTGACCCAGTCCTAACAAACAAACTTTCATTCCCTCTTCCCATAGAGGCTCCACATGTAATTTTGTTTCAATCAACCCAGCAGTGTAAGTGAAGAAGAAGATAAAAATACTGAATCTGAACCATCCAGGACAAAGGTCAGTAAATGACCTTGACCTTTGGAATTGATAAACTTCCATTCAGCTGATTGTAAAAACCATTTCTGATGCCACAAGCTACCATGCAATCAGAAACAATCCACTGTTTTGCCTTTTTCGATACAAATGTCAAAGTGACTAAATTTGACCTTGCCGTAAAACAGCTCAAGGTCAACCAAAGGTCATCATTTGAACAAAATTGGTAGGGCCCCCGTATCCTTAATGCTGAATACCAAGTTTCAAGGTCATCAGCCGTTTGGTTCCTGGGAAGAAGATTTTTAAAGGTTTTTGCTATATATGGGCAAGCCGGCCATATTGGTTATGTGACCCAGCCCTCACGAACAAACTTTCGTTCCCCCTTCCAATAGAGTCTTCACATGTAATTTGGTTTCAATTGGACAAGTAGTTTCAGAGATGTCGTTTGAAAATGTTGGCGCAGACAAACGACCACGGACCACTGCCTTTACTATAAGCTCCCCGGGAGCCTTCAGCTCTGGTGAGCTAAAAATGTTTACCGCTAGATAACATACAAAAATGTCTATTTATGGTCATTTTTTTATAACCTACACATTTTGGATCCATTTTGAGACCATGTTACGGGTATATCCAAAACTGTGTTATACTGAACAGTGTTATAAAGAATACTGTTGTTTTAAATTTAACAGTGAATTTTGGAAGTCAGTTACAACTCATTAACCCATTTAGTACTGGAAACCCCAAAATGGGTACCAGGGCAAACAGTGAAGGCCCAGATCAGACGCTGCAGAACGCAGCGTCTGATCAGGGCCTCCACTGTTTGGGAAAAGCCAAGCCATTTTCAAATTAAATTTTGAAGAAAATACAACCTGACACCCCTAAATTTCGAAATGGACCCCTGCTATATATAAGCAGGAAGATTCCATTTGGTACAATTAGAAGCCTCTATGGTGTAGTGGTTACGCTACTCGCCCTGTAAACCAGGGATTGCAGGATGGAGCCCAGGCCCCTCCAGACTTTCGGATGAGTTTTAAAACCCGAGGTCCCGTCTCCGTATGACCTTAGTTGTTGGTGGGATGTAAAACTCAAACATTCACTCACTCCATTTGGTACAAAAACGGTTAAAGAATACACTACCTGTATGTGTCCTGCGGTGGTTCTGCAGATGATCCCCTCTAGCAAACGTTTTCCCACAGTCAACACAAACGTAAGGCCTGTCACCAGTATGAGTTCTCAGATGTGTCTGTAGGTGGTGGCTTCTTCGGAACAACTTCCCACAGTGAACACAGCTAAAATACATTGCCAGCATGTTAACAAGTCTGTGTAAGGAATGATCTGGTAAATCCCACTTAATAGAGAAAACTAGGGTTTACAGGGGCAAGCATTATTTTTTTTCTTTCATCACATGAACAAGTTTGTGACATGAACACCCCCTAAACCCCACCCTATACTCAGTATAGAGAAACTGGGGTTTATGGGGGTATACCTTATTTTTCTTTTTTCTGCTCTAAGATACAGGTTTTGGCTACTCGTTTGAACTGCCTCGATGAGGTGGTTCTAATGAGCACCCACAACCTATATCCCAGATTTTCATCAGAACAGTAGCCATTCTGGACATGTGAAAAATTCACTATGTTGCATGGGTGTGTTATCATAATGTATGCGCCAAGACCTCGATTTTCTGCTCAATCCAACTTACCACTCAGGAGTTGGCCCCGGCCCATAGGGGCTTGAAGAAATATATGGGCTGCATGATGCTTCCACGCAGAGCTGAATCCGGCCCGCACACTAGTACTGGTAAACCGCTTAGAGGATCTAAGCCTGTCCAGGAACCGCGGTGCGAGGTGGACCGTCCATGCTAATAAACCCTATTGGTTTCATTGGGCGATAGGGCTTGAGATGTCATTTCATCTCAATGTCAGGTAAAAGTCCCACAAAATTGGAAGCAACATCTCCAAAATGACCTTTACAGTGTTGACGGGGACGTTACACCTCAAATCAAACAAACAAACAAAACCACTCAGGAGGAGATGCTGTATGAAGAATTTTATCTCGTATATGACAATGGAATCTTCCACCTAGTAAGTTTGGAGTTTTTTTGTTTTACAAACATATTGGTTTTGTTTGTTTGATCTGAGGTTTAATGTCCCCATCAACACTGTAAAGGTCATTTTTGAAATGTTGCTTCCAATTTTGTGGGACTTTTACCAGATATTGTGATGAAATGACATCTCAAGCCCTGCTGCTCAATGAAACTAATAGGGTTTTTTTTTTTTTTTTTTTTTTTGGTTTGGGTTTTACGGCCCTTTCAAGATTATTTCACTCATATCGAGCCGATCGTTAATCAGAGGTGGGCGAAAACCGGAGTACCCGGAGAAAAACCACCTGACCTTCCGTTGCAGAACTTGGCGTCTCACACGTGGCCCAAGCGAGTCTCGAACCTACGGCGGTGAGAGACCTAATGACTAAGAGTCAGCGCTCTTATCCACTAGGCCACGGAGGCCCGTCCAATAGGGTTTAAAAGCATGGATGGTCCGACTCCCACCGCTTTGCCTGGACACGCTAAGATCCTCTTAAGCGGCTTGTGGGTTGGTTTCAGCTCTGCGTAGAAGCATCATGCAGTCCATCTATTTCTTTCAAGCCCCGATGGGTGGTGATCATTTACAAACTTTTTAAAATATTTTTGCATACAGGCAAACAGTGTGGGCCCAGATCAGACTGCTCCTACAGGAGCAGTCTGATTTGGGTCCACAGTGTTTGCAAACAATACTTTTAAGGTAACCGGCAGATGGCAAAGCAGACAACAATAGTCGAGATGGGCACTTTATGTGTTAACAGTTCTATCAAGAGCTGGTCTCGATAGCTCCGATGTGTGTCTGACTGGCATTCGGGTTACTGGTTCAATATCTGCTGTGTCAGCAACACATTTTTGGCTGTTATTGATAATGAAATCTTTTCTATAGCTATTCTCTCCCTTCTGCCGCTTAAAGAAGGGCAGTTATTAGTTTCTTGAAAAAGTATGTACTGGTTATATACATGTTACTTACATGTAAATACGGGTAAGTTCTGAATAGTTATGGAAGCAAAGAATACACCAAATAAATGAAAACAGCAGACTTAGTTTTAATGAGTCTTTTCATGACCAGTACTGAAATGTGCAACACCGGCCACACCCTCTAGCACCGGCTTAAGCAGAACTCTATTTTCATCAGGATTCTAAATGAACTCAATGATTCCAGAAGACCAGGAAATATAATCTGCACTATGATGGTGTCCTGGGAGACATTTTAGGACTGCCACACAGCACAACACCAGCTGAATATACCAAATAAACGAAAATAGCAGACTCAGTTTTAACGATTTTTTTCATGACCAGTACTGAAATATGCAACACCGGCCACCCCATCCATAGCACCAGCTTAAGCAGAACTGTATTTTCAAAATGATTCTAAATGAACTCAATGTAAGCCTTCCAAGAAAACAAGAGGGCCATGATGGCCCTGGATCACTCACCTGATCCATACTGTATGAATGAAATGGTAGGTAATATAAACAAGAATTCCGCAGAAGGCGACGTGACACCTGCTGGGGGTAAAAGTCACAGGAGCCACCATCAGAACGTAGTTATATATAAGTAAATTTCATTCTTAGCAGTTGACAGTTGATGTAAAATTTGTCAAAGTCAATGGACCAAAAAATATAGGCCATGGTCATCAGGTCAAGGTACGTGCCAAATCAGTAAATCAACGAAAAGCACTTTGCAAGGTTTGGTTGCTGTCGGCCATTTACTTTAGGACATATCGAACACTGACATAAAATATGTTATGCCACTAGAGTGCATAATATAGGCCAAGGTCACCAGTTCAAGGTACTCAAATAGTCAGTAAATGTAGGAGAAGCACTATGCAAGGTTTGGTGGTTGTAGTCCTTATAGTTAAGAAGATATGGAACATTGACATAAATTGTGTCAAATTCACTGGAGCGTAAAATATAGGTCAAGGTCTCCAGGTCAAGGTACCTGCAGAGTCAGTACATCTAGGAGAAGCATTATGTAAGATTTGATGGTTGTAGGGCTTTTATTTGTGAAGATCTGGAACTTTGACATAAAATGTGTCAAAGTCACTGGAGCGTAAAATTGAGTTTTTAAAAGTAAAACTTATTTTAACTAGGATACCCACCTCAGGCGGGAACAAGACAATTCATCGACAAGACAATTCATCGACACGGGTTTTGGAGACAATTCATCGACACAATTGAAGACAACTCATCGACACTTTTTGAAGACAATTCATCGACACATTATTATGTTGAAATTATACACTAGTTGATAGAATGAAGACACTGTTTTGAAAATAAAATTATCTTTTATCACGTTTATGATCAAAATAACGAATTTAGAAACATTTAATTCAATAGTTTGGCTTATAGACCCTTTTAACCGCATAAAAGAAAATGTATACGGAACTTGGTCAAATATTATTCAAAACTTTCATAATCAAAATAAAAAAGATGGCAAGTGAAGCTTGATTGTGAGTTACATGTATGTTTGCATTTTTCCCCTAAATTTTCAGCATTAAATAAGATTCTGCTCAAATCGAAACGATTCCAACGATAACGCCTAACGTTTATAGGCAGAAATATGAAAAGTAAACATAATCCTATTCAATACCATATACCCCAAAACGGGTACCCTGGCAAACAGTGTAGGCTCAGCTCAGACGCCGCAGAACGCGGCGTCTGATCAGGGCCTACACTGTTTGCAAAAAGATCAGCTATTTTCCAAAACAAATTTAGTTGAAAACACAACCTGACAACCCTACATTTTTAAATGGACTCATGCTATATATAAGGAGGAGGATTCCATTTGGTACAAAAATGGTTAAACTGAACTTTTACCCCTAAAGTGGGATTAATCAAGGTCCATCGCATAGGCTTATTATCTAGATGATAATTCACCGACACGGTTTATATCTCATTATCAGAATTATGTATCTAAATGCGAATTGTACAAATCTCGAGGCTAAATTATCCTTCAACTCCAGTGGTCGTACTATCAATACTGCCACTACATAGCACTCAGCACCCTAAAAGCTACATGCTATCCTCAACTACTTTGAGACAGCTCCCCGACAGTCACTGTTTTGCGACATCAAATCAGACGAGGCAAACTAATGCGGTTAAAATGGTCAATAAGCCAAAAGATTGAATTAATTTTTTCTAAATTCGTAATTTTGATCATAAATGTGATAATAGATAATTTTATTTTCAAAACATTGTCTTCATTTTATCAGCTTGTGTATAATTTCAACATAATAATGTGTCGATGAATTGTCTTCAAAAAGTGTCGATGAGTTGTCTTCAATTGTGTCGATGAATTGTCTCCAAAAACCGTGTCGATGAATTGTCTTGTCGATGAATTGTCTCGATTCCCCTCAGGCTTAATGACTGCATTTCCCTTATTCCCCGCAAAGAAATTTATAGTTCGTTCTGTATGTTTCGGTACTTCGTAGAACCGGTACCGGTATTTACCCAGTGACAAAAGCGCGGGAAAGCGCCCGAGAATCACGGATTAATCAGAATTCCCTTGCCCTCTAGATGGAGGGGTTAGGGAGGTGGGCCATCTGCCTTAAGCCTGAGGTGGGTATCCTAGTTAAAATAAGTTTTACTTTTAAAAACTCAATTTTAACTGTCGTCTACCCACCTCAGGCTTAATGACTGCAGAATTAGCCTTGGCGGGATGGAATCTCCAACCACATTCAGAACGATCCTTTATTCCAGGGATAAATCCTGTAGAAACTTAGGATTCTAAAAAGATAAACAATGGAAATTGAGAAAGAAAACTAAATTTCCACCATTTCTATCCCCGGAACATCACTATCAGCTCCAAGTACCTTTTGAATGTGTCTTGCAAGGCCTCGGAAGATAGTCTCCAGATTAGCATTGAGGATGAGGAAGACCAGACTGGCCCCCCACCACTTTTTGAGCAGAAACCAATGGACCCATCAGTCGTAGGTTTTCTCCTTGTGTGTTCAAAGTAGAAGTAAAACAAAGATCAGGAATTGATACAATTAACTTACTCCACCCATAAAAGACACCAAAGGGAAAGAAATACAAACATTAAGCGACCAGACCATAATGGAAACCTAAACAAAGGAAGGCCATAAGGACAGTTACTTTCCCACAAAATGGCCATATGGTCATCCAAAATTAAAAGACACAAGTGATACACACACTAAGTAACAAACAACAACATAAATAAATCGCCACAGAAGAGCCGCCTTGGAACGGTCAGTGGAAGATTTCCACTGGGGGGCTTAAATCGATTTTACGTGGCCACAATCCTCGCCCTTACTTCCGTCGCGATTTAGACAAATAATTTGTTCAGTCCGCATGAAGGCCTCCTAAATCATCAGTGCAACATCTCCGTGAACACAAAAATCAAAGAACCACAGAGGTGAAACAACGGTGAGGACTCGACAGCAAGAAACCACTGAAATGCTGGAGCAAAAGAAAACCAACAGTTAGACTCCGATGGAGTCTCGTAAATAGAACTTGGCAAAAGTCGAACAAGAGGACCACACGGCAGCTTTGATAACATCCTCAACTGGGGTTTTATTCAAGTAAGACCAAGAGGTTGAAAGGGCCCTTAGCTCATGAGCCTTAATCTTAAGCAAAGCTATTTTAGACTTAGACAATTTCTTATAAGCTAATCTAATAGTATAAGAAATCCATCCGGAGATAGATCCCTTGGTAATATTGTGATTTCCCTTCAAGGGAAGAAAAAACCTTTTCCTGTCTTTCCGGATAGGCTTAGTCACTTTCAGGTAACGTTTTAAAGCCCTAACCGGGCATAAAAACCTGTTAAAGTCATTAAATTTAACTCTGGCCAAATTTTGAACCAAAATATCATCCGGGCAAATGGATGGTAATTGATTTTTTGCCAAAAAAACCTGGTTGTGTCCTTAAAGAAACAGAACCATCTGACTGATTGAATCTGAGATGTCCTGAATCCATGGAGAAAGCATGAATCTCACTAACACGTCTTGCTGTTGCCATGGCAAGCAGAAAAACTGTTTTCAGAGTGAGATGGAACCTAGAAGCTTTATGCAAAGGTTCATACGGTTCAGAACATAATGAAGAAAGGACACAAGAAAGGTCCCATTTCGGAGCTAAAGACCTTTGAACAGGCCTCTGTAATTCAAATGACCTTATAAGTTCTAAAATGATAGGGTCAGATCCAATGTTTATGTCAGATGTGAATTTCAAAGTATTAGAGATAGTAGATCTGTAACCTTTGATAGTACTGACTTGACATTTTTTCTCCGTGAATAAATGTAGCAAAAAGTCTGCTACTTCCATCGGAGATGGATTGAAAGGATGAGTTTCCCTGCGACTACACCAATCGGAAAAGACTTTCCATTTGGCGTCATAAATACGCCTGGTAGACAATCGCCTTGCCTGAGCAGCGTGTCTGGCAACATTCGCCGAAAAGTTTCTATCCGTAATTGATCGGCGGATAAACTCCAAGCGTGAAGTTTTAGACTTTCCACGTTTTGACGAACGAATTTCTGACCTACTTGTGTCAGCAAATTCTGAACCGAGGGAATCCGAATTGGAGGTGCTACGAGTAACCGAAGTATATCTGGAAACCAAGACATTTCGGCCCAAAGAGGAGCTACCAGCACAATGTTGCAATGATGTTGACGAATCTTGTTGATTATCGCCGGGATCAGTGCAAACGGAGGAAAAGCATACGCATGCATTCCGTCCCAGTTCATTGACATTGCGTCTATCGCCAGAGCATTCTCGTCTGGGATGGGAGACACATAGAGAGGCAGTTTCTTGTTGAGACGAGTTGCAAACAGATCTATGTTCGGAAAACCCTTCATCGCCAGAATTAAATTGCAAATCGTCTGATCCAAGGTCCATTCTGTCGCAATTGGCTTGGAAAGACGACTTAGCCTGTCTGCCAATATGTTCGATTTCCCTGGTATATGTCTGACCAGAAGATTTATGCCTTCCTGATTGCACCAAAGGAGTGTATCCCACACCTCCATGCACATAGACGGAGAATGGGTGCCCCCTTGTTTCTTCAGGTACGAAACTACTGAAGAGTTGTCTGTGGCAATCAGTACTGTTGAATTGGTGACATACTGATGACATTGTTTTAGAGCAAGCAATATTGCTTTCATCTCTAGGATATTGATATGAAGAACTGATTGGTCTGGAGGCCAGACTCCATGACACAGAAGTCCTTCCGGTTCGAGATGGGCTCCCCATCCAGAGAGACTCGCATCCGTGAACAGAGTGTGAGTGGGAAGAGACGGTTTCAGCGTTACACCCGAGCTGAAACGACCCTTGTTGTTCCACCATTCTAAATGCTTCCTGATCGAAACATTGAGAAGAATGGGATGTTCCAATGGAAGAGCATGAGGCTTCCACTGAGCAAACAAAGCCATTTGAAGCGGACGTAAGTGCAATCTGCCCAGTACAACAAACTGGGCTGCTGCACTGAGTTTCCCAGAAGAGACAGAAAGACTCTTGCTGAGACCTGCTCTTGAACCTTGAACCATCGTAATAGTTCCAGAATACCCTGTATTCTGTCTAACGGCACCCGAACTATATTCCTTTGTGTAAAAAATTCCATTCCTATGAACACAAAGTTCTGAGATGGTACTAAGTCCGACTTCTCTTCGTTGATTATCAGTCCTAGGGATGTAATCAACTTGACTGTAAACTGTCGATCTCTCAGAATTTCCTGACGAATCTGATTTCTGACCAACCAGTCGTCCAGGTACGGAAACAGTACAATTGCCCTCTTCCGTAGATAAGATGCTACAGCAACCATCAAACGGGTGAAGACATACGGACTTGCTGCAAGGCCAAACGGAAGAGCCTTGAACTGATAAGATTGACCCTTGTGACAGAATCGGAGGTACTTCCGAGACTGTCTGTGAATGGGAACATGTAGATATGCATCCGTCAGGTCTAAGGAGATCGCCCAATCGTTGGGTTGGATCGCCTGTCTGACTTTGTTGGCTGTCTCCATTTTGAACGACTGAACTTCCAGAAAAGTATTCAGTCTGGACAGATCTATTATAAGTCGTAATTTTCCGTTTTTCTTGGGAACTAGGAAAATACGAGAATAAAAGCCTGGACCTTCCGGCTTTATCATCTCCACTGCCCCTTTGAGTAGGAGTTTGTTGACCTCTTCTTCCAAAGACCGACTTTCGGTCTGATGAAGAAAGATTGGCGTTGGAGAAAGAAGAGGTTTGCTGATGAAAGGTATTTTGTACCCTTTTTTTCAACAGAGAGGACCCATGAGTCCTCTGTTATTTCTCCCCAACGATTTTGAAAGTGGGCCAACCGTCCTCCTACTGGAAGGTCCTTTCTTGAAAGGGACAGTGGAGGGAGTGTATCATTGTCGAGAAACGTTAGAGGCACCTCCTCGGGAGGGGGTGTACTGACCCCTTCCTCGAGAGCTTGAGCCTCCACGGCGAGAGCCTCTCCTAGGACCACCTCTATCTTATGATTGGGAGGTCTAGTAGAGGAAGATGAATCCCTGTGTGCAGACTTCTTTTGGCATTTAGGAATCTTAAAGCCAGAAGTAGAAGCCTGCTTACTCTGTGCAACAGAGGAAGCAATGAAACTCTGCTGTTGAGATTCAGAATTTAGTTTCTGAAAATCAGTAATCATTCCACCAAAGAGGGATTCAGCTGAGATCGGAACCGACCGAAGCTTAGTCTTCGTGGCTTCCGTCAGAATCTTAGACCTTTCAATGGCAGCCTCCCTTCTAGCTTGCAGGAGTTCGACTGCCAAAATCACTGCCATAGAGGAAGAGTGCTTCAAGCAACTAACAATAGAGCTGAGTAACCTCTTCAGCATCGGAGCATCCAAGTTGTCTGACTCCAATGCTTGAACTGAAGCAGCAGTGAAAAGGTCTGCATAAGAGTTAATGGAAACCATGTTCCTAGCTTGACGCTCCATAGTCTCCAAACTCTTGACTGGCAAATTGGCATTCCCAGAGGATATCAGATCCAGTAGAGAAGCATCTTTATCAATTTTAGGAACACTGTCGGGAAATAACTGACCGTGTGACCGGTAATGTTTCACGTTTATACCAAGATCTCTCTCCAGAGATTTATTGGTAACCAAGCCAGGTTCCAGCTTAACCTTCTTATCGATCAGTGATTGAAAGACATTTACAACGTCTTTGATCAATAAGGACTGAGGGAGAGAAGCTGAGATCTTATCCTCAGATGGGTTAAGTGCATCCAGTGTGGACCTAGGCCTCTGAAGAGTCTCCGAGGACTCCTTCCTGGGGCAAAATTCGGAGGGAAGTAAGCTCATAACCTCCTGAATTGCCTCGGCAAAAGAAATGATACCTTCCTCTTCCTCTTCAGAATTGGAAGAACCTCTGTCAAACCGAGTTTTCTTTGCCAAATTAGAAGAGGCTTTATGGGGTGAACCAGCTCTGCTCTCACCCTCAAATTCATTATTGTCCACCCTGATGGAGAGATTATCATTCCTATCCGAGCTTGAAGATAAAGCTCTAGCACGATCCTTATGGCGAGTACCATAGGAGTGCCTACGTCTCTTATGACTTCTAGAGACAGAAGAACGATTGTGAGACTTCTTCTTATGGCGCCTGTGCCTATCAGAAGAGGTAGACCAGTCCGAACTGATTGAACTAGACCTCGAATACGAGTCAGAACTTGAACTCGTATGATGATGGCGTTTAAGGCGTCTAGATCTAGAGTTTTTTTCTCTTCACTCTCGATCTATGCCTTCTATGAGGCGTGTGACGATCCCGTGAACTCGATCTGTGTTTAGATCGTTCACGAGATGTCCGTCTCGGCGATCGGTGCCGATCTGACCGTTTCCGAGAATGGCGCCGTGTTGACTGTCCCGGTGCCCGGTGGCGAGATGATCTGCCTGGTGAACGGTGACGAAATGAACGTCCCGCCGAAGGATGCCGGGATGACCGGTCCCGGGAATGTTGCCGGAAGTGGACTGACCCACTGACCGGTACCGGGATGTAGACCGGGTTACCCGGTCCGGGTATCGATGTTTGGACGATCGATCTTTGGATTTGGGCCGAAATGACCGGTCGCGAGAATCCCGGCCCGGTGACCGGGCAGATTCCCCGCCCGGTGACCGGCCAGATTCCCGGCCCGGTGACCGGGCAGATTCCAAAGAATCTGGTCCCGAGGACGAGGAAAGACTATCCCCAGACTTGGCGTTGGGTGTTCTTTCTGTCCTCTTGTCCGCAGACACTTGGGTGGAAGACCCACCGGGTCGATCTTGAGCAGATTGACGTGTGTCTATCGGGGAATTTTCCCGGTTCTCCCGGTAATTCTCCCCCGATGCGGACGCAGTCTGAGAAGGGTTCTCAGACTGGGACTGCTTGAGAGCAGTCCCGGACTGCTTAGTTGCAGTCCCGGAGCCTGACTGCTTGGAAGCGGCTCCCTTCTTGCCCATCTTCTTCTCTTTAGTGGAACGTCTTCGTTTGTACGACCGTCGGTTTACGGCTAGCGTCCACGCTGAGCTCGTCCACAGTTTGCAAGTGGCACAACGTGACTCAAAACTGCAATGAGAGCATGTAAAACAAGAAGAATGATTGTCACAGGAAGCTGTCGCAAGAGCCGCGGATTTGGGACATTGAAGGACAAGAACAAAACAAACAATAACGAAAAAGGTCACGAAATTATGTGACAACAAGAAAAGAAGTTAAAAGCAGAAATTCCTGCTAAATTAACTATATGAAGTAAGGAAAACAAATACCAACATTTCCAGCGAGGGAAAAACAGCGTACCATCCGAGTAAACAACAAATATTAGAAATTAAAATCCAATATCTGAAAACACATCCGAATTGGTCACGTGCAAAGGGAATTCTGATTAATCCGTGATTCTCGGGCGCTTTCCCGCGCTTTTGTCACTGGGTAAATACCGGTACCGGTTCTACGAAGTACCGAAACATACAGAACGAACCATAAATTTCTTTGCGGGGAATAAGGGAAATGCAGTCATTAAGCCTGAGGTGGGTAGACGACAGTTAAAATACAGGTCAAGGTCACTGGGCCAAGGTACCTGCAGAGAAAGTACATCCAGGAGAAGCACTATGCAAGATATGATGGCCGTAGGGCTTTAATTTGAGGAGATTTGGAACATTGATGTAAAATCTGTCAAAGTCACTGAAGCGTAAAATATAGGTCAAGGTCAAGGTACCTGCAGTGTCAGTTCATCTAGGAGAAGCACTATGAGGAGATCTGGAACCTTGACGCAAAATGGGTCAAAGTCACTGGAGCGTAAAATATAGGTTAAGGTCACCGGATCAAGGTACCTGCAGAGTCAGTACATCTAGGAGAAGCACTATACAAGATTATATGGTTGTAGGCCTTTTATTTGAGAAGATCTGGAACATCGACGTAATTTGTGTCAAAGTCACTGAAGCATAAAATATAGGTCAAGATCACCGGATGAAGGTGCTTGCCTAGTCCGGAGCTCAGGGAGATGTTTCATGAAAGGTTTGATGGTTGTTTAATCTTATAGTTGATTACAATACAAACTTCGACATAAATGTCAAACTTCGACATAATGGTCAAAGTCACTGGAGTGCAAAATATAGGTCAAAGTCACCAGGTCAAGGTGCCTACAAAGTCGGAAGGTCAAGGAGATGTTTCATGTAAGGTTTAATGGTAGCTGAGGTTTGTAGTTGACTTAAATAACAAGAAGCCCATGGGCCACTACGCTCACCAGAGGTCCTAAGACCATTGGCTAATACATAACAATAAAGCTGCAATATTTTCTGAAAATTACATGTACATAGTTTTCACACAAAAGTCAATGTGACTACATATAACCTTCGTGTAAAATAGGTCAAGGTCATCTGAGGGTCATTATTTGATCACAATATGATAGGCTTAAGTCCCAAATGCCACATATCAAGTTTCATGACCATTGGCTCATTGGTTCCATAGAAGATCTTTGAAGAATTTTGTCTTATATGGGAATATGGGTTATCTTGCTTATGCGACCAAAGGCAAATTATTCATTTTCATTTCCTTGTTCCTAAAAGCTTTTGTATATAATTTGGTTACAAATGACTCAGTGGTTTCTGTGGAAAAATAAGTTTTAATTTCTATATCTGAATGACATTGGGCAAAGATCAAGGAATGATCTTGACCATGAATACTCCTGTAGTTTCATTCACTCATTTAGCTAGCTGCATCTACCAATTTACTCCAAAAATATTCAGTTTTGACTTTTTCCCATATATTGTGACCAAATTTGACCTTGAGGTAATTAGGTCAGGGTCATCCGGGGGTCATCATTTAAACAAACTCTGATGGGCCCAAGTCCCAAATGCTACATACCAAGTATCATTACAAGTTTGCCCACTGGTTATGGAGAATAAGATTTTAAAGGGTTTTTTCCTTATATGGGCATGGGGGCCATCTTGGTCATGTAGCAAAACTCACATTAATTATTTTTCATTGCCTTGTTCCTTATAGCTTTCATATGAAATTTGGTTACAAATGGCCCAGTGGTTTATGTGGAAAACAGGATTAAATTTTCATATTTGAATAACCTTGGGTCAAGGTCCAGAAATGACCTTGACCTTGAATGCTCATGTAGCTTCATACACTTATTTAGTTAACTGCATCTACCAATTTTCAGATCAAATGCTGCAACTGTTTTCAATATATACTCAATTTTGACGTTTACTTATACAAAAGTCTATGTGATTAAATTTGACCTTGGGGCAAAACAGGTCAAGGTTATTTGAGGGTCATCATTTGAACGAACTCGGTAGGACTGAAGTCCCTGATGCTGCATACCAAGTTTCCAGGTCATCCACCTTTTGGTTGCAGAGGAGAAGATTTTTAAGCTTTTTACCATATATGGGCATGGCGGCCATCTTGATCATGTGACCTAGTCCTTACGAACAAATTTCCTTTCTTCCTTCCTATGGGGGCTCCATATGTAATTTGGTTTCAATTGGCCCAGTAGTTTCAGAGGAGAAGTTGTTTGAAAATGTTGACGACAGACGACGACGACGACGGACCACTACCTATTGAATAAGCTCCCCCGGGATCATTTCAAATACTATACGCTCCCACGGAGCCTTCCGCTCTGGTGAGCTAAAAATATATGCTATTTTGACTTTTTCCCATATAAAAGTCTCTGTGACCCAAGGTTGGCAAAAAAGCGGGAAATACTCATATTTCCCTGGACGGCGGGAAATACAGGGAATTTCCGGGAAATACAGGGAATTCCCGGGAAATACTGGGAAATATATATTTACATAGGTGGTACCAACCGAGACTGCTTAATATACCCCAACTAGTAGCAACTACCTAGCTATTTGAAAGCAAAATTATTTCAAGTTCATGCAGGGCTTGAAAATTCCACTTGTCTGCTTGCACTTACAGAAAAAAAAATGAAGGACATATAAAAAGTTTGTCTAGTCATTATGACATTTACCAAAGTTTACAAGCACTTAGTCATGTAGGACAAGAGGAAGAATTTTTTAGCCCTTCTTGAAAGAGCTACATGTATTGTATTGTCCCTTGCCTTCATATATAATTTCAAATATGAATCTAAAATATGTTTTAACTTTCAGCTATTTCCCTTGACTTGCAAATACATGTAATTTTAATACTTAGGTGAATATCTGTAGATAATTGAAGACACCTTTCATGCTTAAATTAACTGTGTTCTTTTAATTCCTGTCTCAAACAAACAATTAAATTATCACACCTTTTTAGCATTAGGAGTATGATGACTTGACAAACTTGCAAACAAACTTTTTTTCTAGTGTAAACATCCTTAAAATTCAAACATCCAAAGAGTTGTTGTAAATCGCCAAAAAAAGAGAAAAAAGAACAGTGTGGTTTAGTGTTACCCTAAAGTATACAAAACATGTAGTTTGATCCAATGGCAAACTCTCTTAAAGTAGATAAGTGATTCTGATCTGGGTCTGCACTGTTTGCCCAGGCATGTCTGTCCCAAATATTGGGATCATTATGGTATTTCATCTTAAGTATATGAGATATGAGTGATTTTAAATAAATCTCTACACCCTACATAACAACAGATCATTTTATATTTATGCTTGTGTTTGGTTGTCAGAGTAAAAGCAGACTTTTGAGTAAAAGCAGGCTTTTAACATACATGTATGGGGAGGCATAAAATAGCCATAATGCATACCTGTGGTAATTTTTTTATTGAATGAGGGAGAATTGCCATTGTGATGAGGGATATGTAAAGACTATATAGGGAAATTCTCAGTTCAAATGAGGGAGACTCCAAAAATATACTAAAATTCAGCATTAATTGTGCAAAATTAGCACAAAATGAGGGAGTCTCCCTTGATGAAGGAGGTATCACAGGTAGGATATTGCAAAATAGCTAACTGTTCATAACTTCAACTAAATTACATGAATATTAATAGTGTTTTAGTATGAAATAATTAAACAAAAATCATATTTCCCACTATTTCCCAGTATTTCCCACTTTTGCTGAAATTTGAAGTATTTCCCAGGACGGTAATTACCGGTAAATACCAGTGGGAATTCCCACCACCGGTATTTACCGACCAACCTTGCTGTGACCAAATTTGACCTTGCCGTAAATTGGGTCAAGGTCTTCCGAGGGTCATCATTTTAGCAAACTAATCATGGGCCCCGAGTCCCCAATGCCACATACCAAGTTTCATCACAATCGGCCCACTGGTTCAGGAGGAGAAGATTTTTTAGGGTTTTTACCTTATATGGGCATAGCGGCCATCTTGGTCAAGTGACCAAACTCAAATTAATTAAATTTCATTTCCTTGTTCTAAAAGTTTTCAGACAAAATTTGGTTGCAAATGGCCTGGTGGTTTCAGTGAAAAACGAATTTTTAATTTTCATATCTGAATGACCTTGGGCCAAGGTCAGGGAATAACCTTGACCTTGAAAACTAGTGTAGTTTCACTAGCAGATCTTGCCCACTGCATTTACTAATTTTCAGGTCACAGGCTGCAATAGTTTAAAAAAAATATGCTGTTTTGACTATTTCCCATACAAAAGTCTATGTAACCAAATTTGACCTTGGCGTAAAATGGCTCAAGGTCATCCGAGGGTCATCATTTTAGCAAACTATAATGGGCCCGAGTCCCCAAGGCTACATACCATGTTTCATCACGATCTGCCCACTGGTTCAGGAGAAGAAGATTTCTTAAGGGTTTTCACCTTATATGGGCATGGAAACCAGCTTGGTCATGTGACCTGGACCCTGCGAGCAAACTTTTGTTCCCCCATCCCATGGATGCTCCACATGAAATTTGACTTCAATCGGCCCAGCAGTTTTGGAGGAGAAGTCATGAAAATGTTGACGCAGACCCAGACGTGGACACGGACGTCAGATCACTGCCTATACTATAAGTTCCCCCGGAGCGTTCGGCTCTGGTGAGCTAAAAACTTTGACGTAAATGTCAAACTTCAACGTAAATGTTAACAGACGGACGAACGGACGGATGCTACAAGCAGGTGCGACAGAAATGTAGTAAGATGGAGTGGAGGGTTTGAGCAATTTTGACTGACAGTGACCAAAGGAACATTTCTGGGAAATACTATCAAAATCCCTGCTAGATGTTTTTGACTAGGTTGTTTTAGGGTTTGAATATTTTTATCTCTGGTGGCCATCATGTTCATTTGATGTTTGTTTGTTTTTTTTGTTTGATTTGAAGTTTAATGTCCCCGTCAACACTGTATATGTCATTTTGGAGGCATTGCTTCCAATTTTGTGGGTCTTTTACCTGACATTGAGATGTAATGGCTTCTCAAGCCCTGTCGTCCAATGAAACCAATAGGGTTTATAAGCATGGACGGTCCGACTCACACCGCTTTGCCTGGGCAGGCTTAGATCCTCTAAGCGCAGGCTTAGATCCTCAAAGCGGTTTACCAGTACTCATGTGCGGTCAGTTTCAGCTCTGCGTGGAAAAATTATGCAGCCCATCTATTTCTTCAAGCCCTGATGGACAGGAGCCGTAATGAAGGAGTAATAAAATGCCTTATGCCTTCTTACCCATATGGTTTCTCTCCAGTATGAATTCTCATGTGATCCAACAAGTTACTGCTGCTCATCTGTTTTTGACAGATATTACACATAACCTGCAAAGAAGACAACATACGGTAAACATCCTAAAACTTCAGACACCTTTAGGACCTGCTGTAATTCTCCTAAAATTTCAACAAATTTGTTTGTAGCTCCAGCAAGGATTCCAAATGGTGAAATAGAATACCAAACAGTCTAGACCCTGATCAGACTGCTCCTTCAGGAGCAGTCTGGTCTGGGTCTACACAGTTTGCTCTGTCCCATTATTTGGGATCATTATGATACTTATATTTTAGAGCATTTACAGAAGAAATCAAAGCAATGACAGCACTGTTTGTTTGTTTGTTTTGGAGTTTAACGGCCCAGTCAACACTATTAAGTCATATAGAGCCAGTCAGTTTACCTATCCACACTTTTCCTGGACGGGCTTATTAGTAAGCAGTTAACCAGTATAATGCACATTCTTTCACCAGAAACAGACAACTGCCCTTCTTGAATCAGCAAAAGGGAGAGAACACTGTTTTGGTCAATTGTTTTGGGATTTCAGGTACAGATTTGGTTAATTCTCACTATTTTGTGCTAAGCCTACAATGTATCAGAAACAACTTTTCATGGCCCCAAAGATATTTGAGTTATCAGAGCTTCGCAGTACATGTACATGTAATTACCTTTGAATTGCCATCCTTGTGTGACTTTAGGTGACTCTGGAAATCGGTGAAGGATACAAAATCCAAGCTGCATTCCTCGCAACGGTACACTTTCTTCACCCCAGATGGAAACTCGGACCCACTCTGGGCTACCATACTAAACCGAGGCCCTGGTGGCCTATAGGGTAAAACTGAGTTACCATGTGTTAAGAAATGTCGATTGAAACTTGTAGCAGTCTGGAATGGAAGATCACATATTGGACAGGTGAATTTTGCTAGTTTTGAAGTTTCAGCTGGTGGCAAAGTTATGTTAGAGTCAGAAAGGTTGGTTGGAAATAAACCTCCAAAGTGGGTCATTCCTCCATTTAGAGTTGCCTCATCTAAGACTAGGGAATTTTCACTTAAAGAGGAATTTGAATTTTCACAAGCAGCATTTTCAACTGCCACAGAATGATCATCAGTTTCTGTGTACAAGGATTCATCCTTCTCCCCCTCCTCTATCATATCTGATGCTGACAATCCATTTTTGATTTTATTGCTCTCCATGTTTCCTAAACTGTCTTTCAGGTTTGCAGTTTTGTTCGGCATTTCTGAATCTTTTTTCTTACCGGTTCCATTATCACACCCTGCATGACTAGTACCAAGTGATTTATTGCCATGATCACTTTCCTTTCCATGATGTGTTTTTTTAACATGCTCTTTAAGATCATTTTTGTCTGAGAAATTTACACTGCACTGTCTACATCTATGTTTCCCTCGCTTCATTCCTAGATGGATCTTCTGCTGGTGCAGCTTTAAATTTCCTTTCTGCGAAAACTTCTTTGAACAAAATTCACAAGAAAATGGTTTCTCACCTGTATGAACACGCATGTGTGTTGTTAGACGTGTTTTGTCACGGAAATGCTTTTGACAGTCATGGCATGTGTACGGATTCTCACCTGTGTGTACCTTCTTGTGCAGATAAAGGGAACCTGCAGTTGCAAAGGTTTTCTGGCAAAGGCTGCATTCAAAACTGCCTTGTTGTTTTGATGTGAAGTTGGCACTGTGTTCTAAGACATGTTCTTGTAATGTTGCGATGTTAGTGAACTTTTGATTGCACAAATGACAGAAATAAGTACTGGTTTCCAGAGTACAGGGAGTACTGGTGTTCTGGTTAAGCTGCAGGAAATTCGCTTGTTCTTTCTCAATAGAACTATGACATATGAAGTGAGCCATCAAGGTGCCAATGTCACTAAATTCCTTATTGCAAACTTTACATTTATTTGAATCAAAACGCTCTTCAACTTCATTAATTTTTATTCTTTTCCCATCAAAGAAATAGTCATCATCAGAATCGTAATCCTTGTCATCAGTGTTCAGGTTTTGGTCATCAGTCATAATTTTACCACTTGGTCTTATCTCATCTGAATTAGCTGTAAGTTCCGCTTTTGATTTTGCAGCTTCAGCATTTCGTAATTGTTTCAGAAAATGTCTTCTGTACCTGTTGGTTGTGCAAGGCATATTTGAATCTTCACTTTGTGAATTCTCATCAACATTAGAAGGGTGTACAATGTTTCTCTTGGGAAACACAGTTGACTTCCTAAATTCTGGAGTACATAATTTAGAACACAGTGGAGTCTGTTTAATTTCAGTTGAACTTTCTGATTCAGAATCTGTATCATATTGCAAATGTCTCTTTGTAACAGTTTGTTTTCTTTTAGATTTTCTTCCAGAACCTAAAGACAACTCATTTACAACTTCTGTTTCAAGCTTTCTTTGCTTAAGATTAATAGGCTGCGGTCTTTCTTGCTTTCTTTTTCTAACCCTCCTCTCTTCAGATACTTCACTGACTTCTGGTAGTACTTCCTCTTCTTTCCGTTTCTTTATTTCATGAATCTTAAATTCAACATTTCTTAATTGATTGTCATTCATATTATCCTTCTGTTTCCAAACAACAGGGAAGGAATTCCTTTCAGGTGTAGCATCTACCTCTCCATCGGGTTTGCAATGACTTCTGTCAAGAGTTTCTGAAAATAATCTACTTTTACTAGTCTTCAGAAAACAGTCATTTGAAATGTGACTAGAATGTTCTAATTCTACTTCAGAATCATGACTTGTCTTTATTTGAGTCATAACCACATCATTAAGAGCAGAGTGTTCATTTACAGATGCTGTTTTCACATTATTGTTTTCAAAATCAACATTTAAATCATCATTTTTATCATTTCCAATCAGTCTGTCAGCAGATGGATTATTATCACCTTTGGCTTCACCTGTCTTCATTTCAATGGTGGTTTTATCAGTTTCAAGTATTGCACTTACCATAAATGAAGGTTTTTTCTTAACACAAAGAACAATTCTACTGTCTGTTTTCTTCTTCTTCTCCAGTGGCACAATTCTGCTTGGTTCTGCTCCTGTTGCATCTCCATCTTCATCCAGATGATCCTGACTAGTTTCACTGTAAGACTGGACTTTATTCTCATTGGATGGACTCAGACTGTTCTGGTTTGTTGCAAGCTTTTGCACAGAATTTGTTGTAGTAGTTGAGATTTTGTTGAACTCCTCTGAATGAATTTCTCTCTCTTTATCATCATTTAATTCTCTTTCCATAGCAAAAATCAATGGCCTCATTGACTTAATCTGAGCCTTAGGACATTTTGGGAAGCTATGTTGCTTAACTATATAATATCCATTTTAATATTATTTTATGTAATTTATAACGCTACCATTGGTCATTTCATTATTCTGGGCTAACAACATGGTACCCTGTCTGAAGATCCTTTTTTTCATAAAACTCTCTATGTAGTTTTTCTAGGCATCTTAAGGGTTAAGGGTCAACACTTTCATGAATCCTAAGTTAAATCCATACTGTCTTCACCTTGTTTTGTATTCACATTCTTATCTGAAAAGAAAAAAAAGTCCGTTAGACTTAAATTTTGCTTTAAGAGTTGAGTCCTATTGACATGGGAGAAAAATTATTTTTGCAGGATTTGCCTTCCCTGAAGGTGCATCCATTCCGCTTAATTGTCCTGAGCCAAGAACATACACCACAACCTCATTATAACAGGATTCGTTATGACGCAATTTTGGATATAAGACGGTCTCAAGGTGGGTCCCAAAAATATATAGATTATATAGAAAAATGACCATAAATGGTCATTTTTCTATAAAATCTATACATTTTTGTTTGGATATAATAGGATTATTTAACTAACACAGTTTCAGCTTTGGACCCAGTTAATAGTGTTATAAAGAGGTTGTGGTGTACCATATATTTGGACAGACAGGCCCAAGTATTTGGACAGAGAGGCCCGAGTATTTGGACAGACAGGCCCAAGTATTTGGACAGAGAGGCCCGAGTATTTGGACAGACAGGCCCGAGTATTTGGACAGACAGGCCCAAGTATTTGGACAGAGAGGCCCGAGTATTTGGACAGACAGGCCCGAGTATTTGGACAGACAGGCCTGAGTATTTGGACAGACAGGTCCGAGTATTTGGACAGACAGGCCCAAGTATTTGGACAGACAGGCCCGAGTATTTGGACAGACAGGCCCGAGTATTTGGACAGACAGGCCCAAGTATTTGGACAGACAGGTCCGAGTATTTGGACAGACAGGCCCAAGTATTCGGACAGACAGGTTCAAGTATTTGGACAGACAGGCCCGAGTATTTGGACAGACAGGCCCGAGTATTTGGACAGACAGGCCCAAGTATTTGGACAGAGAGGCCCGAGTATTTGGACAGACAGGCCCAAGTATTTGGACAGAGAGGCCCGAGTATTTGGACAGACAGGCCCGAGTATTTGGACAGACAGGCCCAAGTATTTGGACAGAGAGGCCCGAGTATTTGGACAGACAGGCCCGAGTATTTGGACAGACAGGCCTGAGTATTTGGACAGACAGGTCCGAGTATTTGGACAGACAGGCCCAAGTATTTGGACAGACAGGCCCGAGTATTTGGACAGACAGGCCCGAGTATTTGGACAGACAGGCCCAAGTATTTGGACAGACAGGCCTGAGTATTTGGACAGACAGGCCCGAGTATTTGGACAGACAGGCCTGAGTATTTGAAAAGACAGGCCTGAGTATTTGGACAGACAGGCCTAAGTATTTGGACAGACAGGCCTGAGTATTTGGACAAACAGGCCCGAGTATTTGGACAGACAGGCCCGAGTATTTGGACAGACAGGCCTGAGTATTTGGACAGACAGGCCTGAGTATTTGAAAAGACAGGCCTGAGTATTTGGACAGACAGGCCTGAGCAAACAGTTTAGACCCAGATGAGACGCCACACGTCTCATCAGGGTCTACCCTCTTTCCCATTCATCCAGCTATTTATAGACACAAAATCGTGTAGTCAATTGTACTTATTCAAATCGTTAGAGTAGTTGTTGTTTTGTTTGAGTTGAGGTTTAACGTCCCCATCAACACTATTTAGGTCATTTTAGAGACATTCCTTCCAATTTTGTGTGACCTTTACCAGACATTGAGATGAAATGACATCTTAAGTCCTGCCACCCAATGAAACCAAAAGGCTTATATGCACTGGACGGTCTGACTCACACCACTTTGCCTGGGCAGGGAAGGGGCCATTTTTCTGAGTAGGTAGGGTGACAGCAAACAAATTTCTTTTTTGTGGTTGGCCCTACCTAACTCCACTTTTCCTGGACAGGTTTATACATTTATTTAAGGTAATTTTTGTTGTTGTTGTTTCAAAGCCCTTATATGATTATTACACTTATTTCGAGCCAATCCTTAATCAGGTGGACAAAACTGAAATACATATCCAGAGAAAAACAAGAGGGCCGAATGGCCCTATATTGCTCACCTGTATACCAGAAAATCATTAGTGTAGGAGACCACTTGACATTGCTACATACTAAATATCTAAGCTCTGGGCCTTATGGTGGTTTTGGAGAAGAAGATTTTTAAAGTTTTTTCCAGTATCCGATATGTCTATAGGAGCTACTGAGCCTTTGGGGCGTGGCCAATTTTGACCCGCAGGATTTATATAGGCGACCATTTTATGTTGCTATATATACTAAACACATGTATCTAAGGTCAGTACTACATGGTTAAGGGGCCACAGGATTTGGCCAATTTGGACCCCAGGGGCATGATTGGCAGGATTCATGTAGGCAACCACTCGACATTGCTACATGCTAAATACCTAAGCTCTGGGCCTTATGGTTTCAGAGAAGAAGATTTTTGAAGTTTTTTTTTTCCATATGAAGTCTATGGTAGCTAAAGGACCCATGGGCGTGGCCAATTTTGGCCCAAGGGGTATGGTTGGCAGGATTTCTTAAGATAACCATTTCATGTTGCTACATACTAAATATCTACCCGCCCATAGGGGCTTGAAGAAATATATGGGCTGCATGATGCTTCCACGCAGAGCTGAATCCTGCCCGCACACTAGTACTAGTAAACTGCTTAGAGGATCTAAGCCTGTCCAGGAACCAGGCGGACCGTCCATGCTAATAAACCCTATTGGTTTCATCGGGCGACAGGGCTTGCGATGTCATTTCATCTCAATGTCGGTTAAAAGTCCCACAAAATTGGAAGCAATGTCTCCAAAATGACCTTTACAGTGTTGACGGAGACGTTAAACCTCAAATCAAACAAAACAAAAAATAAATATCTAAGCTCTGGGACTCATGGTTTCAGAGGAGAAGATTTTTGAAGTTTTTTTTTTTCCAATATAAGTCTGTGGAAGCTAATGGGCCCATGGGCGTGGCCAATTTTGACCCCAGGGGCATGGTTGGCAGGATTTATGTAGGTGACCACTTGACGTTGCTACATGCTGTATATTTAAGCTCTGGGCCCTATGGTTTCAGAGAAGAAGATTTTTGAAGTTTTTCTAATTGTAAGTCTATGGGAGCAAAAGAGCCATGGGGTATGGTCAATTTGGATCCCAGGGGCATAATTGGCAGGATTTATGTAGGTGGCCACTTGACATTGCTACATACTAAATATCTAAGCTCTGGGCCTTATGGTTTCAGAGAAGAG
Source organism: Lucinisca nassula (assembly GCA_963580285.1). Classification (NCBI taxonomy): domain Eukaryota; kingdom Metazoa; phylum Mollusca; class Bivalvia; order Lucinida; family Lucinidae; genus Lucinisca; species Lucinisca nassula. The sequence continues at coordinate 46,650,646 of OY757027.1, forward strand.
GATTTTTGAAGTTTTTTCCATTATAAGTCAATGGGAGCTGATGAGCTTGGGCGTAGCCAAATTTTGACCCATGTGCAGGGTTAGCTGACTATCTTACGTTGCTAGATACTAAATATCTAAGCTCTGTGCTTCATATTATCAGAGAAGAAGATTTTTGAAGCTCTTTTCCATTATGTGTCTATGAGAGCTAAGGAGCTGCGGGGCGGGGCGTGGCCAATTTGGAACCCAGGGGCATGATTGGCATGATTTATGTAGGTGACCACTTGCCGTTGCTACATGCTAAATATCTAAGCTCTGGGCCCTGTGGTTTTAAAGAAGAAGATTTTTTTCAGTTTTTCCCCTTATGGGAGCTGATGAGCCCCAGGGCGTGGCCAATTTTGGCCCCAGGGGTATGGTTAGCAGGATTTATGTAGGTGACTTTTTTATGTTGCTACATATTAAATATCTAAGCACTGTGCTTAATGATTTCAGAGAATTTTTTTTATACCGGCAAGTCTATGTGCGCTAAGGGGCCCCAGGGTGTGGCCAATTTGGACCCCAGCGGCATGATTGGCAGGATTTATGTAGGCGACCACTTGAGGTTGCTACAAGCTAAATATCTAAGCTCCAGACCCTGTGGTTTCAGAAAAGATTTTTTTTTTTCTCACTGTAAGTCTTGCCATGACAACCAGAATTCCAATCCGATCAGCCCAAAAACCTTAAACAGCCTTTCCCCCCACCTGATGACGCTTCTCGTGAAATTTGATCAAGATTGGCCATGGGAGTGAGTGTTTCAGTTTTACGTCCCACCAACAGCTAAGGTCATAAGGAGACGGGACCTCGGTTTAAAGGCCCATCCAAAAGTCGGGAGAAGCCCGGGATCGAACCTGCCACCCTGGTCTACAAGGCAAGTAGCATAACCACTTGACCAAAGAAGCTTCTAGACGGACGACGGCCAAAATGTGATCACAAAAGCTCACCTTGTCATTTTGTGACAGGTGAGCTAAAAAAAACTTGACCATCGGTTACAGAACGTACACAAGCTGATAACCAGTACAGTGCACATTCTTTCATCAGAAACTGACAACTACCCTTCTTGAATCAGCAGGATCGAATGACCCTTAAAAAGATACATCACGAAAACACGCCTAAATAATTTTGACCCCCTTGAACCTCACTTTTATATAGGGGTAAACCTTATTTTTCTTATTTCTGATCTAAAATATAAATTGTGGGTACTTGTTAAAACCACCTCAATGAGGCGGTTCTAGCCCGTATCCACAATCTATATTTTCAGCATAAACAAGAAAAAATATAATAATTTTTCATCTTAAAATTTTCGTTTTTCAAGGGTAAAGTTTACAATGTATAGGCGTGTTTTCATAATGATATATGATCATGTTCAATGAAAGAATGTTGCTGACCTGGTAAATCGTCTGCTGAGTGCAACAAGGCAACGCAAGCGTAGCATCCCCTCGCAACTGCATACCATTCATTAACATGAAAATCCAATCTGAATATGTTAGACCATTGTGACCTTGACCTTTGACCCCTGACCTTGAAATTCAATAGGGTTCATCCTCTGTACATGGTGAACATTTGTGGAAGGTTTGATGCTTCTACGATGAATACTGTGTCGTCTATCCTGCTCTCAAGGTTTTCAAGGTCAAGTCCATTGTGACCTTGACCTTTGACCCCTGACCTTGAAATTCAATAGGGTTCATTCTCTGTACATGGTGAACATTTGTGGAAGGTTTGATGCTTCTACGATGAATACTGTGTCTTCTATCCTGCTCACAAGGTTTTCAAGGTCAAGTCAATTGTGACCTTGACCTTTGACCCCTGACCTTGAAATTCAATAGGGTTCATCCTCTGTACATGGTGAACATTTGTGGCAGGTTTGATGCTTCTACGATGAATACTGTGTCTTCTATCCTGCTCACAAGGTTTTCAAGGTCAAGTCAATTGTGACCTTGACCTTTGACCCCTGACCTTGAAATTCAATAGGGTTCATCCTCTGTACATGGTGAACATTTGTGGAAGGTTTGATGCTTCTACAATGAATACTGTGTCGTCTATCCTGCTCACAAGGTTTTCAAGGTCAAGTCCATTGTGACCTTGACCTTTGACCCCTGACCTTGAAATTCAATAGGGTTCATCCTCTGTACATGGTGAACATTTGTGGAAGGTTTGATGCTTCTACGATGAATACTGTGTCTTCTATCCTGCTCACAAGGTTTTCAAGGTCAAGTCCATTGTGACCTTGACCTTTGACCCCTGACCTTGAAATTCAATAGGGTTCATCCTCTGTACATGGTGAACATTTGTGGAAGGTTTGATGCTTCTACGATGAATACTGTGTCTTCTATCCTGCTCACAAGGTTTTCAAGTTCAAGTCCATTGTGACCTTGACCTTTGACCCCTGACCTTGAAATTCAATAGGGTTCATCCTCTGTACATGGTGAACATTTGTGGAAGGTTTGATGCTTCTACGATGAATACTGTGTCTTCTATCCTGCTCACAAGGTTCCGGACAGACAGACACACACACACACACACAGACACACACACACACACACACTAACACACGGACGCACGGCACCGATGCTATATCCCCATTCGCAACGTTGTTGTGAGGGGATAATAACGTTGTAAGTGCAAAATGGCAACTTTTCAGGAGGGACAAAAAACTTTTATTAAAGAATGGCGTAGAAAACCATACTATAAGCTGGTTTCTTAATTTCATGGTGATTTCTTTCATTTGTGTGTGATGTTTATTGTTGAATAAATGACATTTGAAAAGAAACATTTAGCATTTAAGGGTTGATACACCATTTCTGCACTGAGCGTTTTTGGTGCAAAAACGATGTAAGTGCATTCACAGAGGTGTAAAATTTCCCTCAAACTTACTCGCCCTTATTGTCTAAACTTTTCATTTAGATGCTAAAAATGAAGAAAAAGTAAGGTCAGTTTTGAAAACCTTACTCGCCCTGCCTTAAAACTTACTCAATATTTTTGAGGTATTAAAAAACTTTGCGCAAAAATGGGGTAAGTGCACTTACACTGTTTTTGCACCAACTTGTTGTCTAAAATCAGAGCAAAAAACTGACAAAAAAAAAAATTCCAAAATGCTGAAATAAACCATGATTGAGGCAGAATCCAGCTGTAGAACTTATTTACCAAGTGTGTCAAGTCCTAAGGCACCCATTTATGCAAAAAAAACTATTTTGCCAAACACCGTTATTGCACTCAGCAGACGAAATATTGAGCCCGGGAACTCCTGATCACCAGACCCGCATCTGCCTGAGCAAGCACCATGGCCAGGTAGATTGTGGATACTCATTAGAACCACTACAATGAAGTTTGAAGTGGTATTAATGAATTCATGCACAATCCGTATTCCGCTCAAAGACATAGGTTGTGGGTACTCGTTAGAACCGCCTCAATGCACCCAAAACCTATGTTTGCAGTACAAATAAGAAAAATATCACAGATTTTCATCAGAAAAGTAACCATTTTGGAGATGTGAAAAAATGCACTAGGCCCCACTATGTGTAACTGTAATGAGTAAAAAAAATCCCTGAGTGATTATGATCAATCGTGAAATCATAACGCCATCTCTAAAGCAAGCAAAAAATGACAGCATACGTAAAACAGCTAAAAACATCATAATGATAATTAGGTCACCTTGGACTGAACAACTGTCAAACTGGACCACCTGTCAAAATTATGTCAAGACAAACTGGGCCTTTATTCAGACTCCCCCTACCCCATTAAAAGTTCAACAAAACAAAAAGGGGTGTGAACTACTCAATCAGCATATAAAAATATGGAAAGTTCTTCTGATTTGCTCCTACGAGTACTTACTTGTTCCAAAGCGATATTAACAATTATGTCACGTGACATTTTAATACCACCCACCCCTTCATAACTAAGCAGCTGGGAAAATTTGCATTTATAAAATTTTGAGAAGATATTCTAGGTCAAACATTTCAAAGAACAAATAGTAATCGGCTCATTTTTGAAGTCTGAATACAAAATAGGGACTGTCATCAGTTTGTTTTCGGGAAAAAGAAGACAGTAAACATCTCAAATGTTTTCACAGCCATGATTCGTGACGCCTTTTTCCTATTTCACTTTCGTGCACTCTTTTTGAAGAGCTGTATAGGTTACAGATACATGTAAATTGGCGGACTTCTTATATTGCGTTAATAATTTTCTATTCACCTTATTTGCATTATCTGCTGGTTTTTAGTCTGAAGGTTATCAGTGTTGGAAAAACAGGTTACCATACCTGGTTACCTGTTTTTCCAGTATTGACAATGTGCAAGCTGGGAGCCAGCAAATAATGCAAATAAAGATAAAGATAAAGATAAAGATAAAGAAGCTTTTTTTTAACGTCGCATATTCGAAACAAATAACATAAGCTCTGTAGAGCTTTTATTGCGCAAATATGGTGAATATGTTCTAATGTTCAGTTTTTATATATAAAAAGTGCCTGAAATATTCGAGGTAATATGAACTGAAATGGGTCCACAATGCTGCAAACTCCTAAAACGTGTGTATTCACCTTATTTGCATTATCTGCTGGTTCCTAGTCTGAAGGTTATCAATGTTGGAAAAACAGGTAACCAGACCCCCTGACCTTGAAAGGTTCAGGGGGGTCTGGTTACCTGTTTTTCCAATATTGACTATGTGCAAGCTGAGATTCAGCAAATAATGCAAATATGCTGTGAGCTGCTTCAGTATATGGCAGTGACCTATATATGCATGTATAGTGTTTGTAAATGTCCATGATTAGATTCGATCGCCATGCTTAGTTTTGCATTTTTTGTCCTGTTCATACTGTCCTTGTACGTTAGCATATTTGAGCTTCGGTAATGTAGTTTTTGCCCAGAATAATAATATTTGATTTTCATCATCATGTTGCAGCATGCACCCACGGGTATTATGTCAGTGATCGAATTAATAACACGCGTATCGATTAACCTATCAATGATTAGAATAATCGATATGCGTGTCATTAACAATTTATTACTAATTAGATTATCGTGACAGTGCGTCTAAGACGTGATCAAAGACCAGACCAAGAAGGCGTGAAGGCAGTCATCATATGGACTTTGATTTTCAATTAAGATAAAATTGCACAGGGCGGGGCAATAAAAGTGCACAGGGCGGGGCAATAAAATTGCACAGGGCATCACATTAATAATTCCATGACAATAACAATTCTGATTCTGACATCAGCGCTAAAAAGCTTCTGTTTGTTTGTTTGTAGTGGAGTTTAATGACTCAGTCAACACTATTTAGTCATTTTGGGCCGGTCAGTTTACCTATCCACATTTTTCCTTGTCAGGCTTATGCTGAGGCAGTTAACCAGTACAGTGCACATTCTTTCGCCAGAAACTGACAACTGCCATTCTTAAATCAGCGGAAGGGAGAGAATGAACATAGAAAAGAATTCTCCGGTGGGTCAGGCCTCAGATTCTATGACGGTTCCAGCGTAAAGGCTTACTGAGAATTAGAGATATCTAATTTTATGTAATGTTGGTTGGTGCCTGATGCTCTGTCTCTGGTTGGGCCCATTGGATCTAACTGTTGGTTTTCTTTTGCTCGAGCATTTCAGTGGTTTCTTGCTGTCGAGTCCTCGTCGTTGTTTCATCTCTGTGGTTGATTGATTTTTGTGTTCACGGAGATGTTGCGCTGATGAGTTAGGAGGCCTTCATGCCGACTGAACAAATTATTTGTTTAAATCGCGACGGAAGTAAGGGCGAGGATTGTGACCACGTAAAATCGATTTAAGCCCCCAGTGGATTTCGTTTTACTGACAGTTCCAATGCAGTACTTCTGTTGTAGTTTATTTTTGTTATGGCTTGTCTTTGAGTGTGTGTATCGCTTATATTATTTTGCTATGGATAGCCAATTGGCCATTTTGTGGGAAAGTGACTGCCCTTTCGGCTTTCCGCTAGTGATGTTTCCATTAGGGTCTAGTTGTTTCATGTTTGTGTTTCTTTCCCGTGGTGTCTCTGTTGGGAGCTATGGGTTAATTGTATCGATTCCTGATCAATGCCTTTGCTTCTATTTTTCATGATCAATCTCCATGAAAGAATGTTGCCAAGCCCGGCAGGTATCGAACTCGCGTCCTACTGATCACCAGTCAGACGCGCAACCCACTGAGCTACTAAGGCTGTCGTAAAGGGCTTCTGTGCTTATATATAGTAAATTTCGATCGATTGAAAATCGACCCAACTTGAACTCAATGTGGTTATTGACATTGTCTGAGCATGTCATATTCTTCGAACATTGAGTGCTATCTATCTATCTATCTATCTATCTATCTATCTATCTATCTATCTATCTATCTATCTATCTATCTATCTATCTATCTATCTATCCTGTGAGGCCCTCATTACTGAGCCATCACAAAAACACGTCTATATAATTCTGACCCCATTGAATCCCACTTTATAAGTAAAACTTAGTAAAACTGTCTACATCATAGTGTTGTCCTTTGGGATCATTGATTCCATTGTGGAATTTTGAAAGTGTTTGGGGGTCGCTGGCGGGGCCTGGTTGGCCGAGGCTGGCTAGTCTGGTCCAGAAAACATTTACACTCCATATTTTCAAGTTTTGTGCTGTATTCCTTGCTTCCAAAGGATAACGTTTTCTAGAACATATTTACAGAGACAACCTTATTATTCTTATTTCTGCTCTTAAATATAGATGTGGGTACTCGTCAGAACCGCCTAGATGAGGCGGTTCTTAAGAGTACCCACAATCAATATTTTGAGCAGAAATAAGAAAAATATCACAATTTTTCATCTTAACATTTTCATTTATCGCCGATAATGTTTACAATGTATTTGTATAGGCGTTTATTCGTAATGATTGTGTGCCAAATAATGTCGACTTTGGGTTATTGAATATTGCAGCCCTTGAAGTTTGGTCCATCAAAAAGGTTCCGGGTCACTTCGGCCCATAACAAAATCGGCCCGTGGCAAAATCGGCCCATAGCAATATCGGCCCATAAATGATTTCGATGCTGTTATAGGGGTAAATTGTCAGCCAAAATAAAAAATGAAATGTATAGTTAATTTATGATAAAATACACGTATATATGTCATTTTGGAGACGTTGTGGACTTTTTCCAGACATTGAGATGAAGTGTCATCTCGGGCCCTATCGCCCATGCAAACCAATAAGGTTTACATGCAGGGACGGCCCTATTCTCACCGCTTTACGCTGGCGAGTGTGGGTCATCTGAGCGGTTTGCCAGTACCCATGTGCGGTCGGTTTTGCTCTGCGTTTGGGGACACCGTGCGGCCCGGTCTGTTGATGTATGTGACTGATTTGAATTCTGTTACCTTGCTAGACTGAACAAGAGGTTTTTCGTTTATACACCTTCTCCGCTGCCTGTCATTATCATCTAGCACTAGTAAGAAGTTGGGCAAAATATTATATTTCAGAAGTTTATTTCAGTATATTATAAGTATGTATATGAACTATGTGGTCATAACGAACAACAACACTGTCACATCTGCCATATGTATATTATGTTTATGTATCCTCATGGGCATATGTGCTCATTGGAATCTGAATACAATCTTCTTCTTCTATACAATAATTTTTGGTTACGCCTTTTCATTACTCAGCATTTATATCATTATTTTCAATAATTACCTCCCTCAGATGTGAATCCTCTCGCAAATAATGTAACCTTTGTAATGGAATATGTGAAATGAAAATATAAAAGTTTTTTTTTTGTGTTTTTTTTTTTTTTTTTTTTTTTAGAAAACAAAAAATGTAATTATTTATGAACTTGGAAATTGTTCTGGGGTCACTATTTATTTATTAATTGTGTTGGCTCATGTGGGTATGCAAACTGATCAATTATCACTTTACGTTGTTATATATTATTGGACAGGGGCACATTGGAAGCTATATGTTGGCCTGGGGCCGAGGCCCAGCGAAAACTCATATCAGCCTGAGCATCCACGCATTCTGATTTATGTCTTCGCTGTTCACTGTAACTATGAATCGTGAAGTAGCCAAAGCTTTCACATGCCTCCAGCGATCATATGGCCATACTGTGCGGCTGTGTATGCTGGGTGAATTGTAGAAATTGCTAGGCCCTTGCATACATATTTTTTGTGTGTTTCAAACGGCACAACGGCTTCCTTTGGGACCCGGCAAATACACGAAAACCTATGGGTGATTCCTGTATTAAATTGAAGATTTTCTACCGAAAACTAAACAATATCGGATGATACTTAATATTCTTTCTTTAACCTTCTTCTATAAGATACACTCTAGTATAGTGTCTCTGGATAAAGATAATTACCTGACCCCTGTGACAGCTTCAACTCAAACAAGGGCATCAAAAGTAAATAACACACACTATCGTTGGTATCTGGTCTATAGTGATGCTCTAAAGCATTCCTTTTCCCCAGAACTATTCCTCAGTGGAATAGTCTTCCCTCGTCTGCGGTAGATGCCAAGTCCGCAGAGGAGTTCAAAGCCCGTACAGTGTAGATTGGGACTCAGAGGTATGCGTTTTAGTATACCTCTGTTAATCAGATTTTAAATAGTTTTAAAGACTCATCCAGGGTGCACACTAATGTCCGGGAATTGTCCGGGAAATGTCCGGGAATTCGCCGGGAAATGTCCGGGATATTGGAGGTAGTGGTGTGTTGTCGCTAATATCTCCACTTGGGGTTGTCAGAAATTAATTAAATTAGTATCAAATAAAAATTTTAGCTCTATTATAAAAGATAAAAAAAATAATAATTTACTTTTTTAACGTTTTAGAGGTTAATTTTTTAAGTTAATTTGTCCGGGAAATTCTCGGATTTTGTCCTGGATTTTGGGGTAGTGGTGCGTTAACCCTAATATCTCGACTTTAGGTGGTCAGAAAATAATAAAATTAGTATCAATTAAAAATTTTAGCTCAATTTTAAAAGATAGTTAAAAGATATTTTTCATTTTGAATATTTTAGGGGTCCATTTCTGAAGTTAATTTGTCCGGGAAATTCCCGAATGTGTCCTGGATCTTGCGGTAGTTGTGCGTTTTCATAATATCTCGGTTTGTGGTGATCACTTATTGATAACAATTGATATATATGTTAAAATTTTAAGTTCAATTCTAAAATAAATATAAAAAAAATCTCTTTATACACCTCAATGAGGCAGTTCTAATGAGTACCCACAACCCGGATTGTATCCAGGATGCCGGGGTATTGGTTTGTTTTCTTTAATATATCGACTTGTGAGAACGAAAGAAAGACTGCACAACCCTTGTAAATCCTACTTTTCTCTGTATAAAGTTGGATTTACATGGGTTTCAATTACACAGCTTTCTATGATGTCACACATGTTGCTGCTCACAAGACGGACACTGCCATTGATTTGATGATGAATTCAGACCTAAACATATTCTATAAAACCAAATTTTGCACTTACGATTTTCACAGAAAATCATGTCATCAATATACTCAGACATTTTGCAGAATCACCAGACTGGTATTTTTACGATTTTTCAAGTGAATGAATGAAGTCTTTCTACTAGTTCAATCCAGGTAAGCAGCACACGCCAAATTATTATGAGTTAAAGCAATTAACTTAACACATTTTTAATCTCGTTAGAAAATTAATGGCCTGTATAATCGCTCAAAGTCCGTGCACCTAATTCATCGTCAGGAAGAAATGGATGCGCTTAAATTTCGTTGTTTAAGCAAACAGTACAGAACCAGATCAGATGTCGCATTTTGCGGCCGAGATCAGACGCCAAGTTTTGCAGCGTCTGAGCATCATGGTCCGTCAAATCAGTCAAAGTCCGTACATCTAATTCATTGCCAGCAAGAAATTTCGTCGTTGATTAAGCAAACAGTGTAGACCGAGATCAGACGTCGCACTTAGCGGCCCAGATCAGACGCCAAGGTTTGCGCAGCTACTGAACATAATGGTCCGTCAAAGTCCGTACACCTAATTCATTGCTAGCAAGAAATGGATGCGGTTAAATTTCCTCGTTGTTTAAGCAAATAGTGTAGAACCAGATCAGATGTAGCATTTTGCGGTCCAGATCAGACGACACGTTTTGCAGCGTCTGATCATTTGAGTCTACACTGACTATGTCCCACAAATGGGACGCTAGGCATATATGGATGAAATATCTGGGTTAAATATCTGATTTGCCAGTGGATCTACACTATCTGCCAATGTCCCACAAGTGGGACTCAAGGCATATATGGGTTAAACCTTTGATCAAGATCTACACTGTTTGCCAATGGCCCAACAATGGGGCGCTAGACATATATGTGTTAAACCGTTGACCAAGTTCTACACTGTTTGCCGTAATTAAAGATTCTATGAGATCTTCTATAAATTAGTCATGTTGTGTGCACTCATTAGAACTGCCTCAATGAAGGTGTATGAAAAGATTTTTTTTATATTCTTTTAAAACTGAACTTAAATTTTAATATATATCAATCGTTATCAATTTGTGATCACCACAAACAGAGATACTATGAAAATGCACAACTACCCCAACATCCAGGACATAACCGGGAATTTCCCGGACAAATTAACTTCAGAAATGGACCCCTAAAATATTCAAAATGAAAAATATCTTTTAATAATCTTTTAGAATGGAGCTAAAAATTTTATTTGATACTAATTTTATTAATTTCTGACCACCCGAAGTTTAGATATTAGGGTTAACGCACCACTACCCCAAAATCCAGGACAAAATCCGAGAATTTCCCGGACAAATTAACTAAATAAATGGACCCCTAAAACGTTTAAAAAGTAAATTATTTTTTAATAATCTTTTAGAAAGGAGCTTAAAATTTTATTTGATACTAATTTTATTAATTTCTGACTACCCGAAGTGGAGATATTAGGGATAACGCATCACTACCCCCCATTTCCCGGCGATTTCCCGGCGATTTCCCGGACAATTCCCGGACATTAGTGTTCGCCCTCATCCAGTATCCTCTTTTTTAAGCTAAATCCTAATTTTAGCCACCCACCCATGTGACGCTTGAGCAATGCTCGATGCCAGTTTTCTAACCATTGCCTGCAGTGAAGACAATGACAGAACATAAACCGTAGGCATTTTCAAAATTCTTAGCAGACATTTTCTTTCCTTTAGCATTGTTGTTTGTTTATCATTTGAGAAAATAATATAAATTTCTCAAGCGAAAGATATTTTTCACTTTATCCCCTTTTTCGACTTACATGCTACTTATTTGGGGTTTGGCCGTGCAAGCGAATCAATCATATGAACACATAATAATTATACCAACATTAAAATTGTGGACAGTAATTTATATGGGCCGATTTCTACGGGTCCTGGTGTATTAAATTCATGTCGATGATTTGACGTGCCACCAGTAACAATTCTGATTCTAATTCTGTTATGGGCCGATTTTGTCATGGGTCCAGGGACCATCAAAACGTTTTGAAAATGTCCAAATATAAAGACCCTGATGCAATTTCAAAGAATTGGCAAAGTGTCACTTTGGGTTTTGAACTATTTTTGAACTGCTTAGGGCAGAACCTGTGCCCAAATCTATAGTGTACTGTAACCTTTCTAAAGTCCGCACCATGTATTGATCATGTGACCAAAACAGATTTTTCATGAAAATGGCGGCCAACGAAGAACGTGCTAGAGTCTTAGTTCTCGGCGGTAAGCATAAAGTTCTCGGTTAAATGAATTTTTGAAAGTCTTATTTTCGCAAGAAAAGATTGATAACAAGTTCCTTACTGTACATCTGGTATGTTCATGTTGTATCAATATCATAAGTCTAGAATCGAAACTGTCTTCGACTTCAATATTACAAGTATTACCTTTTACAAAAAGCTTGATTCTACGAGCCCCCTCGGACAAAATCCGCTCTGCTCTTTTTGCATACATGTAGGTGGACGAAATCCCCTTCTTGTTTTTCACAAGGTGGACAAACTCCCCTTTACTTTTTACTGGATGGACATAATCCCTGTTTATACTCAATTAATTTTCAAAGTGATAAAAATATGGAATTACTCTTTTATGCATGTAATTATTAAATGATTGAATATGCTAATTATCAAAAAATGTTTGATTACCTGTACCATCATACAAACTTCATAATCACTGATAAATAAATTTAATATCTTAAAAATCCTAAAATTTTAGACAGATCCAAACAGCCACTGTAATTATTTCAGAATATTAAAAAAGAATAAGTTCACATAGCAGTAATCCAATGTAGATTGATTTATTGATTTGAGTTTTTAACATCCCCGTCAACACTGTAAAAGGTCATTTTGGAGACGTTGCTTCCAATTTTGTGGGACTTTTACCAGACATTGAGATGAAATGACATCTCAAGCCCTGTTGCCCAATAAAATCAATAGGGTTTATTTGCATGGACGGTCCGCCTCGCACCGCAGTTCCTGGACAGGCTTAGATCCTCTAAGCGGTTTACCAGTACTAGTGTGCGGGCCGGATTCAGCTCTGCATGGAAGCAGCGTGCAGCCCATATATTTCTTCAAGCCCCTATGGGCGGGGGCGGAAATCCAATGTAGATGAAATAGCAAACAGTGAAGATCCTGATCAGATCTGATCAGGGTCTGCACTGTTAATTACACTTGGATCATTGTTGTATATTTGCTACACCTTTCATGTATATAAATTTATTGGGTGGAATAGCTTAATAAATCATATATATATAAATAAATTTAATAACTTAAAAATCTTAAAATTTCAGACAGATCCAGACAGCCACTTTAATTATTTCAGAATATTAAAAAAGAACAAGTTAACATAGCAGTAATCCATTGCAGATGAAATAGCAAACAGTGAAGATCCTGATCAGATCTGATCAGGGGCTGCACTGTTAATTACACTTGGATTATTGTTGTATATTTGCTACATTTTTCATGTATATAAAATTATTGGATGGAATAGCTTAATGAATCACCGAAAATATTAGTTGGTTCAATTCTCAGCATCATATCATTCCTGTTGAAGATAATGGGCAGCAATTACTGGTTTATGAAGAAATCCGTAGGTATAAACAGGGCTTCCATTAACCCACAAATTCAGGAAGTCCCAGACTTCCTACCCTTGAAATCTGGAAGTCCCACTGGAAAATTCAGGAAGTCCGAATTTTGAAGCAAGGTGTTTGCGGATCGTAAAATTGTTTTGATGAAGAAATATATATTATTTAATCTATGAATCTCTTGTTTGCATTTTTCATCGCCTTTATATCCTTTTAGATGGCTAGTGAAGTGTGGATAGGTAAACTGACCGGCTAAAAATGACTTGAATAGTGTTGACTGGGCCGTTAAACTCAAAGCTACTCATAACTTTCTGACATACATGCGGTCAGTACAGTGCAGAGGAGTGCATACAAAAAAAGAAAAATATTTTGGCTTGGCCTGTATAGATTTTTTAACTTTCTAAGTAAAACTCCCTCACCCCCCCCCCCCCCCCCAAAAAAAAAAAAAAAATAAATAAAAGTAAAGAAAACATTCGCATTTCCCATCCCCATATATGCCTAATGGCCCGTTTTGGGGTCGTTAGCAAACCGTGTAGACCCAGATCAGACGCCCCAGAACATAGCGTCTGATCTGTCTACTCTGTTTGTAGAACTTAACACAAATAAAACAAACCTGACACCCATTGTCATATATGGATTAAAAAGAAATAAAGAAAAAATTCTTTTGTAAAAGATTTTTGCCAAACTTTGCAAAACATACGCTTCGAGTCTGCCACTCGGAACTGTGTCAGACAAACAGGCAGAAACACGTGCAACTTTGGTCAATTAGAGCAGATTTAGACGAGTCAGCGGTATTTTTTTTTTTTTGCTTTTTGCCTAACAGACAGATCAGACTGCAGATCGTTCCCTGACGAACCGGCCTGGTCACATTCGCCGGTTTTACCCATTTTCGAGCCGCCGAAATCAAACAGCTTTTAGGATTTTATAAATTCTTTTCGTCATTTCACCTAGTGAACACCTGCTATTAAATGCGTATCTATCTTTAAAACACTTTGCATCGCTAATGATAATCTCACTACCAAGCACCTTAATTACGACCCGCTTTAATTTAAACATTACAGGATTAAAAAACACTAATCGTCAATGAGATAATTAGTTTATCCTCAACTACTCATCCGTTTAATTATATGCAAACACCGAGCAATCACCTCGACAAGTTTTTCACACGCCGATGACGATCAAAGATGTGCCGACGCACGTGATTCTGACTTTCAATATAATACCGCGCAGGCAGAAAATGGGACATCCTTAGTACTCAATAAACACAGAAAGCGGTTTCAGCCAGCTAAGAAGGCGGAGCAAACTTTTTACAAACCGCTAAAAGTGGGCGGGTTTATACGTCTCGGTAACGGTTTTTGGCCGTACAAAGAAATTTTCGGGAGTCCGTGGGACGCCTTTGATGTCTAATTTGGGCGTCCGGAAGCGATTTCAGGACGTAATATACGCCATACGTCCGCCTAACGGAAGCCCTGTATAAAGAAGAATAAAAATTAAAAGTAGAAGCACATACATAAATTTAAGGTATGGAGGATACTGCAAATATTTGATTTCTTCAAAAACCAGGGAAAATTGAAAGCCTGAATCCTTATCAAATCCACATAAACCATATATTTAGAAACAGTCTGTTTTAAAATGGTTTTGGATTAAACACATGATTCAAAGAAAAAATGTATAGATTATATACAAAAATGAACATTTTAAATTTATTCCATCAGTCTTCAGGGAACAGAGTGTATGGCCGATGGACACGTCTCATCTACCATTCGAGTACCATTCCTATAGCAGTAATCAGCAAGGGGGATTTTGTCCGAAGGGGATTTTATCCACCTTGTAAAAATCACGATGGGGGATTATGTCCATCCTGTAAAAAGTTTCAAAGGGCATTATGTCCACCTTGTAAAAAACATGAAGGGGATTTCGTCCACCAATGCAAAAACGAGCAGAGGGGATTTTGTCCGGAAGGGATATTGTCTGGATAATTTATTCTACGCTAAGCACACATTAATTTATATGTAGTACTATGTTGTAATAATCTTAACCATTATCTTGCTGAGTATTCATTTAAGCCACATCTATTTCTGTCTATCAATCAATCAAATTACTTGATGTAATTTATTGCTACAAATTCATGAACTGAATGCCAAACAGTGTAGATCCAGATCAGATGGCTTCTAAAGAACTGTTTGCAAAGATAGGGGTTGTCGTGAACAGCAAGATAAGGGTTAATGTGTCAGTTAATATGTAATTGTATAATAGTCACAGATTACAAATAAGGATTTCCAAAAGTTCTCTCCAGTGTGACAAAAAAACAAAACAAAAGTACTTAAGTACCGATCTTTCTTTTCTTTCTTTCTAAACTATACTGAAACACCCTCTCACGAGGATTATGTGCAGGTGTACTTTACATACAGGCCGTGTTTGCAGGATGAAAGCCTACACAGTAATCATGTAATTACGGCAGGGATCTTTTACCTGCACAGGGGATGGTTCTACCTGCACAGGGGGCCACCAGTTAACGTCCCCATCTGAAGGACGGTGCACTTTGTGGCATTCATCCCCGCAAATGATGACAGTTGAGCATGTTCTGACACCACAATTTTATTTCTGCTGCTGGAAATTGAACTGGGGGCCTCTAGCATGATCTATAGGCAAGTGCCCAAACCACTGAGCTATAATGCTCCAATCTTTTACTATCAATTACAACTACCGGTACTTGTACGACATGTCTACATTTACGGTTTCTTTCATTTCGCATTTTATGTGAACCTTTTATTTCACATTCTAGTTTAAGCTTATGAAATTTTTTTTTTCTAGCTTGCCGTCCAAAAAATGAAAACAAAAAGAACTAGACGTGCTGTACTATGAGGGCAAAGTCAACATCATGTAAACCGCTAATATATGTTTAATTTGCAAGCGTTAGCACACTCATGCATATACATGTGATAACTCATGCATGTACATGTGATAAACTTGCCCCCGCCTATCAGAAGAAATAGATGGGCTGCATGAATGAGTGTGATAGTGATAGCTCAGTGGTTAGTGCACTTGCCTCTGATGCTAGAGGCCCCGGTTCTATCCCCGGAGGCGGTGATTATTTACGTGTCCGAACACGCTCCATTGGCATCATTTGCAGGGATGAAAAGCCAAAAAGTGCACCGTCCTTCGGATTGGGATGTTAACTGGAGGAAGAGTCATCTCCTGTACAGGATAAGGACCCCTACTGTAGATACATGATTACTGTGTTTGCTTTCAACCCTGCAACCTGGAGTGTGTTATGTACACCTGGGAGTAATGGTCAAATGTGACCGATCGCAGTATAAGTAGAAAGAAAGAAAGATACCTGAGGTTTAACGTCCCCATCAACACTGTAAAGATCATTTTGGAGACGTTGCTTCCAATTTTGTGGGACTTTTACCTGACATTGAGATGAAATTACATCTCAATCTCTGCGGCCCAATAAAACCCATAGGGTTTATAAGCATGGACGGGCCGACTTGCACTGCTTTGCCTGGACAGGCTTAGATCCTCTAAGCGGTTTACCAGTACTCATGTGCGGGTTGGTTGCAGCTCTGCGTGGAAGCATCATGCAGCCCATATATTTCTTCAAGCCCCGATGGGCGGGGGCCGACCTGGGAAAGAATAATGGTCAAAGGACGGGTCTCCCTAAGGGTTTTTTTTTGGCCTCCTAACGATTTTGTTTATTTCTGGCTTATTGTTAGCATACATTTATTATTTGGAACATATGCGGTTTTGGTATTTAAGCAGTTTTTTCTGAGTTACAGGCTCTTTAAAGTGGGTGGGGTAACTCCACACAGTTTTGACATGTATTTTGTGTCTCATTTAAAGGTAGAAAAATAGTACCATACATGACACGCTATTATATAAAATGACAGGGGAAGGTCTAACTCTATGTTTTGTCACAAGTTTATTCACCAAAATTCACTTTTTGGGTGAAAAATATGGTTTAAGGAACCTTGAGTCATTTTTGCGATTTTTTAACAGTAAAGTTCAGTCAGCCTCGATAGCGCAGTGGTTAGCGCGTTCGACTCATGATCGAGAGGTTGTGCGTTCGAATCCGCCACCGGTATCGAGGTGTGTCCTTGGGCAAGACACGTAATGACACTGTCCCACTCCACCCAGGTGTAAATGGGTAGCAGTGGTGTAAAAGCCACTGCCTCTCTCTCTCGCGCGCGTGAAAACACCCGGAATGAGTGTTCGAGAGCGATTCAATAAGCTTACAGCTTTCATCGCAATCGAACTAAAATAAATTAGTATAAACTAAAGTTCTTTTTTTTTCTTATATCTTCGGTATACATTAACCTATAGTGGTGAAATTCCTACCATTTAAGCATACTGATTAGGTAATATAACTCAAATGATCATTTGAGATGTTGACCTATATTTCATGGTTGAATGAACATTCTTATTTCATGTAAATGGGTTAGATTTTTGTTTCCATCAGTTCAAGAGTTTAGATAATTCTGGCATTTGGATAAACAGGCGATGGGTTTAAACATATTTAAATAAAACGAAAAAATAATAGAAATGTGTAAAAAGTACCCAGATGCCCCCGCCTTTTTGGCTTAGCTAATATGCCTGCATGTCCCACGGGGACACATTGTACATGTATGTGTCATTGAATATGTATTAGCATCAGATATATATGTTCGTGGGTGGGTATCTCAATATTTTGGATGTTGATGATATGAACTTGGCAGGGCAGGGGGGCTGGGGCATGATTTTGTGGGTCTCAAGATATATGTAATTGAATGTGTCTAACCATAAACAACAGCAAATAAAAAAGGTTGGAATCTAAAAAATCAACATATATTAAATTATTGAATCAAGTTAATCTATTGAAGAATCGCTTTCATCTTCACCTGAACTTGAGCTGTCCCAGTCTTATTGTGCAGCATCTGTAAGACTGTTCATATACTGTGACTTGAATGACTGTTCTTGCTCTGACTTCGGCTGATGGCGGTAAAAACCTAGATACCACAACACGGAAGCGATATGGGCACAGCAGCCAACTACCCTGGCACCATTCTTGCACTTGCAGTACCAGCCTTTTATGGGTTCAAGATCAGGAGCATACTCAATCCATAGATAGTATGATCCAGACGAAGTGTGCCTTGATTTTATTTGGGCTTTCAAAGTTCCATCCTCCTCCTTGTGAATCATTATCTCATACTGACCGGCTTCAGTAGTGTGTTCGTCTGTATACGAATCGGCCTGTTTTAATTGGTATATGCCCATGGTCATGTCTCTCAGCTCTGCTTCCGTTAATGTGGGAAGTCTTCAAGGTTGGCATCATCAATAGCTTTCCATGGAGCCTTTGCACCACTGTCCCAACCCTTTTTCTCTACCTTGTCTTTAAGTTTGTTTGGTAACTTGGCAAGTTGTAGTATCTTATTGCAAGAACCTCATCAGATTCAGAATTCTTAACAAGAACAGGCCTAAATGCATTTAACAAAGAACATGTTCTTCTTCTACTTATTGTCTTCTTTTTATTATTATTATTATTATTATTATTATTCTAAAGAGAATGAGAGAACTAAACATTACTCTCAATATTACTGTTCCTGTAAATAATCAGAGATCAGTCAGTTTGTTAGTCAAGCTAACAATTCAATTGCCCAGAATGTTTTCCTATATTGCAGCATCATTCATTGTATCATGTTAAGTACAACAGCAGCATTATCATTAGATGTATCTTCCAAGTAAGGTAACATCTTTAATGAATAGTGGAAACATATAAGCAGATAAAGGGTCTCCTTGTCTAATACCTGAAATACAGAGATAGAGAGGGAGACAGAGAATACGATCTAAGGATTAAGGAAGGCCCTGGACTAGAGTCCATAATAGGGTGGCAGTGCAAATGAAAAAAAAATGGTGACGAGGTATTTGATTGCTGTGTCCATATCGCTTCTGTGTTAAAGAACCATCAGCCAAAGTCAGTAAAAAATCGTTGAAGTCACAGTATATGAACAGTGTAATAGATGCTGTTCAAAAAGAGGCAACAGCTCAAATTCAGGTGACGATGAAAGCTATTCTTCTGTAGATTAATTTGATTCAATATGCGCAAAGCATGTCAGAATACAGTTGTGAACCACCATTTTCAAATGTATATACCTGTGTCTTCACGTAGGTGTACCACATTCTTTTTAGATGTGCTCGTGAAGTGGGATTATTAAAGATATTCAAGCAGACCATCTCTGCATGCCAAAGGAAGGAGTGAGTGAGGCATATATATATTTTCGATGTGATGTTATGTTCGTATGTGCGTACTATGTCATACATTATTACTTTCATAACCAGGTTCAACCAGGTGCACATTTATGTCTGCATTTCTCCTGCAGCTCATAAATGTTTAGCATGTTTATGGTCACTGATTCTGTCTGGGGCGGGGCTATTTGATTGGACCAAAGAAAATGTAAAAAAAAATATGTATCTCAGAAACTGTTCAGATTCCAACCTTTTTTATTAGCTCACCTGTCACGTAGTGACGAGGTGAGCTTTTGGGATCACTTTTTGTCCGTCGTCCGTCGTGCGTGCGTGCGTCCGTGCGTCTGTGCGTCCGTAAACAATTTCAAATAAGTATATCTCCAATACCCCTTGGCCAATCTTGATCAAATTACATGTGAATCATCATCAGGTAGGGGGAAAGGCTGCATAATGTTTTTGGGCTGATCAGATTGGAATTCTGGTTGCCATGGCAACATATAGCTCCCATAGACTTATAATGGGAAAACATTTTAAAATCTTCTTCTCTGAAACCACAGGGCCCAGAGCTTAGATATTAAGCATGTAGCAAGGGCAAGTGGTCAACTACATAATTCCTGCCAATCATGCCCCTCGGTGCCAAATGGGCCACGCCCTAGGGCCCCTTCGCTCCCATAGACTAATATTGGAAAAAAAGCTTAAAAAATCTTCTTCTCTGAAACCACAGGGCCCAGTGCTTAGATATTTAGCATGTAGCAATAGCAAGTGGTCACCTACATAATTCCTGCCAATCATGCCCCTGGGTTAAAAAAGGGCCACGCCCCGGGGCCCCTTCGCTCCCATAGACTCATAATGGAAAAAAAGCTTCAAAAATCTTCTTCTCTGAAACCACAGGGCCCAGAGCTTATATATTAAGTATGTAGCAATGGCAGGTGGTCACCTACATAATTCCTGTCAATCATGCCCCTGGGTTCCAAATGGGCCACGCCCCGGGGCCCCTTCGCTCCCATAGACTCATAATGGAAAAAAAGCTTCAAAAATCTTCTTCTCTGAAACCACAGGGCCCAGAGCTTATATATTAAGCATGTAGCAACGGCAGGTGGTCACCTACATAATTCCTGCCAATCATGCCCCTGGGTTCAAAATGGGCCACGCCCCGGGGCCCCTTCGCTCCCATAGACTCATAATGGAAAAAAAACTTCAAAAATCTTCTTCTCTGAAACCACAGAGCCCAGAGCTTATATATTTAGCATGTAGTAACAGCAAGTGGTCACCTACATAATTCCTGCCAATCATGCCCCTGGTGTCCAAACGGACCACGGCCCGGGGCCCATTAGCTCCTACAGACTCATAATGGAAAAAAGCTTCAAAAATCTTCTTCTCTGAAACCACAGGGCCCAGAGCTTAGATATTTAGCATGTAGGAAGGGCAAGTGGTAAACTACATAATTCTTGCCAATCATGCCCCTGGGTTCCAAATGGTCCAACGGGGCCCCTTCGCTCCCATAGACTCATAATGGAAAAAAAAACTTCAAAAATCTTCTTCTCTGAAACCACAGGGCCCAGAGCTTAGATATTTAGCATGAAGCAATGGCAAGTGGTAACCTATATAATTCCTGCCAATCAAGCCCCTGGGGTCGAAATTGGCCACACCCCTGGGCCCCTTAGCTCCTATATACTCATAATGGAAAAAAAAGTTCAAAAATCTTCTTCTCTGAAACCACAGGGCCCAGAGCTTAGATATTTAGCATGTAGCAACGGCAAGTGGTCACCAACATAATTCCTGCCAATCATGCCCCTGGGTTCCAAATGGGCCACAACCCGGGGCCCCTTAGCACCTATAGACTCCTAATGAAAAAAAAAGCTTCAAAAATCTTCTTCTCTGAAACTACAGAGTCCAGAGCTTAGAAATTTAGCATGTAGCAACGGCAAGTGGTCACCTACATAATTCCTGCCAATCATGCTCCTGGGGTCCAAACAGGCCACGCCCTTGGGCCCCTTAGCTCCTGTAGACTCATATAGGAAAAAAACTTCAAAAATCTTCTTCTCTGAAATCACAGGGCCCAGACCTTAGATATTTAGCACGTAGCAACGGCAAGTGGTCACCTACATAATTCCTGCCAATCATGCCCCTGGGTTCCAAATGGGCCACGCCCCCGGGCCCCTTCGCTCCCATAGACTCAAAATGGAAAAAAAGTTCAAAAATCTTCTCCTCTGAAACCGCAGGGCCCAGAGCTTAGGTAATTAGCATGTAGCAACGGCAAGTGGTCACCTACATAATTCCTGCCAATCATGCTCCTTGGGTCCAAATTGGCCACGCCCATGGGCCCCTTAGCTCCCATTGACTCATAATAGAAAAAGCTTCAAAAATCTTCTTCTCTGAAACCACAGGGCCCAGAGCTTAGATATTTAGCATGTAGCAACAGCAAGTGGTCACCTACATTATTCCTGCCAATCATGCCCCTGTGGTCAAAACGAGCCAGCTCCGGGGCCCCTTAGCTCCTATAGATTCATAATGGAAAAAATGCTTCAAAAATCTTTATCTCTGAAACCACAGGGCCCAGAGCTTAGAAAATTAGCATGTGGTAATGGCAAGTGGTCACCTACATAAATCCTGCCAATCATGCCCCTGGGGTCCAAATGGGCCACACCCCGGGGCCCCTTAGCTCCCCTAGACTCATAATGGAAGAAAGCTTCAAAAATCTTCTTCTCTGAAACCACAGGGCCCAGAGCTTAGATATTTAACATGTGGCAATGACAAGTGGTCACATGCATAAATCCTGCCAATCATGCCCCTCTGGTTTTTATATTAGGATCACTTTTTGTCTGTCATCTGTGCGTAAACAATTTCTTCAAACGACATCTCCTCCTAAACCACTGATCGGATTTTGACCAAACTTGACAGGAATGATCCTTAGGCGGACCCCTTACAAAATTGTTCAAATGGTTCAGGTCCGTTGCACATATAGGTCACAGGAGCCAAAAATTATTTTTTTTCACCCAAAACTTATAAAATCTTCTTCTCTGAAACCACAAGGCCCAGGTCTTTGATTTTTGGTATGAAGCTTCATCTAGTTGACCCCTACCAAGATTGTTCAAATTATAGTGCTGGGACCAAAAATACCCCCGCTAAGGGGCCCTTTGGTTTTACATGGGCTTATATAGGGAAAATCTTGAAAAATCTTCTTCTCTGAAACCAAAAGGCCCAGGTCTTTGATATTTGGTATGAAGCTTCATCTAGTGGACCCCTACCAAGATTGTTCAAATTATAGTGCTGGGGCCAAAAATGCCCCCGCCCCGAGGCCCTTTGGTTTTACATGGGCTTATATAGGGAAACTCTTTAAAAATCTTCTTCTCTGAAACCGCAAGGCCCAGGTCTTTGATATTTGGTAAGAAGCTTCATCTAGTGGACCCCTACCAAGATTGTTCGAATTTTAGTGTTGGGACCAAAAATGCCCCCGCCCAAGGGCCCTTTGGTTTTATATGGGCTTATATAGGGAAAATCTTTAAAAATCTGCTTCTCTGAAACCGCAAGGCCCAGGTCTTTGCTATTTGGAATGAAGCTTCATCTAGTGGACCCCTGTTCAAATTATAGTGCTGGGACCAAAAATGCCCCCGCCCAGGGACCCTTTGGTTTTACATAGGCTTATATAGGGAAAATCTTTTAAAAATCTTCTGCTCTGAAACCGCAAGGCCCAGGTCTTTGATATTTGGTATGAAGCTTCATCTTGTGGACCCCTACCAAGATTGTTCAAATTATAGCCCTGGGGCCAAAAATGCCTCCCGCGCCAGGGCCCTTTGGTTTTACATAGACTTCTATAGGGAAAATCTTGAAAAATCTTCTTCTCTGAAACCACAAGGCCTAGGTAATTGATATTTGGTATGAAGCTTCATCTAGTAGACCGCTACCAAGATTGTTCAAATTATAGCCCTGAGACCAAAAATGGCCCAGCCTCGGGACCCTTTGGTTTTACATAGACTTATATAGGGAAAATCTTTAAAAATTTTCTTCTGTGAAACCACAAGGCCTATGTCTTTGATATTTGGTGTGCAATTTCATCTAGTGGACCTCTATCAAGATTGTTCAAATTTTAGCCCTGGGGCCAAAAATGCCCCCGCCCCGAGACCCTTTGGTTTTACATAGTCTTATATAGGGAGATATTTAAAAATCTTCTTCTCTGAAACTGCAAGGCCCATGTCTTTGATATTTGTTATGGAGCTTCATCTAGTGGACCTCTACCAAAATTGTTCAAATTATAGCCCTCGGTCGACAAATGTCCCCGCCCCAGGGCCCTTTGGTTTTACATAGACTTTTATAGAGATAATCTTTGAAAAATCTTCTTCTCTGAAACAGCAAGGCCCAGGTCTTGGATATTTGGTATGAAGCTTCATCTAGTGGACCTCTATCAAGAGTGTTTAAATTAAAGCCCTGAGGCTAAAAATACCCCTGCCCCTGGGCCATTTGGTTTTACATAGGCTTATGTAGGGAATATCTTTAAAAAAAATCTTCTTCTCTGAAACCACAAGGCCCAGGTCTTTGATATTTGGTGTGTAGCTTCATCTATTGGAACTTTGCCAAGATTGTTAAAATTATAGCCTTTGTTGATATTTGGTATGAAGCTTCACCTTTTTAGACCTCCCTCAACATTATGCACATTATAGCCCTGGTGTCAATAATGGCCCTCCCAGAAGCCCACTTATTACTCTATGGATCAGGTGAGCGATCCAGGGCCATCATGGCCCTCTTGTTTGATGTTTATGGTCAGATGCATTCAATGACACATACAATAATGCCCCAGCCCCCTGCCCTGCCCATTTCATATCATCAAAATCCAAATATCTTAGAAAATATTGAGAACCCCATCCTGAACATATATATCTGATGCTAGTGTGTCTCCCAGGGGTCATGCAGCTGTATTGGCAAAGTCAAACAGGCGGGGGCATCTGTGTACTTTGGACACATTTCTATTGTGTTTTTTTTTTCGTTTGATTAAAATATGTTTAAACTCATCGCCTGTTTATCCAAATGCCAGATATATCTAAACTCTTGAACTGATGGAAACAATAATCTAACCTATAAACATGAAATAAGAATGTTCATTCAACCGTGAAATATAGGTCAACATCTCAAATGATCATTTGAGTTATATTGCCTCATCAGTATGCTGGCATGGTAGGAGTTTCACCACTATAGGTTAATGTATACCGAAGATAAAAGAAAAAAAAAGAACTTTACTGTTAAAAAATCGCAAAAATGACTTAAGGTTCCTTAAACCATATTTTTCACCCAAAAAGTGAATTTTGGTGAATAAACATGTGACAAAACATAGAGTTAGACCTTCCCCTGTCATTTTATATAATAACGTATCCTGTATGGTACTATTTTTCTACCTTTAAATGAGACACAAAATACATGTCAAAACTGTGTGGAGTTACCCCACCCACTTTAAAGAGCCTGTAACTCAGAAAAAACTGCTTAAATACCAAAACCGCATATGTTCCAAATAATTAGGCATATGTATGCTAACAATAAGCCAGAAATAAACAAAATCGTTAGGAGGCCAAAAAACCCCCTTAGGGAGACCCGTCCTTTGAGAGATTGCAAGACATTTTCTTTTGCAGGAACTGGTTTTATTGGAAGAAACTTTGTTTTCTACTTACTCTCCAATGACTTGGCCAGCAAGGTGAGACTTTGATACTTACATTATTATACAGTCAACCCTCTTTATACTGACATTTGTTATTATGGCTAAACTCGTTTTAACAGCAATTTGAATGGAATGACTACTTAGCTAAAGGCTTAACCTCGGTGCCGAGCGGCGTGGTTTTCCCTCGGGTTGGAAATGCACAAATCGAGTCCATAGTTATGAAAAGGTCTAGTAATTTAATACTCGAAGAAACAGATGTTATAGATATTTGTTGGAATCGCCTCAGATTCAAACAAATATCTATAACATTTGTTTCTTAGAGCAATATAAATGAGGAAAAGGCCTTTTACTACCTATCATACTCCTGACTGGGATTCTTTAAAATAATAATAACGGCACAATAATAGGGAACAAATACTGTCGTTATAATGAGAGTCCTCTGTATGGCTTAACCCTTAGCCTGCTGAACACAACAACCCCTACCTACATTGTATGCAAACCAGAAGATGGCTTGTTCAAAATAGAATCTTTCTTCTTATATAACCAGGAGTCCATTTCAAAATTTAGGGATGTCAAGCTGTGTTTTCTTCAAAATTTTGCAGTGTCTGATCTGTGGCTGCACTGTTTGCCAATTACCCCCGTTGGGGTTTCTGGTAAAAATACATGTAGGTAAAATTGCACAGAGTGTCTGACTGGTGATGAGGAGGAAGTGGGTTCGATACTTGCCAGGTTTGGCAACATTCTTTCTTGATCATGAAATCTTTTCTACGGTCATTCTCTCCCTTCCGCTGATTCAAGAAGGGCAGTTTTCAGTTTCTGGTGAAAGAATATGCACTGTACTGGTTAACCGCTTCAGTATAAGTATGCCCAGGAAAAGTAAGGATATGTAAACTGACTGGCTCAAAAATGACCCAAAATAGTGTTTACTGGGCCGTTAAACTGCAATAAAAACAAACAAATAATAAATTGCACAGGTATGTAAAAGTAATGACTTGTTGTTTCAGATGCACGGATATATAATAGGAATGGCTTGTTGTTTCAGATTCGAGTTGCTGATAAAGTCCCTCCACAGATGGCCTGGATGAACACAAGACATCAGGTAGAGTACTGGTATAATATACCATACCGGTACTTAATGATCCAAGTTTTAACAAAACATGTATGTACCAATTTAAGTATTGGGACAGACAGCCATACATCAAACAGTGCAAACCCAGATCAGACTACTCCTGAAGGAGCAGTTTGATCAGGGTCTACACTGTTTGCCATTCAGTCTGCACTTTTTGGACTCCTTGCTGGATCATTAAACAAATTAAATTTGTTAAAGCTTTAGGAGAATTACAGCAAGTTACCTAGGTGTCCGAACTTTCAGGATTTTTACGGTTCATTAACATTTGTTAAGAACAACGGCATCATTTGGACAACGACATCATTTGTTAAGAACAACAGCATCATTTGAAAACCAACCTCATTTGTTAAGAAAAATGTCATCATTTGAACAACGACATCATTTGTTAAGAACAACGGCATCTAGTTGTTCACAGTTCACAGAGTGATTAGTAAAAGTTAATTATCCCCACACTTAAACATTTGGGGATACCGGGTATTGTAAATGCCTCTGTCTGTCTGTCCATCCGTCTGACATGCTTTCTACTTCTCAACCACTGGCTAGAATTCAACCAAATACGATACATGACTTCCTTACATGATGAAGGCTTGCGAGAGCAGGGTTATATTTCAATAATTTGGCTCCGCCCGAAGCATGGGGATTTGCGATAGTGTGCCATCAACTGTGCTCTAGTTTGTAATTGAGTTAGATCTTAGTCTTTGAGAGGATCACTAAATTTTCTGAGCACAAAATTTAACATGCAGTGTTTTAGACCATATATGCGAAAGATATAAATTTTGTCATTGCCAAATTCAACTCTGATGTCAGCTTTATCAGACTCAACTACCTTTTTAAAATAGTTTAACCCTTTTTGTACCAAATGGAATCTTCCTCCTCATATATACCAGGAGTCCATTCCAAAATTAAGGTGTGTCAGGTTGTTTTTTTTCTTCAAAAAATTTGGAAAATGGCATAACTTTTCACAAACAGTGTAGGCCCTGATCAGACGCCGCATTCCAGATCCTGGAAGTACATTATGTATTTCGCACCCCGGCCATCGGGGCTTGAAGAAATAGATTGCCTGCCTGATGCTTCCACGCAGAGCTGAAACCGACCCGCACATGAGTACTGGTAAATCATTTAGTGTATCTAAGCCTGCCCAGGCAAAGCTGTGCGAGTCGGACCGTCCATGCTTATAAACCCTATCGGTTTCTTTGGGCGGCAGGGCTTGAGATGTCATTTCATCTCAAATTGGGTAAAAGTCCCACAAAATTGGAAGCGACGCCTCCAAAATGACCTTTACAATGTTAACGGGGACGTTAAACCTCAAATCAAACAAAAAAACATTATGTATTTGAAGCAAGCAAAATAAAGTTTAAACCAAAGGAACTATCTTTGTCTGGCCCCTGCCTATAGGGGCTTGAAGAAATATATGGGCTGTATGATGCTTCCACGCAGAGCTGAATCCGGGCCGCACACTAGTACTGGTAAACCGCTAAGAGGATCTAAGCCTGTCCTGGAACCGCGGTGCAAGGCGGACCGATCATGCTAATAAGCCCTATTGGTTTCATTGGGCGACAGGGCTTGAGATGTCATTTCATCTCAATGTCGGGTAATAGTCCTATAAAATTGGAAGCAACGTCTCCAAAATGACCTTTACAGTGTTGATGGGGAAGTTAACCCTCAAATCAAACAAACAAACATTATGTATTTGAAGCAAGCAAAATAAAGTTTAAACAATAGGAACAGCAGTTGTCAGTTTCTGGTGAAAGAATGTGCACTGAACTGGTTAACCGCTTACGTATAAGCTTGCCCAGGAAAAGTGTGGATAGGAAAACTGACCGGCTCAATAATGACCTAAAATAGTGTTGAATGGGCCGTTTAACTCCAGTACAAACAAAACCAAAGGGACTATCTTTGACAGAAGAATTGTCAAACAGTTTAGAATCATAACAACAGATAAGGTGGATAATAATTGAAGGATAGTTTTCCTTATTTCTCCATATGAAT
Source organism: Lucinisca nassula (assembly GCA_963580285.1). NCBI lineage: Eukaryota > Metazoa > Mollusca > Bivalvia > Lucinida > Lucinidae > Lucinisca > Lucinisca nassula. The sequence continues at coordinate 46,678,652 of OY757027.1, forward strand.
CCTATGTTGTGGGTTTTCATTAGACTGAGGGGGTAAGCTTTATATTGAATACCCATAGGTTGATACTGAAAATTGACAAAAATGATCATTCAGATACAATGTTAGAAGCCTCTGCGGTGTAGTGGTTATGCTACTTGATTTGTAAACCAGGGGTTCCAGGATCAATCCCAGGCTTCTCCAGACTTTCGGATGAGTCTTTTAACTGAGGTCCCATCTCTGTATGACCTGATCTTTGGTGAGACATAAAACTCAAACGCTCAGATACAATGTTTCGACCAGTAATTTTCCTTATTTTACCATATAAACCTATGTTCTGGGTATTCATGAGAAATGCCTCGCTGAGGCAGTCCTAATGAAACCAACATCAGAGGTTTTTATGGAGAACTGACAAAATTGTTAAATTATCAGCATTATTACTATAATGATCATAAGTATTGGGACAGATAGGCCGATGCAAACAGTGCAGACCCACATCGACAGTCTGATCAGGGTCTTCACTATTTGCCATTCCAGCTGCACCTTTTGAACCCTTTATTGGATTATTAAACAAATTTGTCATTTTTTTTTAAAAGAATTACAGGAAGTCCTTAATGTGTCCCAATTTTTGTCGTGCCATGCTATTAGCATTCCGCGATATAGGCGCCCAGTTTTCCGTCCGTTCGACCGTCCGTCCGTTTGTCAAGGCGTCAACATTTGTGACCACCCTAGCGTTCACCCTGAGGTTCAAATTTATTTCTCAAGAACTATAAGAGCTTCATTTATGATACTTGGTACAAACTTGTATCCCATTATGACAACTTACATGCAAGCAACCATATTTGACCTTGACCTACATTTCTTGGGTCACTTTAAAGTTTTGCGACCATCCTAGCATTCACCCTAAGGTTCAAGTTAATTTCTCAAGAACTATAACAGCTTCATTTATGATACTTGGTACAAACTTGTATCACGGGATGACATCTTACATGCAAGCAACCATATTGACTTTGACCTACATTTCATGGGTCACTGACTTTGTAAGATATTGCGACCACCCTTGCGTTCACCCTAAGGTTCAACTTTATTTCTCAAGAACTATAACAGCTTCATTTATGATACTTGGTACAAACTTGTATCACGGAATGACAAATTACATGCAAGCAACCATATTTGACCTTGACCTACATTTCATGGGTCGCTGTAAAGTATTGCGACCATCCTAGCATTCACCCTAATGGTCAAGTTTATTTCTCAAGAGGTATAAGAGCTTCATTAATGATATGTGGTACAAACTTGTATCTGCGGATGGTAACTTAAATGCAAGCATCCATATTTGACCTTGGCCTATATTTCATGGTTCACTGACTTTGTAAAATATTGCGACCACCCTAGCGTTCACCCCAATGGTCAAGTTTATTTCTCAAGAACTATAAGAGCTTCTTTAATGATATTTGGTACAAACTTGAATCTGTGGATGGCAACTTCAATGTAAGCATCCATATTTGACCTTGACCTAAATTTCATGGTTCACTGACTTTGTAAAATATTACGACCACCCTAGCGTTCCTCCTAATGGTTAAGTTCATTTCTCAAGAATTGTTAGAGCTTCATTAATGATACTTAGTACAAGCTTGCATTTGAGAATGGAATCTTTTGTGCAAGCCTCTATGGTTGAAATTGACCTACATGTCATGCTTTGATGACTTTGCGTCTCCACAGGCGCGACATAGCCTTCGGTAGAATTCTTGTTCGTATTTTTACGGTACCAACTTTATCCCTTATCTATGAGAGCATGATTTGTTTCTAATTGCAGGATGCATTTGCCAATCCAGTGGTAGAATTCAAACATTCCAATTTAATAAGTCCAGGTATGTACAAGAAAAATCTCTGTCTGATCATGTGCTCTTATCCTGCTGTTCACGACAACCCCTGCCATTGCAAACAGTAAAGATCCAGATCAGATGGCTTCTAGCCCTTATCCTGCTGTTCACGACAACCCCTGCCATAGCAAACAGTAAAGATCCAGATCAGATGGCTTCTGAAGAAGCCATCTGATCTGGATCTACACTGTTTGACATTCAGTTTGTGAATTTGCAGGAATAAATTATATCAAGTAATCTGATTGGCTCAAAGTCAGAAAGGGTGTGGGAAAGTTAATTATGCAGTGGGATAAGGGTTAGGATTGATTTCATTGAAACTAACAAGTATCTCAACTCGTCTGTCTAATCTTGAGTCTAGGATTGGTTTCATTGAAACTAACAAGTATCTCAACTCGTCTGTCTAATCTTGAGTCTAGGATTGGTTTCATTGAAACTAACAAGTATCTCAACTCGTCTGTCTAATCTTGAGTCTAGGATTGGTTTCATTGAAACTAACAAGTATCTCAACTCGTCTGTCTAATCTTGAGCCTAGGATTGATTTCATTGAAACTAACAATTATCTCAACTAGTCTGTCTATCTTAAGCTTAGGATTGGTTCCATCTAATCATGAGCCTAAGATTGTTTCAGTTGAAACTGACAACTATCTCAACTCATCTGTCTAATCCTGAGCCTAGGATTGGTTTCACTGAAACTAACAACTATCTCAACTAGTCTGTCTAATCTTGGAAGGGCTGTAAAACCAAAACAAAACAAATAGGGTAGTTCAAACTTCTGAGGGAGGATCAAAGCATCCGGCCATGAAACATACTGGGATGGCTTAAGGGTATCTCTTTCATTATACAGTCCAACCTGTATTAAGCAAGCACCTAAGGGATAGTCAAAATTTGCCTGCTTAAGACAGGTGCTTGCTTAATACAGGTGAATTTCAATGCATTTGCCTTTTTGGAACCAGATGCCTGCTTGCTTAAGACAAGTTGCTTGCTTAATAGAGGTGACCACTATGACAGGTTTGACTGTATATGAAATAAGGAAATGTGTGTACTCATAAGAATCGCCTCAGTGAGGTGATTCTAATGAGTACACAAAACATACTTTTTAAAGATAAAATCAACCCCCATAGATCATCCTAAATATTTGGATATCTGGGGTTATGGAAGGAATTCTCTTGAGACTTCAAAACGAGTTTCAATTAGCCATGGTAAATGCGGCATCCATGTTTGAATTATATATAGGATCTTACATGAGTGCTCATGTATTCTTGAATTTATTAAACGAGTTGAGGAAAAGGGGTTAAAATGCGAGGCTCTACCGGGCATTTTTGTCCCTTTTCCTCAACAAGTTTAATAAATTCAATAATATATGAGCACGAATGCAAGATTTTATATATCATATGGCATTTAAAACGCATTTTATTCACAATAGTTTTATAAAAATGTCAGTATTCCGCCATAAGTAAACGCGACATGGTTAAGGACACCGTACATGTAACGTTACAGGGCGTATCTAACTAATTCGCATATTTAATCCACTAGTGGATTATCGAATTTATTACATAGCGTTATTACACTCTCAGACGCGATGTCATATGATAAAAAGGTTTATATAATCCTAACATAAACTCTTATGTCTCTTCCAGCATCTGTACAGAATGCCTTCTCCGACCCAGATGGTGAATTTGACTACGTTGTTAATTTAGCAGCTGAAACCAAATATGGACAAACCGACCCGGTATGAACTCTGAATCTAATTCTGATCTTTTTTCTTTTTAACTGCCAATTAATGGGCCTATGTGGCCATGTGGGTAAGACCGCTGTCTCTTAATCATTAGGCCCCTCACCGCATTCTGGCCTCACAGTGGTCACATTTTAGACACCTAGTTCTGCAACAGAAGGTCAGTTCGTTTTTCTGTGGGTATTACTACTCATCAGAGGAACAGATAAGCTTTTGTTTGGAATGGGTAATACCAATTATACTAAACTTTAATTGGGTATTTGAAGAAATGATTGAGTATCTCAGGTTTTGTTACCCACAGAATTTGAACTGACTGTTACCCACTGAATTTGAAACAACTGGGCAATGTACTTTTGTACTTATCATTAAAGCTTACTTTCAGCTTGACAGAGGCTTAAATGCATCTATGTTTTGTACTTAAATAGTTCTGTTCATCCCTTGTGTTTGTAAAAAGCAAGAACCGCTGAGGCCAGCATTAGGACTGACAACACTGGGTAGGTTATAAAATAGAACAGAAAGTTTTAAATTTTTAACAATTACATGGCAGTATCTATTGGGTATCTTTGATTTTTATTTGGGTTTCGTTACCCTTCAAGTTATTTTATAATTGGGTATTCTTTTAATTTTATTGGATATTTACGCAAATGCCCTGCTTATCTGTTCCTCTGACTCATGTTTTCGCCACCTCTGATAGAAGATGGGCTCGAAATAAGTGAAATACTTTAGAAAGGGCTGTAAAACCAAAACTAATAAAGAAAATCTAACTGCCTGTTTCAGAGCCTCAGAGAAGCCTCCGTGGTGTAGTGGTTACGCTATTCGCCTTGTAAACCAGGGTTTGCAGGATCGATCCCGGGCTTCTCAAGACATTCAAATGAGTCTTAAAACCGAGGTCCCGTCTCCGTATGACCTTTGCTGTTGGTGGGATGTAAAACTCAAACACTCACTCACTGACTGAGAGCCTCAGAGATTTCATATGCCATTTGCCTTGTAAACCAGTGGTCACAGGATTGATCCGCGGCTTCTCCAGACTTTCGGATGAGTCTTTAAACTGTTGCCGAGACATAAAACTCAAACACTCACTCAGTGAAGTTATGAATCTTATGATGATAAAACCTGCTTTTGCTGTTCGCTAACAAAAAAGGTGCTGATCAGCCTGTTCATCCATGTCAGTTGGTTGGTACAGTATCCCTAGCTTTTATGTTTAACCCATTCAGGAACAGAAACCCCTAAAGGGGTACCTTGGCAAACAGATCAGGGCCTACACTGTTCGCAAAAAGTTAAGCCATTTCCTGAATAAATTTGGGAAGAAACCACCACCTGACACTCCTAAATTTTGAAATGGTCTCCCGCAATATGTAAGGTGGAAGTTTCCATTTGGTACATAAAGGGTTAAAGCTGTTGTATGTACCTCAATGAGGTGGTTCTTACTTGCACCCACGGCCTATGTTTGCAGTATTTATGAGAAAAATATCAGGGATTTTCATCAGAAAAGTAGCCATTTGGAGATGAGAAATATGCACTATGTCACATGGATGTTTTATCGTAATGGAGACTCAGGAACAAGTCTGAATTAGCCAAGGTAAATGAGACATTCACATTTTGAGTGATTGAAATTTTGTAATATTTATCTTTCAGGTGTCGGCCCCTGCCCATCGGGGCTTGAAGAAATATATGGGCTGCATGATGCTTCCACGCAGAGCTGAAACTGACCCGCACACGAGTACTGGTAAACCGCTTAGACGATCTAAGCCTGCCCAGGTAAAGCGGCGCAAGTCGGCCCGTCCATGCTTATAAACCCTATTGGTTTCATTGGGGGACAGGGCTTGAGATGTCATTTCATCTCAATGTCGGGTAAAAGTCCCACAAAACTGGAAGCAACGTCTCCAAAATGACCTTTACAGTGTTGATGGGGACGTTAAAACCTCAAATCCATCACGTGAACACGTCCGTGAAATAAAGACCCCCCTAAACCCCACTTTATATAGAGAAAACTGGGGTTTACGGGGGTGAACATTATTTTCCTTATTTCTGCTCCAAGACATAGGTTGTGGGTACTCGTTAGAACCGCCTCAATGAGGCGGTTCTAACGAGCACCCAAAACCTATGTTTGCAGTATTTATAAGAAAAATATCACGAATTTTCATCAGAAAAATGGTCTTTTGGAGATGTGAAAAAATGCACTATATCGCACGGGTGTGTTATCGTAATGCAAACAAACAAATCTTTCAGGTGTACCAAGAAGGCATTATCAAGCTGAGTCTGAACTGTGCTAGGGAAGCTGAGAAAAGAAAAGTGAAGTTTTATATAGAACTGTCTTCAGCTCAGATGTATTCCTCGGACAAGGTAATGGCCCCACGAATTATTCATTACGAAAAGACCACTAAATTTAAAATTCAGACAAATTATGCTTTTAAAAGCATATATAGAAGGTTTCAGGTTCATTTTCATTGTGTTTTCTCCATCCAGTATGCTCTAATGGGACACCATCTTCGCGTCTGTTCAAAATAGGTCTTCAGAGACCACCTTTGAACAGTCCCAAAGGAGGTCAACATACAGGAATTTTACTGTATTTAGCTCTACTAGTTCCATGACAACAGCATGTAAATTGTAGTGTCCATTTGATCCTGAAGAAGAGGGGAAACCCTCAAAAATTTGGAAAGAGTTAAAGAAACACAAGTTTGAAGTTTCTTAAAAAAAAACAAGAAAACATCTTTATTTTGTTTGAAATGTGCATTCAAATACATGTACTTGTTTACGCTTATCATAAAAGCTTTCAATCACTATGTCTTTTCATCAGTAGTTTTTTTTTCTTAAAGCAGTTGTTGGCTTTTCTCCCTTAATTTGCATGGCAAAAACATACATGTACTTTTTAAGCCTTATCCTGCTGAACACGCTAACCCCTACCTTTGCAAACAGTTCAGATGAAGAAGGCATCTGATCAGGATCTACACTGTTTCTCATGCAGTTTGTGAATTGAATAAATGCATTATATCAAGTATTTTGATTGGCTGATAGTCAGAGAAAGGTATGGCTAAATTAATTTGTTCAGCAGGATACGGGCTAAAGATGAAAGTGTAAGCATGGCATTTAGGTTGTAAGGTTGAAATTTAATTAGACAATGGCTGAAGTTTCTGGAAACAGTCCAGGCCCAGATTAGATGCCACATTTTGTGGCTTCTGATCAGGGCCTGGACTATTTGCCAGTTTCTGGTTTTGGAGTTCCCTGTATAAAATGAGACAAACGTTCTTTAACCCTTTTTGTACCAAATGGAATCTTCTACCTTATGTATAGTAGGAGTCCATTTCAAAATTTAGGGGCATCAGGTTGTGTTTTCTACAAAATCTGTTCAGAAACTGGCTGAACATTTTGAAGACAGTCTAGGCCCTGATCAGACGCCGATTCTGCGGCGTCTGATCCGGGCCTGCACTGTTTGCCAGGGTACCCATTTTGGGGTTTCTGGTACAAAATGGGTTAATCCTTGTCAGGCTGACCCATAGCAACCCCTACATTTGCAAAGATCAGATGGTTTCTCTAGAAGCCATCTGATCAGGATCTACACTGTCTGTCATTCAGTTTGTGAATTGGAATAAATTCATGATGATATCAAGTTTAGAAGCCTGTGGTATAGTGGATAAGCTAGTTGCCTTGCAAACCAGGGGTCGATTCTGGGTTTTTGCCGACTTTAGGATGAGTCTTTAAACAGAGGTCCCATGTCCATATAATCTTAGTTGTTGGTGGGATGTAAACAATTAATATTATGATATCAAGTAATTTGGTTGGTTGATATTCAGAAATAGGTGTGGCAAAAGTAATTTATTCAGTAGGGCAAGGTTTAAGCATTAACCCATTTTGGACCGGAAACCCCAAAAGGGGTAGTTGGCAAACAGTGCAGGCCAAGATCAGACGCTGCAGAATGCGGCGTCTGATCAGGGCCTATACTATTTGCAAAACGTTCAGCCAGTTGACAAATAGATTTTGAAGAAAAAACCTGACACCCCTAAATTTTGAAAATGACTCCTGCTATATATAGTACATCCCAAGGGTTACAGGACCATCTTGTCCATTTATTCAAAAAGTTAAAGTTAAAGTCAATAAGGAGGAAGATTCCATTTGGTACAAAAAGGGTTAATGGCTGAATAGCTGCTTGGCAAGTGCCTTAAGTTGAGTGGCTATACCAGGAGCCAGTTGTCCAAAGCATCGCTAGCTTAACGAGCTCGTTAGTGGTCAAAGTGTTAACTGTTTTAGCAAGTATATTTATATGTATGGTAGTGTTATTTTTGCTGAAAAAAATAAGAGCAGCTTTTTCAATTGCAAAAGCTACTCACATTTTTTTCAGCAAAAATGTTGGAACATTTGCCATATTAACCCATTTTGCAGGAAACACCATAAAGGGGTACATTGGCAAACAGTTCAGGCCCAGATCAGACGACGTGCGTGCATCCGTGTGTGCGTCCGTCCGTGCGTCCGTAAACAATTTCAGATAAGTATATATCTAATACCCCATGGCCAATCTTGATCAAATTTTATGTGAAGCATCATCAGGTAGGGGGAAAGGCTGCATAAGGCTTTTGGGCTGATCAGATTGGAATTCTGGTTGCCATGGCAACATATAGCTCCCATAGACTTATAATGGGAAAAATTTTAAAAATCTTCTTCTCTGAAACCACAGGGCCCAGAGCTTAGATATTTAGCTTGTAACAATGTTAAGTGGTCACCTACGTAAATCCTGCCAATCATGCCCCTGGGGTCCAAATTGGCCACACCCCGGGGCCCCTTAGCTCCTATAGACTCATAATGGAAAAAAAAGCTTCAAAAATCTCTTCTCTGAAACCACAGGGCCCAGAGCTTAGATATTTAGCATGTAGCAACGGCAAATGGTCACCTACATAAATCCTGCCAATTATGCCCCTGGGTTCCAAATGGGCCACGCCCCGGGGCCCCTTCACTCCCATAGACTCTTAATGGAAAAAAGGTTCGAAAATCTTCTTCTCTGAAACCACAGGGCCCAGAGCTTAGGTATTTAGCATGTAGCAAGGTCAAGTGGTCACCTACATAATTCCTGCCAATCATGCCCCTGGGGTCTAAACGGACCACGCCCTGGGGCCCCTTAGCTCCCATAGATATTTAGCATGTAGAAACGGCAAGTGATCACCTACATAATTCCTGCCAATCATGGCCCTGGGGTCCAAATTGGCCACGCCCCGGGGCCCCTTAGCTTCTATAGACTCATAATGGAAAAAAAGTTTCAAAAATCTTTGAAACCACAGGGCCATGAGCTCAGATATTTAGCATGTAACAACGATAAGTGGTCACCTAAATAATTCCTGCCAACCATGCCCCTGGGGTCCAAATGGGCCACGCCCTGGGGCCCCTTCGCTCCCCTAGACTCATAATGGAAAAAAGCTTCAAAAATCTTCTCCTCTGAAACCACAGGGCCCAGAGCTTAGATATTTAGCATGTAGCAACGGCAAGTGGTCACCTACATAATTCCTGCCAATCATGCCCCTGGGGTCCAAACGGGCCACGCCCCGGGGCCCCTTAGCTCCTATAGGCTCATATTGGAAAAAAACGTCAAAAAGCTTCTTCTCTGAAACCACAAGGCAGAGAGCTGAGATATTTAGCATGTAGCAACAGTGAGTGGTCACCTACATAAATCCTGCAAATCATGCCCCTTGGGTCCAAATGGGCCATGCCCCGGGGCCCCTTAGCTCCCATAGACTCATAATGGAAATTTTTTTTCAAAAATCTTCTTCTCTGAAACCACAGGGCCAAGAGCTTAGATATTTAGCATGTAGCAACGGCAAGTGGTCACCTACATAATTCCTGCCAATCATGCCCCTGGGTTTCAAATGGGCTATGCCCCGGGGCCCCTTTGCTCCCATAGACTCATAATGGAAAAAAGCTTCAAAATCTTCTTCTCTGAAACCACAGGGCTCAGAGCTTAGATATTTGGCATGTAGCATTGGCATGTGGTCACCTATATAATTCCTGCCAATCATGCCTCAGGGTCCAAACGGGCCACGCCCTGGGCCCCTTAGCTCCTTTAGACCCTTAATGGAAAAAAGCTCCAAAAATCTTCTTTTCTGAAACCACAGGGCCCAGAGCTTAGATATTAAGCATGTAGCAATTGCATGTGGTCACCTACATAATTCCTGCCAATCATGCCCCTGGGGTCCAAACGGGCCACGCCCTTGGCACCTTAGCTCCTATAGACTCTTAATGGAAAAAAGCTCCACAAATCTTCTTCTCTGAAACCACAGGGCCCAGAGCTTAGATATTTAGCATGTAGCAATTGCAAGTGGTCACCTAAACAAATCCTGTCAATTTAGCCCCTGGGGTCCAAATCGGCTCACACAGGTGAGCGATATAGGGCCATTGGGCCCTCTTGTTTGACAAATGGACGTGTCCAATATATAGCAATGGAAGAGTCCTCTAGCATACAATTGGTTAAATATCAAATTTTTAATCAAATGTTAACTAACGACATTGTTAGTTTTGAGCAGCTGGCCCCAGGTATCTCGCCTGCCATTAGGGGGACACAATTATTGTGATATACATAGGGGATAACTGTATTCAAAATTGTGATTTGGGGAGATAAATCAGAGGTTTAACGGTTGGAATTTTTTTTTTAAAATGTAATTTGAGACCCTAAAACTGAAGATTTACCTTCCCAAATGACAATTTTGCAATACAGTTATCCCCATTCTAATGTAATTAAACGGTTGTTTTGTTGAAAATTGTACTATTTTGCACAAAACGGCTAGCGCTGTGAGCTGCATTAAACCAAATGCCAGCCAATGAAAAGCTACGTTTCGCAATGACTTCGGGTATTCGACAGTATGTTGCAGAATATACTACTGCAAATTTTTGAAGTTATCCAATCAGACGTCGTGTTACATTCGCAAGTGCATTAGAATGTTTGTTTCCTGTAAACCGTCTCCTGAAACGGGGGTCCCCTCCCAGCAAAAAGAACTTGCTTATCATCTAGCAACACTGCCCCTGCCCAACAACACGGCCCCTGCCCATGCAGAGCTGAAATCCAACCGCATATGAGTACTGGAAAACTGCTTAGAGGATCTAAACCTGCCCAGGCAAAGCGGTGTGAGTCAGACCGTTCATGCTTATCAACCCTATTGGTTTCATTGGGCGACAGGGCTTGAGATGTCATTCCATCTCAATGTCGGGTAAAAGTCCCACAAAATTGGAAGCAACGTCTCCAAAATGACCTTTACAGTATTGATGGGGACGTTAAACCTCAAATCAACAACATCAACATCTAATAATAGTTGGCCATCCAAACCATGAAAAAATACTTCTGATGGCAAAATTGAGTAGAGTATGGCATCCATGCTAATAGTGTTCTTTAGTGTAATGCAAAAGTGATAGGGGTGGATGCCACTTCTGAAAATGCCCCTGAGCCTCAGAATTAGGTCAAAGGTCAAATGAGTGCAAAAATACAATAAAATTTGTATATGCTGGTGTTTGTACCCTCTTTCTATCTAAGCAGACCAAATAAAGTTAATTCAAACACCAGCAATGTACTTAGGACATATTGTTTATGCATCATATGTGAGAAAAGAAGTTGTATCATATATTTTGCCATGGTCAAAGGTCGTTTAAGTACAAATTTTCCTTAAATATGCATCAATATTTATTGTACAAAGAGTTATCTAGTATGTCAACTGAAACAAAGCCAAATGAATTGCCATTTCCTTATCTAGTAAGCATAAAACCCACACATTATACAAACAGCATAATGGCCAACCTAATCGGCCTTAGGTCAAAGGTCATTTAAGTACATATTTGACAAAATATGTTTATTTTGCAAAATACGTTGTTTATTCACATGCCATCCATTATTGTAAGTAACGTTCCAAATCGTCTTCTGAGTTCTTACTAAACGTCACAATGATATTTCAAGGATATAGTATATGATGAAGATATATCTAATAATAACACAAGTGGGTCACCATCAAAGGTCACGTGCAGGTACTGTAAAACACTTATATTTGGCGGTCATTTTATTTTGGCGCTATTTGCAGTCAAGGAAAAAATGCCAAAATAAAAACCCGCCAATAAAGCTAAAAGAATGCAAGTGAAGAAACTTTATTGTACACATCATAATTATATTGTGTCATTGATAGGTCATCGGCATCATCGGTGACAAAAGAAAAAGTGTATTTACTTCTTTATAAGCCGAAATAAAGAAAGACAATGTTCAAGTTATAAGACAGCTCAAAACGGCTGAATGAAAACAAAAACACCTTGAGAGTTATTGTCAAAATTGTGGATGTAATTAGTAATTGATTGATGACTTTAACTGTGAGCTCAATATGATGGGTAAACCAATCAGATAAGAGGAAAGTGACATACCTCCAGACAGACATTTGGATTATCAAGGTAGCACATTGGGTTAATCACGCGGTGAACACAAAAAAATAACTAATTACTACAGTTTTTTGCATGACGCTGTTGATGATCAACTCCGATGATTTTTTTGTCAACTTACATGGCTTTGTAGATTCGACCGATTCGTTTTCTTCGGAAATTGAAAATCCGCCAAAATATAAATCCGCAAAAAGGTCTACTCATAAAAAGCGCCAAAATTTGCTGCCGCTTAATGTAAGTGTTTAACAGTCTTCAAAGTTTGTATTTTAAAAGATGCCACTTCATTTTAAGAGCCGTTTAGATCACTACAATGTAAAGGGTAACAGCTAATATGTATTCGCGATTGCGCCCATATGATTTAATGATTTTACTTCAACATTGACAAGTCTATGCAATGCAAACCAAATAGGGATTTCTCCGATATCATAGATACGAGCTTTCTTCCGCATAATTTAAAATGATATACATAGACATAGTTATATATAAATAACAAGTCATTTTAACTTCATATCTCGACTTCTAGATATTTGGGTGGTTTATTAAATATTAACAATACCTATTTCGAAGGTTTGATCAGTCAGTTTTTCCCCCAGAACTTCAGTTAAATAAAGCAAATTCTTCTGATACCGAGGCCCTGTTTTTACATTTACATCTGTCTATTGTAGATGGGTTTGTTTCCTGGAAAATTTGTGATAAACGCGATGATTTTGACTTAGAGATTGTAAATTTTCCTTTGTTGGATGGTGATGTTCCTCGTGCGGGATCCTATGGTATTTATATTTCACAATTAATTCGATTTGCCGGAGTGTCTTGTCATGTAACTGACTTCAGCACTCGATATAAATTGTTAACTGCTAAACTTCTTAATCAGGGCTATCGGTATCATAAAGCCTTTTCAAAATTTTGAAGACGTCATTCCAATTTAATTTCAAAATCCAATGTTGGACTTAAAGGTCTATCGGAACCTGAAATATATGGCGACTTAGTATATAAATTCAGAAAAATATATATATAATTCAATGACTTCAGCAACCAATTCCGTAAAACTATTCTTCCATATAAAAAAATGGGTACAACATGGTTTATACGACAGACTGCATGCATGGGAGTTAACCCAAGCACAGTTGACAACTTTGCTTCCCTTCCTCTAATTGCACGCCGGTGGGTCAGGCCTTGGATTCTACGACAGTCCCAGCGTTATGGCTTGCTGAGAATTAGAGAGAATTTAGATTTATGTAATATTGGTTGAAGCCTGATGCTCTGTCTCTGGTCAGGCCCATCAGAGTACAACTTTTGGTTTTCTTTTGCTCCAGCATTTTAGTGGTTTCTTGCTGTCTTCACCGTTGTTTGATCTCTGTGGTTGTTTTGATTTTTGTGTTCTATGAGATGTTGCACTGATGAGTTAGGAGGCTTTCATGCGGACTGAACAAATGATTTGTCTAAATCGCGACGGAAGTAAGGACGAGGATTGCAGCTGCATAAAACCTATTGTCGGACGGGCTAGCTCAACAATCGGGAAGTCGCGCTTTGACTTACGGTAGTTGCGCAAAGCAAAGTTTCAGACCCATAACAGAAACAAAATCACAAAGAAAGTATCCAGTGCTATATCAACATCGGGGATCATCAATGATTCAAGTCTGTAACATTAGTATCCCTTTTTATTCCATTTAACCCATATCCATGTAAACAAGCAGATTTTCTAATTAAATACATACGGAACCCTGGAAGGGACATGATTTTTTATTTTTTATAAGTTGTGCACACAAGATAATATCTTGTGCAGACAAGATACACAAGATAATATCTTGTGCAGACAAGATATTATCTTGTTCGGACAACATATTATCTTCTTCGCACACCATATTATCTTGTGCGGACAACATAATATCTTGTTTGCACAAGATATTATCTTGTTTGCACAACATAGATCTTGGGTAGTTGTGCGAACAAGATATTATCTTGTGTGGACAAGATATTATCTTGTTCGCACAACATATTATCTTGTGTGGACAAGATAATATCTTGTGCGCACAAGATAATATGTTGTCCACACAAGATATTATCATGTGCGCACAACTTATAAAATAAAAAAAAATCATGTCCCTTCCCAGGTTCTGTAAATACACGTTACAAATGTATTTTTAGCTCACCTGTCACGCTGTGACAAGGTGAGCTTTTGTGATCACTTTTTGTCCGTCGTCCGTGCATGCGTCCGTCCGTAAACAATTTCAAATAAGTATATCTCTAATACCCCATGGTCAATCTTGATCAAATTTCATGAGAAGCATCATCAGGTAGGGGGAAAGGCTGCATAAGGTTTTTGGGCTGATCAGATTGGAATTCTGGTTGCTATGGCAACATATAGCTCCCATAGACTTTCAATGTGAAAAAATTAAAATATCTTCTTCTCTGAAACCACAGGACCCAGAGCTTAGATATTTAGCATGTAGCAACGGCCAATGGTGACCTACATAATTCCTGCCAATCATGCCCCTGGGGTCCAAATTGGCCACGCCCCTGGGCCCCTTCGCTCCCATAGACTCATTATGGAACAAAAAGCTTCAAAAATCTTCTTCTCGGAAACCACAGGGCCCAGAGCTTACATATTTAGCATGTAGCAACGGCAAGTGGTCACCTACATAATTCCTGCCAATCATGCCCCTGGGCTCCAAATGGGCCACGCGCCGGGGCCCCTTTGCTCCCATAGACTCATAATGGAAAAAAGCTTAAAAAATCTTCTTCTCTGAAACCACAGCGCCCAGAGCTTAGATATTTAGAAGGTAGCAACAGCAAGTGGTCACCTACATAACTCCTGCCAATCATGCCCATGGGGTCCAAAAGGGCCATTCCCCGGGGCCCCTTAGCTCCTATAGACTCATAATGGAAAAAAAAGCTTCAAAAATCTTCTTCTCTGAAACCACAGGGCCCAGAGCTTAGATATTTAGCATGTAGCAATGGCAAGTGGTCACCTACATAAATCCTGCCAATCATGCCCCTGGGGTCCAAATGAGCCATGTCCCGGGGCCCCTTAGCTCCCATAGACACATAATGGAAAAAAGCTTCAAAAATCTTCTCTGAAACCACAGGGCCCAGAGCTTAGATATTTAGCATGTAGCAATGACAAGTGGTCACCTACATAATACCTGCCATTCATGCCCGTGGGGTCCAAATGGGCCACACCCTGGGACCCCCTTTGCTCCCATAGACTCATAATGGAAAAAAAAACTTCAATCATGCCCCTTGGGCCCCTTAGCTCCTATAGACTCATAATGGAAAAAAAAAAAGCTTCAAAAATCTTCTTCTCTGAAACCACAGGGCCCAGAGCTAAGATATTTAGCATGTAGCAACGGCAAGTGGTCACCTACATATTTCCTGCTAATCATGCCCCTGGGGTCCAAATGGGGAACGCCCGGGGCCCCTTAGCTCCCATAGACTCATAATGGAAAAAAGCTTCAAAAATCTTCTTCTCAGAAACTTTGAAGCACAGAACTTAGATATTTAGTGTCTAGCAACATATAATAGCCAGCTACATAAATCTTGCTAACACTGCCCCTGGGGTCAAAATTGGCCACGCCCGAGCTCATCACCTCCAATAGACTTATAATGGAAAAAAACTTAAAAAATCTTCTTCTATGAAACCATTAGGCCCAGAGCTTAGATTTTTAGTATGTAGCAACGTCAAGTGGCCACCTACATAAATCCTGCCAGTTATGCACCTGGGATCCAAATTGGCTACACCCCAGGGCTCTTTAGCTTCCATAGACTTACAATTGGAGAAACTTCAAAAATCTTCTTCTGTGAAACCACAGGGCCCTTATAATGAAAAAAAAAAAAAAAAGCTTAAATGGGGAAAAAATCTTCAAAAATATTCTCCCTGAAACCATAAGTCCCAGAGCTCAGGTATTTAGCATGTAGCAATGTCGAGTGGTCGCCTACATGAATCCTGCCAATCATGCCCCTGGGGTCCAAATCCTGTGGCCCCTTAACTCCAACAAACTTAAAATGGAGAAAAAGCTTCAGACATCTTCTTTGAAACCATGAAGTACAGACCTTAGATATTTAGTATATAGCAACACAAAATGGTCGCCTACTTAAATCCTGCCAATCTTGCCCTTTTGGTCAAAATTGGCCAAGCCCCAGGGCTCATCAGCTCCTATAGACTTATACTGGAAAAAAATTTAAAAAATCTTTTTCTCCAAAACCATAAGGCACAGATTTTGTTTGATTTGAGGTTTTGCATCCCCGTCAACACTGTATAGGTCATTTTGGAGATGTCTCTTCCAATTTTGTGGGACTTTTACCCGACATTGAGATGAAATTACATCTCAAGCCCTGTCGCCCAATGAAACCAGTAGGGTTTATAAGCATGGACACCGCTTTGCCTGAGCTTAGATATTTAGTATGTAGCAATGTCAAGTGGTCTCCTACACTAATGATTTTCTGGTACACAGGTGAGCGATATAGGGCCATTGGGCCCTCTTGTTTTTATAATATTTTGATAACTTGAGAAAGCGACCAGTGGGTCACGTATACCCCTGGCCAGCACCACCCTCTGATTTATCTTTCGAGCTTGTATGAAGAAGTCAAGAAGCTATAACTAGAATACTGTCGATGGCGCGCCATCGCAAATCCCCACGTTTTCTACAGAGGGGCCAAGTACCGAAAACCCCTCCCCCTGGGCCCTAATTTGACTCCATGGTCAAAATATTACCTGTATTATATTCTACTAATCATGCCCTTCAATTTCATATGCCACATGACTATGTTCATAAAAACATAAATTTTGACCCTTTGACCCCTCTCCCAGGGCCCCAATCTGACCCCAGGGTCAAAATTTTACTTGTAGTTTATTCTACCCATTATCCCCTTCGCATAGATATGCAACATGACTATGTTCTGAAAAACTTTAATTTTGACCCCCGACCCCCCCAAGTCCGACCCCCAGGGCGTGACCTAGGGGTCACAGCCAAAATCCCGTTCAATATGTTTTACTTTTTTCATAACTAAGTACATGTGCAAAGTTTGGCATCAAAATCTTCAAAATTGACTTTGTAATTGAATTTTATTGATATTTGACCTTTTGACCCCTCCCCAAGGCCCCTGGGGGCGGGGACAAAAAAAAATGTGCTCTTGCGCAAGCCATTCATGTAAGCAATTCGCATACCAAATTTGGTTGAATTCCGGCTAACGGTTTAGGAGGAGATAGCCGGACAGACAGACGGACAGACAGACGGACGGAGGCGATAACAATATCCCCACTTTTTTTAAAAAACGTTGGGATAATAATTTATAAATGTGTTTGTAAAAGCTCAACCAAACATAAAATTTCTAAATGAACCAAGAGTGTGAGGGCATGAAAGTTACTGAAGGGGCGGGGGCATCAGTGTTACTGAAGCAGGTGGGGTGTTTATCAATGAAATCTTTGGACTGGTATACAACATCGATGCAAATATCAATTGAATTTGTCTTAGAGTTTAGAACATACAGTCATCTATAAAGTCTGTCATAAAATTTTAACCAAATGTAATGTCTAAGTCTGTGACCTTGAGGTCAAGGTCACAATGGGTGGGAGAAAGGACATGCATCACAAAATCTTTGGACTGGTATGCAACATCGATGCAAGTATCAACTGAATTTGTCTTAGAGTTTAGAACATACAGGCATCTATAAACTCTGTCATTAAACTTTAACCAAAAGTAAAATTCCTAAGTCTGTGACCTTCATCTCAAGGTACTGTGGGTGGTGGGACATGCATCAATGAAATCTTTAGACCAGTATGTTACTTCAGTGTAAGTATCAACTAAATCTATCAAAGGGTTCAGAAGATACAATGCCTTAGAAACTTTACGCAAAACTATAACCAAAATGTTAACGGACGGATGGACAGACGGACAGACACAAGGACAGACGGACGAACGAATGGCAGAACGAAAACTATATACCTCCATATCATACTTCGTATGGCGGGGGTATAATAAATACTGGTCAGCAACACATCCTTATGCTAAATGTAACAAAATGTGTTCAGAAAACATCTGTTTTTCACAAGCTTTGCACTTAAATGACCCCTGGCTGATAAGACTGACATACTTTGAGGGTACATTTATAATGATTTTCCATTGTTTGATGCACCTGAATTGTTTATGGTGATTTTAAGCAAACATTTTCCCCAACTATGTGTTAAAAGAGAGTTATAAGTACATGTAGTTTCATGTTTCTTTTGCACTCATTTGACCTTTGACCTACTTCTGAGTCTCAGATGCATTTCCAGACGTGGCATCCACCCCTATGATTGTTGACACACATCAAGGATTACATTTAGCATGGGTGCCATTTTCTACTCAATTTTGCCATCAAAAGTAAAAATATCAATCTTTTTTGGGATTGGATGGCCAACTATAACATGAACTTCATACCAAAGGAAAGAAGCATACCGGTAGCTGAAAAAATCACTTAGGCTGAGATTGATCATAAAATCTTTTCTATGCACATGAGATTGATCATAAAATCTTTTCTATGCACATTCTCTCCCTTTAGTTGCCTGAAGAAGGGCAGTTGTCAGTTTCTGGCGAAAGAATGCACACTGTACTGGTTAACAGGTTTCAATGTTAACTTTTTAAATAAATGGACAAGATGGTCCTGTAACCCTTGGGATGTACTAGGCCTGATCTAAGTTCAGCTGGACCGAAGAAAATTCAGTGATAAAAAAATTATTACTAAGGCGATAAATTAGTTGATTATTTCTATTACCTTAAAAATAATAAAAATTCTGACATCTTGAGGACTTGCTGTAGTTCTCCTAAAATTTTTACAAATTACACTATTATTGATTTACAGAAGCCCATTTTATGGTAAATGAGTTTAAAACATAGAATTTCATAACTGTGGTGGAGCCGGCCTCAGTGGCTCAGTCTGATGCGCGTATGACTGGTGATCAGGAGGACGCGGGTTCGACTCCCGCTGGGGTCGGCAACATTCTTTCGTGGAGATTGATCATGCAATCTTTTCTACGGTCATTCTCTCCCTTCTGCTGATTCAAGAAGGGCAGTTGTCAGTTTCTGGCGAAAGAATGTGCACTGTACTGGTTAACCGCTTACGTATAAGCCTGCCCAGGAAAGTGTTGATAGGTAAACTGACTGGCTCAAAAATGACCTAAATAGTGTTGACTGGGCCGTAAAACTCCAAAACAAACAAAATAACTATGGTGGCAGATTTTCAACTGGACCATTTGGACCGGTCAGCCACTGACCTTACTAGACCTGACTAGCTTTTCACTAGACAATGTCCATCGGTCTTGGGTTAATGTCGAACCCTGGTTAACTGCTTATGTATAAGCCTGCCCAAAAAATGTGTAGCTAGGTAACTGACCAGCCCGATATAACCTAAAGAGCGTTGACTTGGCCATTTAACTCTAGATAAATCAAACATACAAACTACAAACTTACATGTAACCTTGGATGAAATTCTTGTTTTAATGTTATGTTATTTGCTTGAGACATTTTGCTCATGATTGAGGGCAAGTGATTATTTTGATGGATTGCTATTTTTTCTGCATACTGCTTTCTGTTACACAGCTATTGCCTTGGTAAGAAATCTGGGCTTTCGTTTGATATCATTTCAGTTTCAGCCGTTTATCGGAACCTCTTTATAACACTATTGGTGTGGTCTTGGACAAAAAAACACACATGTTTTAAACAGTCATGATACATGGGCATTTAAGGTCATTTTTAGCTTGCCTAGATGAAGTCCAGGAAGAGCTATTGCACTACCCCTGGCGTTGGCATTGGAGTTGGTGTCGGAGTTCAGGTAGCGCTATTGCACTACTACTAGCGTAAGCATGTACAAAGAATTTTGTTCATATTTGGTTTGATGATAGATATGTCCAACATTTCATTCAGCAGTACCCCCGTCCTTACCCATGGTGTCAAAGTCAAGATCAATGACATTTATGTTGAAGGTTTTTTTAAGAGCTCATATTTTCCAAACCATATCATGGATTTGGTTCGTGTTTGACATGATGAAAGATATATGTCCAAAGTTTTTTTAGCTCACCAGAGCCGAAGGCTCCGGGGGAGCTTATAGGATAGGCAGTTGTCCGGCGTTGTCGTCGTCGTTGTCGTCGTCTGACGTCAACACTTTCAAACATCTTCTTCTCTGAAGCCACTGGACCGATTCAGCCCAAATTTTATCTGTAGCATCCTTGGGCTGGGGGATTGAAAGTTTGTGTTTTTTATGAAAATTGGCTCATTAGTTTGGTTGCTATAGCAACTTAGAGCTCCCATAGACTTATAATGGGGAAAATTGAAAAATGGCATTTACTGCCAAGCCACTGCAGATATTTTGACAAAACTTTCATAGAAATATTCCTTAGGCAATCTACTATCTGCCATATGATTTTAGGCCTACTGCTCATTTGTATTGGTTGCCATGGAAACCAAAATGAAAAAATAGAAAAAAAAATACTTAAAAAATCATCTCCTCAGAAACCGTATGCTCTATGAGGCTGAAAGTTTATGGAAATATTCACCATATTTGCCTTTACAGGTTTTGTGTTTTTTATGAAATTCGGCTCTTTAGTTTGGTTGCTATGGCAACTTAGATTTTCCATAGACTTATAATGGGGAAAATTGAAAAATGGCATTAACTACAAAGCCTTTGCAGATATTTTGACAAAACTTTCATAGAAATGTTCCTTTAGTAAACTTCTCTCAGCCATATGCTGTTATGTCAACCTGAGGGTCCAGTAGGTTGTGCCGGGGCCATGCCCCGCCCCCAGTACTTCATAAAATGACTTATATCTCAGAAACCTTACAGATCCCCACCCCTAAACCATATATATTCTTGTTCCTATTGATAAGACGCATTCAGTGACACCAACCTGGAGGTCCTCCGGGATGTGCCGAGGCCATGCCCCACCCCCTCCACTTCATAAAAGGCCCAATATCTCGGAAACCATTCAGATCCCCACCCCTGAACCCTATATACTCTTGTTCCTTATGATAAGACGCATTCAGTGACATCAAACTGGGGGTCCCCCGGGATCCGCCGGGGCCATGTCCCGCCCCTCCATTTCATAAAAGGCCCAATATCTCGGAAACCTTACAGATCCCCACCCCTAAACCATATATATTCTTGCTCCTTATGATAAGACGCATTCACTGACCCCAAATTGGGGGTCTTCTGGGGTGCGCCGGAGCCATGCCCCACCCCTTCACTTCACAAAAGGCCATATATCTCAGAAACTGTTCAGATCCCCACCCCTAAACAATATATGTTCTTGTTCATTATGATGAGACACATTCAGTGACACCAACCTGGGGGTCCCCAGGGATGTGCTGGGGCCATGCCCCACCCCCTCCATTTCATAATATCACAATATCTCGGAAACCTTACAGATCCCCACCCCTAAACCATATATATTCTTGTACCTTATGATAAGACACTTTCATTGACACCAACCTGGGGGTCTCCCTGGGCCTTGCCCCACCCCTGCACTTCACAAAAGGCCTTATATCTCAGAAACTGTTCAGAGCCCCACCCCTAAACCATATATATTCATCTTCCTTATGATAAGGCACATTCATTGACACCAGCTTGTGAGTCCCCGGGGCATGCCCGGGCCTTGCTCCACCGCTTGACTTCATTAAAAGCCACATATCTCAGAAATAGTTCAGATCCCCACCCCTAAACCATATATATTCTTGTTCCTTATGATAAGACTCATTCAGTCACACCAACTTGGGGGTCTCTTTGTGCTGAGGCAATGTGCCCCGCCCTTCCACTTCATAAAAGGCCATATATTTCAGAAACCATTAAATCCCCACCCCATATTCATATATGTTCTTGTTCCTTATTATTAGCACACCTACTGTAGGTGTGTCCGCAGGGGCCAGTCCTCTCCTTTCCACTTCATGAAAGGATATCTTTGAAACCGTTCAGATTCCCACCCCTAAACCATATATATACTTGGTCCTTATGATGAGACACATTTAGGGATAACAATCTTGGGCTTTCCTGGGAACGACAGGGCATGCTCCAACCCCTCCACTTATATCTCCAGCCATGCAGATCCCCACTGCTAAACCATATATATTCTTGTTCTTTGTGATAAGACACATTTAGTGATACCAACCAGGGCTCCATTGGGTCCATGCCCCACCCCCTCTACTTCATAAAAGGCCTAATGTTTCATATACTGAGTCCACATGGATGCTCATTTGGATATGGGGGTTCATTTGGCAGATTAAAATGATATCATGTTAAAATACATGGCTGCAATTTGGCAGTGCCCACCTGAGCTCTGGTGAGCATAGTGGCCCATGGGCCTCTTGTTCAGTTATACCCCCACCCATGCCTATGACCTCAAGGTCCAGTCAAGGCCACAGACTTTGTAATTTTATGTTAAAGTTTTTAAGAGCTTATTTCTATCAAAACCATGGATTTGATTCATATTTGGTATGATGATAGATTAAGGTCCACCCCACCAATGCGGATGACCTCAAGGACACTTCTAGGCAAGCTACGCCGTCTGATTACAGCTCTTGTTTGCAGTACCTTCTTTAAACATGGTTTGATATAGGAGTCTGTTTTCCTTTTGGTTTGTCCATTTGTCAGTGATGATCAATATACCCAACTTTGCAAGTCCATTTCTCAAGTATTACAATCACTGATGACATAACCTTGTATGCTGGATTGGGTAATAAAACACTTGATTGGTGTTTGGACAATAGTCAAAACTATTACCCCTCGGTGTTCTGGACGACCTAATGTGCTATTGCCCTCAGCATTTGGCCTTGGGCAGTGGTGCATCACGAAAACATGCCTACCTAATTTTTACCCCCCTTGAACCTCACTTTTATATAGTAAAACTGGGGTTTACAGGGGTAAACCTTATTTTTCTTGTTTCTGCTCTAAAATATAGATTGTGGGTACTTGTTAATACCGCCTCAATTAGGTGGTTCTAACGTGTACGCACAATCTATATTTTAAGCAGAAAAAAGAAAATATCACAATTTTTCATCCTAAAATTTTAGTGTTTTTTTTCAGTGAGAAATGTACAATGTATTTGTATAGGCGTGTTTTTTGTAATGGCAGGAAGTGGTACACAACACCTCGGGGCAATAGTTTTGATTATTGTACAAACAGCTATCAAATACTGATGGACAAACCCATGTTATAATTATCAGTGTTATAAAGAGGTTTATGTAGATTTGTGATTTTTCTTTTGGTTGCTTCTTCTTGAAGGGAATGGACACACCTTACATACTACCACCATTTTTGACAGGGGAGGAAACTTTGGTGACTTCCTGTCTGCTGTTTTACATTTAGAACCCCTTTGAAAAAGGAATTAACTCTTAACACTTGTCCTGCTGATCCGGGATATGTCTTATCTTTCAAACAATGAAGATCCAGATCAGATGGCTTCTGAAGAAGCCATCTGATCAGGATCTACATTGTTTGTCATTCAGTTTATGAATTTGTTGCAATAATTTGCATCAAGTGATCTGATTGGTTGATAATCGGTAGTGGGTGTGGCATATATGAATATTCAGCAGGACAAGGGTTAAATGAAAGAATTTGCTTCTCAGGAGCAAATTCTTTCCTTTAACAGAAAATCCATGTTGATAATGGGAGATAAAAATATTGTTGAGAGAGTTGCCTCCCCTGAAGGTGTATCCATTTGTCTTAAGTGTTTAGGTTTCTTTTTAGGTTTCTTTTTTTTTTGAGTTTGGTTATCTTGTATTATGTTATATATATGCCAGCCTTAATCAATGGAATGGAGTATTCTGAGATTCCAAGATAACATATTTCATCTCTATGTCGGGTAAAAGTCCTACAAAATTTGAAGCAACATCTCCAAAATGACCTATACATTATTGACGAGGATGTTAAACATCAAATCAAACAAACAAACGAAAATGTTGTCTGCTTCATTGTGATTGGTGGTCTTAGTGTTAGATTTACTGCTGAATATATGGTTAGTTTTGATCCTTATCCTGCTAATGCGGCAACCCCTACCTTTGCAAACAGTGCAGATCCAGATCAGATGGCTTTGGTAGAAGCCATCTGATCAGGATCTATACTGTTTGTAATTCAGTTTGAGAAGTTGATCTAACACATTATTTTAAGCAATGTGTTTGGTTGATAGTCAAAAATGGGAGTTGCAGATTAGTTTATTCAGCAGGATAAGGATTAAGCATACATGTGCACTGCAGTTTTCATTGTGGTTTCCTTTTGGTTTATTTGAAGCCTCCATGGTGTACTGGTTTTGCTATTTGCCTTGTAAACCTGGCAGTTTTTATTATGGTTTTCTTTTGGTTTGCAGCTTACTAGTATTGCATACGACAGGTATTAATCCTTGTCATACTCATTATGATAACACGCCCATGCGACATAGTGCATTTTTCACATTTCCAAAATGGCTACTTTTTGATGGAAATCTGTGATATTTATAGCCCCGCTTTGAAGAAGTGGGGGTTATATTGGATTTAGCTTGTCCGGAATTCCGTCTGTCTGTCTGTCTGTCTTTAATATTTGATAGTGGGTACCTTGTGACCGCAACTCCTCTTACAGTTCTTGGTCAATCCTTTTGAAACTTTACAGGTGTTTTCATATAGGTCTGAAGATGTGCATATTCTTTTTTCATTATCCTTAAATAATTTATTTCACTTATTTCACCTTTTTTAACTTAGACAATTTTTTGAGATCTACTAATGTTAAAATGTAAAGGGAGTAGCTACCTTGTGATCGCAACTCCTCTTACAGTTCTAGGTCAATCCTTTTGAAACTTTACAGGTGTTTTCATATAGGTCTGAAGATGTGCATGTGCTTTTTTCATTATCCTAAAATTATTTTTTACCACTTATTTCACTTTTTTTAACTTAGACAATTTTTGAGATCTACTAATGTTAAAATGTATAGGGAGTAGCTACCTTGTGATCGCAACTCCTCTTACAGTTCTAGGTCAATCCTTTTGAAACTTTACAGGTGTTTTCATATAGGTCTGAAGATGTGCATGTGCTTTTTTCATTATCCTAAAATTATTTTTTGCCACTTATTTTACTTTTTTAACTAAGACAGTTTTTGAGATCTTCTAATGTTAAAATGTATATGGAGTAGCTACCTTGTGAACTCAACTCCTCTTACAGTTGTAGGCCGATCCTTTGAAACTTTTCAGGTGTTTTCAAAGAGGTCTTAAGATGTGCATGTGGTTTTTTCATTATCCAAAACTTATTTTTTAACTTAGACTGTTTTTCAGATCAAATAACGCGAAAAGTCTATAAGGCGTAGGTACCTTGTTAGGGATTTAACCCTCTCACAAGTCTTTACCTTTAATTCATGAGTCTTTCTCCTCTGACAGGGCTATACCGGGGCTATAGTCAGATCCTCTGACAGTTCTAGTTTCCTTAGTTATACTACAAACATAGGTTGTAGGTGCTCGTTAGAACCGACTCATTGAGGCGGTTCTAAAGAGTACCCACAACCTATGTCTTGGTGCAGAAAGTAAGAAAAATAATGTATACCCCAGTAAACCCCAGTTTTCTGTATATAAAGTGGAGTTTAGGAAGTGTTCATTTCGCGGACTTGATGTGAACACTATAATACCTGCCTTTGCAAACAGTGTAGACCCAGATCAGATCGCTTCTGAAGAAGCCATCTGATCAGGATCCACACTGCTTGAAAATAAGTTTGCTAATTTATGTGAAAACATTTTATCAAGTAATGTGATTGGTCGGCAGTCAGAAATAGGTGTGGCAAAAATTAATTTATTCAGCAGGACAAGGGTTAAACAAATTCTTAGTAACTTTTGTTTGGGTTGTGTCATTTAAGGGGAATGGCAACACATTCAGGGGAGACAACTCCTTCAAAAGTGTTTCCGCCGGCCTCAGTAGCTCAGTTGGATGCGCGTCTGACTGGTGATCAGGAGGACGCGGGTTCGATACCTGCCGGGGTCGGCGACATTCTTTCTTGGAGATTGATTATGAAATCTTTTCTACGGTAATTCTCTCCCTTCCGCTGATTCAAGAAGGGCATTTGTCAGTTTCTGGCGAAAGAATGTGCACTGTACTGGTTAACCGCTTGCGTATAAGCCTGCCCAGGAAAAGTGTGGATAAGTAAACTGACCGGCTCAAAAATGACCTAAATAGTGTTGACTGGGTCGTTAAACCCCAATACAAACAAACAAATCAAAAGTGTTTCTGTCTCCCATGTCAATAGGGGTCAACTCTTAAAGTAAAGAATTTGCTCCTTAGGAGCAAATTCTTTCCTTTAAAAGTAGACCCCTTTTTCAGTGGGACAGGGCTTATAGAAAAGCAAATAGAAAGTTTTGAAAGTTGTCTCCCTTTAAAAAATGGTGGAAAAATCTGCCAGGTGTTCCCATTCCCCTTAAACAAATATGTTCTAGCCAAACAGAAACGTATATTATGTTGGAAAATGACCTATTTTTCTCAGATATATAGGAAAATTACCATTTTTGTAGCACCTGCTTCGTCAGTCTTACAAGTCAGTGAAACGAACACCCCAGTAAACTCCACTTTATATAGAGAAAACTGGGGTCGTCAGGGGTATACATTATGTTTCCCCTTTCTGCTCTAAGACATAAGTTGTGGGTACTCGTAAGAACCACCTCAATAAGGCCTTCTAACGAGGACCCCCAAACTATGTTTGGAGTACAAATGAGAAAAAAAATCACAATTTTTCTCGAGAAAAGTCGCCATTGTGGATATGTGAAAAAATGCATTATGTGGCACGGATGTTATCAAATTTGATTGGATGCTAGTCAGTAGTGAGTATGGCTAAATGAACCCATTCAGTACCGGAAACACCATAAGGGTAGTTGGCAAACAGTGCAGGCCCAGATCAGACGCCGGATAATGCGGCATCTGATCAGGGCCTACACTGTTTGCAAAACATTCAGCCAGTTTCCAAATAAATTTGAAAGAAAACATGACCTGACACCCCTAGATTTTGAAATGGATGCCTGCTATATATAAGGAGGAAGATTCCATTTGGTACAAAAAGGGCTAATTCATTTATCCGGCTATTTATAGGGTTAGTTTTCTTCACCCTTATCCCACTAAATAAGGGGTCTCCATGGCCATGTTGGTAACAGCACAGACTCTTAAGTCTTAATCATTAAAAAAATTTTCTTCTCTGAAACTGCTTGGCCCAGGTCTTTTGATATTTGGTGTGGAGCTTCATCTAGTGGACCTCTACCAAGATTGTTCAAATTATACCCCTGGGGCCAAAAATGCCCGCGCCCTGGGGCCCTTTGGTTTTACATTTAAAAAATCTTCTTTTCTGAAACTGCAAGGCCTAGGTCTTTGTTATTTAGTTTGAAGCTTCATCTAGTTGACCTCTATCAAGATTGTTCAAATTATAGCCATAGGGCCATAAATGCCCCCTCCCCGGGGCCCTTTGGTTTAACATAGACTTATATAGGCAAAATCTTTAAAAATCTTCTCTGAAACCGCAAGGCCCAGGTCTTTGGTATTTGGTGTGAAGCTTCATCTAGTGGACCTCTATCAAGATTGTTCAACTTATAGCCCTTGGAGCCAAAAATGCCTCTGCCACGGGGCTGTTTGGTTTTATATAGACTTACATAGGGAAAATCTTTAAAAATCTTCTTCTATGAAATCCCAAGGCCCATTGCCATGTTGGTAACAGCACAGACTCTTTAAGTCTTCATCATTAGGTCTCACATCTCTGTGGTTCGAGCCACGTTCATGTCACATGCGAGATGCAAATTCTGCAATGAAAGGTTGTTGGTTTTCTCTGGATATTCCGGTTTTCATCCACGTCTGTAATAATCTTGAAAGGGCCATAAAACTACAACTAAAAATTCTTCTGTTAGAATTGATTTAGCCTCACCCATGTCTGACTATTAACAAATCAACATATCAAATTACTTGATCTATTGCATTCACTCACTTAACAAATTGAATGACTTACAGTGTAGATCCTGATCAGATAGTTTCTTGTTGCAAAGGTAGGGGTTGCTGAGTTCAGCAGGATAAGGGTTAAAGCACCACAGACAATGAAGAGCAGATGACAACTTTACTTTTTAAAAGAATATTTTTCCAAGAAAAATACTCGGCAGATGACTCCTATTTAATGTCAATTTAAGGGGAATGGGAACACCTGGCAGATTTTTCCACTATTTTTCAAAAGGAGACAGCTTTCGGGACTTCCTGTATGCTTTTCTGTAAACACTGTCCCACGGAAAAAGGGGTCTACTCTTAAACGAAAGAATTTGCTCCTCGGGAGCAAATTCTTTCCTTCAAGAGTTGACCCATAATGACATGGGAGACAAAAATACTTTTGCAGGAGTTGCCTCCCCTGAAAGTGTTCCCAGTCCCCTTTAGCCTTATTTCCACTGAAAAATAAGAAAAGTGGCAGCTGCATATGTCATGATAGGCAGTCAACCCATTGTATACCGGTGGACACTTATTGCTGTATGTTGGATGTGTCCATTTGCTATTAGGGGGATTGGATCTATTTTTTCATTCTTTTTTATGCCCCCGCCATTCGAAGAATGGTGGAAAGGGCATATAGCGTTGCCACTGTCCGTCCGTCCGTTCGTTCTTACAAAATGGGTTTATGTGGCTTCTTTTAGGTACAGAAGGGTTTTGTGTGGCAAAATGGGTTTGTGTGGCTAGCCTCACAAACCCATTTTTCTGTTAGTACAGAGGGGTTCAGGGGGACTAGAAAAATCAAATAAAAAAAAGACACATAAATTTATGTCCATCACCTTGGACATCCTTGGACATGGATGTCCAGGATTATGAGGCTAAACTTTGAGATTATGGGGCTGAGCCACATAAATTTAACTGGCTGTCCTGGGGCTGAATGCTGCAGTAGGAAAAAGTCCCTCTATGTGAGGAGCTAGACCCATAAGATGTATCAGTGCACTATAAAGAAAGTTCTGTTCTACCTTTAGAGGGCTAGATATCACAACCTCTGGTAGCCACATAAGTTTAGACAAAGACGGTTTCGTACAGACAGCCTTTATGTGGCTGATGTCCAAAGTTTGTGTGGCTAGCCACATTAGATGTACAGATTTGTGTGTCTTATAGCCACATAAACCGTTAGCCACATAAAAATTTTAGCCCCATAAAATATGGACAGGTGCAGCCACACAAACCCAAAATGTGGGTCCGTCCGTCCGTCCGTGCGTCCGAAACTTAAATGCGGTCAATAACTTCTTTATTTCTTGATGGATTTTAAAATTACTCGGCAGAAATGTTAACCATCATGAGACGACATGTCACATGCAAAACTTGGGTCCATACCTCCAAGGTCAAGGTCATACTTAGAGGTCAAAGGTCAAAAAAAGGGTCCGAAACTTAAACGCAGTCAATAACTTTCTTATTTCTTGATGGATTTTGAAATTACTTTGTAGAAATGTTAACCATCATGAGACGATGTGTCACATGCAAAACCCAGGTCTGTACCTCCAAGGTCAAGGTCATACTTAGAGGTCAAAAGTAAAAAAAAGGGTCCGAAACTTAAACGCAGTCAATAACTTTCTTATTTCTGGATGGATTTTTAAATTACTTTGAAGAAATGTTAACCATCATGAGACGATGTGTTACATGCAAAACCCAGGTCCGTACCTCCAAGGTCAAGGTCATACTTAGAGGTCAAAGGTAAAAAAAAGGGTCCGAAACTTAAACGCAGCCAATAACTTACTTATTTCTGGATTGATTTTGAAATTATTTTGAAGAAATGTTAACCATCATGAGACAGTGTGTCACGTGCAAACCCAGATCCGTACCTCCAAGGTCAAGGTCATACTTAGAGGTCAAATGGCATAAAAAGGGTCCAAAACTTAAACACGGTCAATAACTTTCTATGGATGAATACGAACATAGACATATTTCAGGCGGGGGCATCCGTGTCCTATGGACACATTTCTAGTTTCTATTTTTGATGGAAAATGCTGTTAGCAAACAGTGTAGACCCAGATCATCTGGTCTGGGTCTACACTGTTTGCCTATGTCCCTTTTACATGTTCCTAGAAAGAATGGGTCAAAATGCTTAAATTCAGTTACTCCAGTTGAAGTGACATTCATGAAAATCTGAAGATGACACTTAAAAATAAGGTGGAGCAATAACTCAGTAAATGTCAATAAAATACATTAGCACTAACTGACTTTTGCACCAGGGTGACTGTTACACGTAACTAAGTAATTGTTTTACTACTGTACTTTCATGAAGAAAATGATAATACCATATTGTCCGACAGACACAGGCCTGAGCAATCTGTGTATACCCAGATGAGGTGCCCTCAATATGGTCTGCACTGTTTGCCCCTCATGCACCTGTTTTTATACACAACAGTGGGTAGTGAATTATGCTTAATGAAATTTTAGAACAAGTATGGTATGGTGATGTCCGAATACTTAGGGTAAATATGGCTTGTTAATAGAGGGAATGATGGCCCCCGCCCATCCGGGCTTGTAGAAATAGATGGGCTGCATGATGCTTCCAGGAAGAGCTGAAACTGACCCACACACGAGTACTGGTAAATCGCTTGGAGGATCTAAACCTGCTCAGGCAAAGCAGTGCGAGTGGTTTCATTGGGTGGCAGGGCTTGAGATAACATTTACAGTGTTGACGGAGACGTTAAACCTAAAATAAATCAAAACAAACACAAATAGACAGAATGACAGTGGGTTGAGAAAGAAATAAGTGGTCATTTTTTTTTTCTATATACATCTATACATTTTTGTTCGGATATAACATGGCTGTCCAGAGACTGCATAAGCAGCATATATTTTGTTATGCATGTACAACACAACCTGTAGTGTTGTGCTCCCACCCATCAGGGCTTGGAGAAATAGACTGGGCTGCATGGTGCCTCCATGTAGAGCTAAAACTGACCTAACTTTTGTGTACTGGTAAACCCTTCAAATGTCTAAGCTTGCCCTGGAAAAGTGCTTAGAGTTGGTTCTCCCTTAAAACCCTAGCTGTTTCTTAAGGTGGTTAAATGCTTATGATGTCATTTAAGTCCCACAAAATCAGAAGTGACCTGTCCAAAGTGACCTAAGTACTGTTGACAGAACAATTAAGCCTTCTCTTGCTGAATATTCATTTTAGCAACACCCATCTCTGACTTTGAACCAATCAGATTACATGTACTTGATGTAATTTATTCCTACAAATTCATAAACCGAATGTCAAACAGTGTAGATCCTGATCAGATGGCTTCTTCAGAAGCCATCTGATCTGGATCTGCACTGTTTCCAAAGATATGGGTTGTCGTGAACAGCATGATAAGAGTTAAAACTTTCTTTCTTTCTTTCTTTACTGCCTGCGCCCTCACGGGCATTTTCGGCAGGTGTACATTACATACACTCCAGATTTGCAGGATGAAATCCTACACAGTAACTATGTAATTATGGTAGGGATTCGGCCCCTGCTCATCGGGGCTTGAAGAAATAAATGGGCTGTATGATGCTACCACGCAGAGCTGAAACCGACTGCACATGGGTATGTCGAGTATATGTCCCACAAAATTGGAAGCAACGTCTCCAAAATGACCTACACAGTGTTGACAGAGACGTTAAACCTCAAATTGAACAAACAAACAAATGGTAGGGATCTTTAACCTGCACAGGGGATGGTTCTCCTTGCACAGGGGGGCCTCCAGTTGACATCCCCATCCGAAAGACGGTGCATTTTGTGGCATTCATCCCTGCAAATAATGCCACTAGAGCATGTTCGGACACTTCACTTTTATTACCCCCACCGGGAATCTAACCAGGGGTCTTTAGCCTCAGAGGCAAGTGCACTAATCACTGAGCTACCATTCTCCACCTTGAGGACTTGCTGTAATTCTAGTAAAATTTTAACAATTTGTTTCATGATTCAGCAAGGAGGCCGAAAGGTGCAGATGGAAAGTCAAATAGTGTAGACCCTGATCAGACTGCTCCTTCAGGAGCAGTCTGATCAGGGTCTACACTGTTTGCTTTGGGCTATCTGTCCCAGTACTAAGGATCATTACGGTAAATCCAAATTGCTTCTACTGAAAGGATATCCATTCTCTTTTTAACACTATCCTGTGTAATATATTAATTTAGCCACACCCATCTCTGACTATCAACCAATCAAATTACTTGATAATAATGTAATTATTCAGTTCACAAACTGCATGACACTGTGGATCCTGATTGACTGCAACGGTAAGGGTTGTGTGAACAGCAGGACAAGGGTTAAGCAATTTTGGATATGAACATAATTATCGTAAAATATTTGGCAAACTGTTTGAGTCTACAGTTAAATTCTTCTATTAAGACCACCTTAGGGACTGTTCAAAAGTGGTCTTAAGACCATTTTTGAACAGTTCCAAAGGTGGTTTCTGACCAGAAGATAGAAGCCTACTAATTAAGTTTTTTTAAAGCAGAATTATAGTCTTAAGTTTTGGTGATCTTAATAGCGGAATTTCAGTGTAGTTGAACCAAAAGCAATATGGTGAGATTTTTGTCCCATTCTAATTTTAGACGCCACTCACAGAGGACTCGAAAAAATGTGATCCTTGGACGAATCTGGCCGAACACAAACAGAAGGTAGAGGAGGAGTTATCTCACTTGACGGATCTCAGATATGCAGTGATAAGGCCCGCAATTGTTTATGGACTTGGTGATAGGCATGGCTTAGGTTTGTCTGATTGCACATTTCTTACAAGCTTTTCAATGAAATATAGAGATTTATCTTGTCTCATTGCACATTTCTTACATGCTTTTCAATGAAATATAGAGTTATCTTGTCTCATTGCACATTTCTTACATGCTTTTCAATGAAATATAGAGATTTATCTTGTCTCATTGCACATTTCCTATATGCTTTTCAATGAAATAAGGAGATTTGTCTTGTCTCTTTGCATATTTCTTACATGCTTTTCAATGAAATATAGAGATTTATCTTGTCTCATTGCACATTTCTTATATGCTTTTCAATGAAATATAGAGATTACTCTTGTCTCATTGCACATTTCTTACATTCTTTTCAATGAAACAAAGAGATTGTCTTGTCTCTTTGCACATTTCTTACATGCTTTTCAATGAAATATAGAGATTTCTCTTGTCTCATTGCACATTTCTTACATGCTTTTCAATGAAATAAAGAGATTTGTCTTGTCTCTTTGCACATTTCTTACATGCTTTTCAATGAAATATAGAGATTTATCTTGTCTCTTTGCATATTTCTTACATGCTTTCCAATGAAATATAGAGATTTATCTTGTCTCATTGCTCATTTCTTACATGCTTTTCAATGAAATATAGAGATTACTCTTTGTCTCATTGTACATTTCTTACATGCTTTTCAATGATATATAGAGATTTATATTGTCTCATTGCACATTTCTTACATGCTTTTCAAGGAAATATAGAGATTTCTCTTGTCTCATTGCACATTTCTTACATGCTTTTCAATGAAATAAAGAGATTTGTCTTGTCTCTTTGCACATTTCTTACATGCTTTTCAATGAAATAGAGATTTATCTTGTCTCATTGCACATTTCTTACATGCTTTTCAAGGAAATATAGAGATTTCTCTTGTCTCATTGCACATTTCTTACATGCTTTTCAATGAAATATAGAGATTTATCTTGTCTCATTGCACATTTCTTACATGCTTTTCAATGAAATATAGAGATTACTCTTGTCTTTTTGCACATTTCTTACATGCTTTTCAATGAAATATAGAGAGTTATCTTTTCTCATTGCACATTTCTTACATGCTTTTCAATGATATATAGAGATTGATCTTTTCTCATTGCACATTTCCTACATGCTTTTCAATGATATATAGAGATTGATCTTGTCTCATTGCACATTTCTTACATGCTTTTCAATGAAACAAAGAGATTTGTCTTGTCTCTTTGCACATTTCTTACATGCTTTTCAATGAAATATAGAGATTTATCTTGTCTCATTGCACATTTCCTACATGCTTTTCAATGATATATAGAGATTTATCTTGTCTCATTGTACATTTCTTACATGCTTTTCAATGATATATAGAGATTTATATTGTCTCATTGCACATTTCTTACATGCTTTTCAAGGAAATATAGAGATTTCTCTTGTCTCGTTGCACATTTCTTATATGCTTTTCAAGGAAATATAGAGATTTCTCTTGTCTCATTGCATATTTCTTGCATGCTATTTAATGAAATATAGTGCCCCCCGCCCTTCGGGGCTTGAAGAAATAGATGGGCTGCATGATGCTTCTACGCAGAGCTGAAACCGACCTGCACACGAGTACTGGTAAACTGCTTAGAGGATCTAAGCCTGCCCAGGCAAAGCGGTGCGAGTCAGCCCGTCCATGCTAATAAACCCTATTGGTTTCATTGGGCGGCAGGGCTTGAGATGTCATTTAATCTCAAGGTCGGGTAAAAGTCCCACAAAATTGGAAGCAGCGCCTCTAAAATGACCTTTACAGTGTTGACGGGGACGTTAAACCTCAAATCAAACAAACAATGTAATATAGAGATTTCTCAGTGAAATCGATATTGTCACTGCAAACAGTGAAGATACAGTTTTTTCATTTTCACTGTTTGTGAATTCTGTGTATCATCGAAAAATTACACATATACTGTGTTTATTCAATGTCATTTAGATTTACGTAAATAGTGTGTGTCAGAAATTTAGTCAGGCATGTTCGCAAGTCATTAAGACATTGATGATGATGTCATTTTTAGTGCCGACGTAAGGTAACTAATGCATGCGGCACCAGTTAAGCTCAGCAACTGCGGACATTATTTGAATGCAAATTCCAAGTGAACCATTTGATAATGCAGCATTCCTAGCAATATTGGAGGAAGAGAATAACTTTAGAAATAAGTAGCTGAATCTTGGAGAGAAATCCAAACCATGTACAGTCGAACTTTAATGGCTCGAACACCTTTGGGACCAGGAAAATCTGTTCGAGACAGGGGTAGTTCGAGCCACTGCGGGTTACTGCCAGGAGGCATAACAAGATACTTTTAGACATCTTTTCGGTGTTCTATAAGGAAAATATATGCTGTGTGTACTCATTAGAAACGCCTCATCGAGGCGATTCTAATGAGTACACACAGCATACATTTGCAAGATAAAAGACTAAAATCTCCTTAATCATCCCCCACTATTTCTTATGTAGAGGATTTCGCTAGGGGCTCAAGAATGGGTTCTACACATCCACGGTAAATGAGCCCATCGCTGTTCGAGCCATCGAAGTTCTACTTTATTCTGTGGTATATTTTATGGAAACATATCATGAAATATTTTCTAAGGTCATTTTGTCCCTGCCAGTGGTGCAAGGACAGCTCAAAGAATGCACACTGTACTGATTAACCACTTGATGTATACATGCTGCTGCCCAGTGATTTGTTGCAGAATAGTGATTTGTTGCAGAATAAATCACAGTTCCTTTCCATTACTTATAAAAGTATGCTGTAGTTTTAACCCATTGTATACAAGTGGAAACTTTCATTGCTATATGTTGGACAAGTTCATTTGTCATATAAGTCGTGTCTGGCCTATTTTTTTTTTTGTTTTTATTCTATTTTTGACGGAAAATTCTGTTAGCAAATAGTGCAGGCCCTGATCAGAAACCGCGTTTTGCGGTGTCTAAAACCCGGCGTCTGATATGGCCTGCTCTGTTTGCCAAGGTATCCCTTTAGGGGTTTCCCGGATACATAGAGGATCTTACATGAGTGTTCATATATTATTGGATTTATTAAACGAGTTGAGGAAAAGGGATAAAATGCGAGGCTTTGCCGAGCATTTTATCCCTTTTCTTCGAGTTTAATAATTTCAATCATACATGAGCACGAATGCAAGATTCTATTTATCATATGACATTTAAAATGCATTTCATTCACGATTGTTTACAAAAATGTCAATATTCCGTCGTTAGTAAATGTGACGTCGTTAAAGACGTCGTACATGTAACGTTATGGGGCGTATCTAACTAATTTGCATATTTAATCCACTAGTGGATTACCGAATTTATTACATGGCCTTATTACACTCTCAGACACGACGTCATATGATAAAAAAAGTTAATGCACAGGCTGAAATATTTTTTTGTCTATTTACAGCTCCCAGGTTAATAATAGGTGCAATATATAAATATATCAAACAGAAGATGAAGGTGAGTTTTGTCTTAGGAATTTCTGATATACCGTAATGATCCTAATATACCTAATCAGCCCTGCCTCGGTAGCTCAAACGGATGCGCTTCTGACTGGTGATCAGAAGGACGCGGGTTGATACCTGCAGGGGTCGGCAACATTCTTTCGTGGAGATTGATCATGAAATCTTTTCTACGGTTATTCTCTCCCTTCCGCTGATTCAAGAAGGGCAATTGTCAGTTTCTGGCCAAAGAATGGTTAACCCCTTACATATATGCCGGCCCAGGAAAAGTGTGTATAGGTAAACTGACAGGCTCAAAAATGACCTAAAATAGTGTTGAAAGATATGCAAGAAAAGGAATTTAACATCAGTG
This sequence comes from Lucinisca nassula, assembly GCA_963580285.1. NCBI lineage: Eukaryota > Metazoa > Mollusca > Bivalvia > Lucinida > Lucinidae > Lucinisca > Lucinisca nassula. Next base: position 46,715,129 of record OY757027.1, read on the forward strand.
TGAGGGAGATCCCTCAGGATTACAGTCAGGGTCTGGGATCACGCAGCAAGGCTTGTGATGCTGGACAGTGACATGACCATCTCTCATACCCATTTAACTCTTATCATGCTGTTCACGACAACCCCTATCTTTGCAAACAGTGTAGATCCAGATCAGATGGCTTCTGAAGAAGCCATCCGATCAGGATCTACACTGCTTGGCATTCAGTTTATGAATTTGTAACAATAAATTACATCGAGTAATTTGATTGGTTGATAGACAGAAATGGGTGTGGCTTAAATGAATATTCAGCAAGATAAGGGTTAAGATTCTTATAATGCATGCTTAGTGATTGATATCCTTTCAGGGAAACCTTAAGGGTTACCCTTCGGATGCCATGAAAAACTGCATCTGAAAATGTCTTCTGTTCATGTCGTCTGCTGCATATTCTTACAAACGTTTTAAAAAATATTTTTGCATATGGGCACTGGAGCAGTCTGATCTGGGTCCACAATGTTTGCAATAGTGACTTTTAAAGTAACTAGCAGACAACAATTGTTGTGATTGGCATCTTTAGGGTGAAATGTAGTGTTTTATTTTCAGCTTTTATGGACAAAAGATCTCCGAATGAACACGGTACATGTACATGATCTGAGTCGTGCAATATGGCATGTATTACACAACGGACAGTCTGGTCATATATACAACTGTGTGGATAAAAATGACACCAGTAAGTTTTAGATATTGTGTTTATTACACACCCTACTGTATTTACTGTATTTATATTATGACGTCACGTCTGAGAATGTGATAAGGCCATGTAATAAATTTGATAATCCACTAGTGGATTAAATATTTAAATTAGTTATATACGTCCCCCTAACTTTAGATGTACAATGTCCTTAACGACTTTGTGTTTAATAATGGTGGAATATTGACATTTTTGTTAAACAATTGTGAATAAAATGTTTTAAATGTTAAATAGAATCTTGCATACATGCTCCTGTATTTTTGAATTTTTAGCTCACCTGAGCCGAAGGCTCATGTGAGGTATTAGTATACCACGAGCCGGCGTCCGTCGTCGGTCGTCGTCGTCGTCCGTCGTCCACACTTTCAAAGAAGTATATCTCCGGAACCAGTGGGCCAATCTTGATCAAATTTCATGTGAAGCATTATCAGGTAGGGGGAAAGGCTGCATACTGTTTTCGGGCAGATCGGATTGGAACTCTGGTTGCCACGGCAACAAATAGCTCCCATAGACTTAACATAGGAAAAAGTTTGTCATCACTCTAGCTCCGTCAATTTTTTTCTGATCGACTTCATTCTTGCAGATAACGAGGACAGGCATGAAATCTCGATCAAGTTCGATTTTGGGCTGAATCGGATTATTCACTCAGGAGTTACGTGCCCTTGAGCGTTCTTAACATAGGAAAAAGCTTGTCATCACTCTAGCTCCGTCAATTTTTTTCTGATCGACTTCATTCTTGCAGATAACGAGGACGGGCATGAAATCTCGATCAAGTTCGATTTTGGGCTGAATCGGATTATTCACTCAGGAGTTACGTGCCCTTGAGCGTTGAAAAAATTGCCTATTGACTTAACATGGGGAGAATGTTGTCATCACCGTAGCTGCTTCAATTATTTTCAGATTGGCTTTATTCTTGCAGATAACCAGCACAGCCATGAAATCTGGGTCAAGTTCGATAACTGGCAGAATCGGATCATTCACTTAGGAGTTACCTGCCCTTGTGTGTTTTTGCATTAGGGTTAATGGGAATTTCAAAAATGTATATCTTAAAGACTACTTGGCCAACTTTGATCAAATTTCATGTGTCGCATTATTGGGCAAGTGGAAAGGCTTCATTAGGTTTTCAGGCAGATCTGAGTGGAACTCTGGTTGCCATGGCAACATCTAGCTCCCATAGACTTCACATAGGAAAAAGCTTGTCATCACTCTAGCTCCGTCATTTTTTTTCTGATCGACTTCATTCTTGCAGATAACCAGTACAGGCATAAAATCTCGGTCAAGTTCGATTTTGGGCCGAATCGGATTATTTGCCTTGGAGTTACCTTCCCTTGAGCATAAAAAAATACGTTGTGACCACGATAGCAACTTTATTTTTATTCAGATCAGCTTCAAACTTGCAGGTAACGTGGACAGGGATAAAATCTCAGTTAAGTTCGAAACGGAATATTGACCTCGGAGTTACATGACCTTGAGCGACAAAAAATTTGCCCATAGACTTTACATAGGGAAAATGTTGTGACTACGATAGCGACTTGAATTTTTTTCAGATCAGCTTCAAACTTGCAGGTAACGAGGACAGACATAAAATCTCGGTTAAGTTCGATTTTGGGCCAAATCGGATTATTTGCCTTGGAGTTACCTGCCCTTGAGCATAAAAAAATATGTTGTGACCACGATAGCAACTTTATTTTTATTCATATCAGCTTCAAACTTGCAGGTAACGAGGACAGGCATAAAATCTCGGTTACGTTCAATTTTGGGCCGAATCGGAATATTGACCTCGTAGTTACGTGACCTTGAGCGACAAAAAATTTGCCCATAGACTTAATTAGGGAAAATGTTGTGACTACGATAGCGACTTGAATTTTTAGCTCACCTGAGCCGAAGGCTCATGTGAGGTATTAGTATACCACGAGCCGGCGTCCGGCGTCCGTCGTCGTCGTCCACACTCTCAAAGAAGTATCTCCGGAACCAGTGGGCCAATCTTGATCAAATTTCATGTGAAGCATTATCAGGTAGGGGGAAAGGCTGCATACTGTTTTCGGGCAGATCGGATTGGAACTCTGGTTGCCACGGCAACAAATAGCTCCCATAGACTTAACATAGGAAAAAGTTTGTCATCACTCTAGCTCCGTCAATTTTTTTCTGATCGACTTCATTCTTGCAGATAACGAGGACAGGCATGAAATCTCGATCAAGTTCGATTTTGGGCTGAATCGAATTATTCACTCAGGAGTTACGCGCCCTTGAGCGTTCTTAACATAGGAAAAAGCTTGTCATCACTCTAGCTCCATCAATTTTTTTCTGATCGACTTCATTCTTGCAGATAACGAGGACAGGCATGAAATCTCGATCAAGAGCGATTTTGGGCTGAATCGGATTATTCACTCAGGAGTTACGTGCCCTTGAGCGTTGAAAAAATTGCCTATTGACTTAACATGGGGAGAATGTTGTCATCACCGTAGCTGCTTCAATTATTTTCAGATTGGCTTTATTCTTGCAGATAACCAGCACAGCCATGAAATCTGGGTCAAGTTCGATAACTGGCAGAATCGGATCATTCACTTAGGAGTTACCTGCCCTTGTGTGTTTTTGCATTAGGGTTAATGGGAATTTCAAAAATGTATATCTTAAAGACTACTTGGCCAACTTTGATCAAATTTCATGTGTCGCATTATTGGGCAAGTGGAAAGGCTTCATTAGGTTTTCAGGCAGATCTGAGTGGAACTCTGGTTGCCATGGCAACATCTAGCTCCCATAGACTTCACATAGGAAAAAGCTTGTCATCACTCTAGCTCCGTCAATTTTTTTCTGATCGACTTCATTCTTGCAGATAACGAGGACAGGCATGAAATCTCGATCAAGTTCGATTTTGGGCTGAATCGGATTATTCACTCAGGAGTTACGTGCCCTTGAGCGTTCTTAACATAGGAAAAAGCTTGTCATCACTCTAGCTCCGTCAATTTTTTTCTGATCGACTTCATTCTTGCAGATAACGAGGACAGGCATGAAATCTCGATCAAGTTCGATTTTGGGCTGAATCGGATTATTCACTCAGGAGTTAATTGCCCTTGAGCATTGAAAAAATTGCCTATTGACTTAACATGGGGAGAATGTTGTCATCACCGTAGCTGCTTCAATTATTTTCAGATTGGCTTTATTCTTGCAGATAACCAGCACAGCCATGAAATCTCGGTCAAGTTCGATAACTGGCAGAATCGGATCATTGACTTAGGAGTTACCTGCCCTTGTGTGTTTTTGCATTAGGGTTAATGGGAATTTCAAAAATGTATATCTTAAAGACTACTTGGCAATCTTTGATCAAATTTCATGTGTCGCATTATTGGGCAAGTGGAAAGGCTTCGTTAGGTTTTCAGGCAGATCTGAGTGGAACTCTGGTTGCCATGGCAACATCTAGCTCCCATTGACTTCACATAGGAAAAAGCTTGTCATCACTCTAGCTCCGTCAATTTTTTTCTGATCGACTTCATTCTTGCAGATAACTAGTACAGGCATAAAATCTCGGTCAAGTTCGATTTTGGGCCGAATCGGATTATTTGCCTTGGAGTTACCTGCCCTTGAGCATAAAAAAATACGTTGTGACCACGATAGCAACTTTATTTTTATTCAGATCAGCTTCAAACTTGCAGGTAACGTGGACAGGCATAAAATCTCAGTTAAGTTCGAATCGGAATATTGACCTCGGAGTTACATGACCTTGAGCGACAAAAAATTTGCCCATAGACTTTACATAGGGAAAATGTTGTGACTACGATAGCGACTTGAATTTTTTTCAGATCAGCTTCAAACTTGCAGGTAACGAGGACAGACATAAAATCTCGGTTAAGTTCGATTTTGGGCCGAATCGGATTATTTGCCTTGGAGTTACCTGCCCTTGAGCATAAAAAAATATGTTGTGACCACGATAGCAACTTTATTTTTATTCATATCAGCTTCAAACTTGCAGGTAACGAGGACAGGCATAAAATCTCGGTTAAGTTCAATTTTGGGCCGAATCGGAATATTGACCTCGGAGTTACGTGACCTTGAGCGACAAAAAATTTGCCCATAGACTTAATTAGGGAAAATGTTGCGACTACGATAGCGACTTGAATTTTTTTCAGATCAGCTTCAAACTTGCAGGTAACGAGGACAGACATAAAATCTCGGTTAAGTTCGATTTTGGGCCGAATTGGAATATTTGCCTTGGAGTTACATGCCCTTGAGCATAAAAAAATACGTTGTGACCACGATAGCAACTTTATTTTTATTCATATCAGCTTCAAACTTGCAGGTAACGAGGACATGCATAAAATCTCGGTTAAGTTCGATTTTGGGCCGAATCGGAATATTGACCTCGGAGTTACGTGACCTTGAGAGACAAAAAAATTTGCCCATAGACTTAACGTAGGGAAAATGTTGTGACAGAAATAGCGACTTGAATTTTTAGCTCACCTGAGCCAAAGGCTCCAGTGAGCTGATAGTATACCAAGGCTCCAGAGTCCGTCGTCTGTCGTCCGTCCATCCGTCGTCCACACTTTCAATGAAGCATATCTCAGAAGGCAGTCGATCAATCTTGTTAGCTCACCTGAGCCGAAGGCTCATGTGAGGTATTAGTATACCACGAGCCGTCGTCCGTCGTCATCGTCGTCCGTCGTCCACACTTTCAACGAAGTATATCTCTGGAACCAGTGGGCCAGCCTTGATCAAATTTCATATGAACCATCATCAGGTAGGGGGAAAGGCTGTATTAGGTTTTCGTGCAGATCGGATGAGAACTCTGGTTGCCACAGCAACAAAGAGCTCCCATAGGCTTAACATAGGAAAAAGCTTGTCATCACTCTAGCTCCGTCAATTTTTTTCTGATCGACTTCATTCTTGCAGATAACGAGGACAGGCATGAAATCTCGATCAAGTTCGATTTTGGGCTGAATCGGATTATTCACTCAGGAGTTACGTGCCCTTGAGCGTTGAAAAAATTGCCTATTGACTTAACATGGGGAGAATGTTGTCATCACCGTAGCTGCTTCAATTATTTTCAGATTGGCTTTATTCTTGCAGATAACCAGCACAGCCATGAAATCTCGGTCAAGTTCGATAACTGGAAGAATCGGATCATTCACTTAGGAGTTACCTGCCCTTGTGTGTTTTTGCATTAGGGTTAATGGGAATTTCAAAAATGTATATTTTAAAGACTACTTGGCCAACTTTGATCAAATTTCATGTGTCGCATTATTGGGCAAGTGGAAAGGCTTCATTAGGTTTTCAGGCAGATCTGAGTGGAACTCTGGTTGCCATGGCAACATCTAGCTCCCATAGACTTCACATAGGAAAAAGCTTGTCATCACTCTAGCTCCGTCAATTTTTTTCTGATCGACTTCATTCTTGCAGATAACCAGTACAGGCATAAAATCTCGGTCAAGTTCGATTTTGGGCCGAATCAGATAATTTACTCAAGAGTTACGTCCCCTTGAGCGCCAGAAAAATTGCCTATCGACTTAACATGGGGAAAATGTTGTCATCACTGTAGCTGCTTCAATTTTGTTCGGATTGGCTTCATTCTTACAGATAACCAGCACAGCCATGAAATCTCAGTCAAGTTCGATAATTGGCAGAATCGGATCATACACTTAGGAGTTACCTGCCCTTGTGCATTTTTGCATAAGGGTTAATGTGAATTTCAAAAATGTATATCTTGAAGACTACTTGGCCGACTTTGATCAAATTTCATGTGTAACATTATTGGGCAAGTGGAAAGACTGCATAAGCTTTTCATGCAGATCTGAGTGGAACTCTAGTTACCATGGCAACATATAGCTCCCATAGACTTAACATAGGAAAAAGCTTGTCATCACTCTAGCTCCGTCAATTTTTTTCTGATCGACTTCATTCTTGCAGATAATAAGGACAAGCATAAAATCTCGGTTAAGTTCGATTTTGGGCAGAATCGGAATATTGACCTCGGAGTTACGTGACCTTGAGCGACAAAAAATTTGCCCATAGACTTAACATAGGGAAAATGTTGTGACTACGATAGCGACTTGAATTTTTTTCAGATCAGCTTCAAACTTGCAGGTAACGAGGACAGACATAAAATCACGGTTAAGTTCGATTTTGGGCCGAATCGGATTATTTGCCTTGGAGTTACCTGCCCTTGAGCATGAAAAAATACGTTGTGACCACGATAGCAACTCTATTTTTATTCAGATCAGCTTCAAACTTGCAGGTAACGAGGACAGGCATAAAATCCCGGTTAAGTTCGATTTTGGGCCGAATCGGAATATTGACCTCGGAGTTACGTGACCTTGAGCGACAAAAAATTTGCCCATAGACTTAACATAGGGAAAATGTTGTGACTACGATAGCGACTTGAATTTTTTTCAGATCAGCTTCAAACTTGCAGGTAATGAGGACAGACATAAAATCTCGGTTAAGTTCGATTTTGGGCCGAATCGGATTATTTGCCTTGGAGTTACCTGCCCTTGAGCATAAAAAAATACGTTGTGACCACGATAGCAACTTTATTCTTATTCAGATCAGCTTCAAACTTGCAGGTAACGAGGACAGGCATAAAATCTCAGTTAAGTTCGAATCGGAATGTTGACCTCAGAGTTACATGACCTTGAGCGACAAAAAATTTGCCCATAGACTTTACATAGGGAAAATGTTGTGACTACGATAGCGACTTGAATTTTTTTTTAGATCAGCTTCAAACTTGCAGGTAACGAGGACAGACATAAAATCTTGGTTAAGTTCGATTTTGGGGCGAATCGGATTATTTGCCTTGGAGTTACCTGCCCTTGAGCATAAAAAAATATGTTGTGACCACGAAAGCAACTTTATTTTTATTCATATCAGCTTCAAACTTGCAGGTAACGAGGACAGGCATAAAATCTCGGTTAAGTTCAATTTTGGGCCGAATCGGAATATTGACCTCGGAGTTACGTGACCTTGAGCGACAAAAAATTTGCCCATAGACTTAATTAGGGAAAATGTTGCGACTACGATAGAGACTTGAATTTTTTCAGAACAGCTTCAAACTTGCAGGTAACGAGGACAGATATACAATCTCGGTTAAGTTCGATTTTGGGCCGAATCGGAATATTTGCCTTGGAGTTACCTGCCCTTGAGCATAAAAAAATATGTTGTGACCACGATAGCAACTTTATTTTTATTCATATCAGCTTCAAACTTGCAGGTAACGAGGACAGGCATAAAATCTCGGTTAAGTTCGATTTTGGGCCGAATCGGAATATTGACCTCGGAGTTACGTGACCTTGAGAGACAAAAAAATTTGCCCATAGACTTAACTTAGGGAAAATGTTGTGACAGAAATAGCGACTTGAATTTTTAGCTCACCTGAGCCAAAGGCTCCAGTGAGCTGATAGTATACCAAGGCTCCGGAGTCCGTCGTCTGTCGTCCGTCCATCCGTGGTCCACACTTTCAATGAAGCATATCTCAGAAGGCAGTCGACCAATCTTGTTTAAATTTTATGTGTAGCACCATTGGAAAGGGGAAAGGCTGCATTAGGTTTAGGAGCTAGTCTGGTTCATTTGTTCCTTCATTCTTCTTTCTCTCCATATAGAGATAATAGACCAATGTTAAATTTTTAATCAAAGATTTCTCAGGAACTATAAAAGCTAGAAGCATCAAATTTGGTATTCAATAGAATAATGATGACTTATTTTGTGTAAGAGACATTGGGCTTTCTCAGCTTATTTGTTCATCTGTTCTTTCATTCTTCTTTCTCTCCATTTTGACCAATGTTAAATTTTCGTCAAAGATTTCTCAGGAACTATAGAAGCTAGAAGTCTCAAACTTGGAATGCAATGCAATAATGATGACTTATATCCTGTAAGGGTCAATGGGCTGGATTCTATTAGCAGATTTAGTAGTCAAGTCTGTGAATTGTTAAAACTTAAGTTCCTCTGGTGAGCGGTTTAGGCTCATTGAGCCTCTTGTTTAAATGAGTTGAGGAAAAGGGATTGAATCCGAGGCTTTGCTGAGAATTTTATCCTTTTTTCTTCAACTCGTTTAATAAATTCAATAATGCATGAACACTCATGTAAGATCCTCTATGTCAACAATTTATTAAACTTGTTGTGGAAAAAGGATAAAATGCTTGGCTAAGCCTTGCATTTTATCCTTTTTCTTCAACTCGTTTAATAAATTCAATAATACATGAACACTCATGTAAGATCCTGTATGTCAACAATTTATTAAACTCGTTGAGGAAAAGGGATAAAATGCTCGGCTAAGCCTTGCATTTTATCCCTTTTCCTCAACTAGTTTAATAAATTCAGTAATACATGAACACTCCTGTAAGATCCTCTATGTATCTACTGTATTTACTATATGAATTTGGACAGACAGGCTTGAGCAAACCGTGTAAACCCATATGAGATGCTGCAGAACACAGGTGAGCATCATGGTCTACAATGTTTTCTACCTATCCAGCTATTTTTTGACACAACATCGGATAGTAAATTGTACTTGTGCAAGTTTTTGGAGTTGTCACAATATTTAGGGTTAATATTGTACAAGTCAGGCATTTATTGGTTGGTCATATATAAAGCTGTTTTTAGCTCACCTGAGTCGAAGGCTCCAGGGGAGCTATTGTGATCACTCACCATATGTCTTTGTCATCGTTGTCTGTCTGTCTGTCCACAATTTTTTTTCAGATAACATCTCCTAAACCACTGATTAGATTTTGACCAAACTTCACAGGAATGATCCTTAGTTGGCAGGGATTTTCTCACCTTTGCTTATATACTTTGACCTTGATTGTCAGTGGGATGTAAAACTCAAACAAATATTGTGTTTCCTGCACCCATTGTTCTAAGAGACCACTTTTGAGTGGTCTAAGGTACCACTTTTGAACCATCACGAATATACGCCTTTATAATTTTGATCCCCTTGAACCACACTTTCATATAGTAAAACTGGGGTTAACGGGGTGGACATTATTTTCCTAATTTCTGCTCCAAAATATAGATTGTGGGTACTTGTTAGAACCGACTCGATGAGGAGGTTCTAACAAGTGCCCACAATTTATATTTTGAGCAGAAATAAGAAAAATATCACAATTTTTCATCATAAAATTTTCATTTTTTCGGCGATAAAGGTGGCTATGTATTTGTATAGGCGTGTTTGCGTAATGCCAAGAGACCACTTTTGGGACTGGTCAGAAGTGGTCTAAGGTACTACTTTTGAACATTCACTGAGGCAGTCTCAGTATAGGAACTTTACTGTATAAGGTAAAATATGTGAGCAGGTGTCTCAAGTATTTGGTATCTCATATGACCATTCAGAGAATACTTTTGAACAGTCCCAAAGGTAGTCTCATTGTAGGAATTTTTTTGTACTTTTATTTCAGCACAAGGTAAAATAAGTGAGCAGGTGTCCCAAGTGTTTGGTATCTCATATGACTTTATAGGATCTGTTCTCTCCAATATAGCTAGGGTAAGTACATAGTATAATATACCTATATAGTGCAGAGCTTAATCCGACCAAACTTGAGTACTGGTAAACTGTTTAGGTCTAAACCTGCCCAGGAAAAGTGAGGTAAGTCGGACCACTCCGTAAACCCTTCAGGTTTCTATGGGCGGTAGGGCTTGAGATGTCATTTCATCTCTGTCGGTTAAAAGTCCCAGAAAATTGGAAGCAACGTCTCCAAAATGACCTAGATTGTTTTTCAGCAGAAAGGGACAGCATGAATATGTTCTATGAAGTCTCTCTCATAACAAAACAAAAACAGATCCGCCACAAGGGGTGTGCAATTAGTACCCATTGGAATACCCACAACTTGTCTAAATAACTTAGACATAGTACCAAATCTTATGTAAATATATGTAAATATTGTCAAGTTGAAAGATGAGAGCTTCACACACTTTCTGACATGACCATAAAATATAATTTTTATGCTTTTCAGAAGTGAAAAAAGCATTTCTTACATTACATGCAAGATTGATGGAGTCTTCCCTATGAAACGTTTCATTGGAAAAATAGCCATTTTGGAGATATGAAAGACATAGACATAGAATATTTATTTACTGTCGAATATGTAGTAACAATTAACATAAGCTCTTATGGGCTTTTTCTTCGACAAACAAGTGTACAGTATAAAAGTATTTAAGTTATCACAGCAGAATGGACTTTGTCACATAGTTGTGTTATCGTAATGACTCGGTTTGCATTATGTGATTTCTGTTGTAGGTTAATATGTCATCTGTAGTGGAAGACATCAATGATAAACATATGAAGCCATGGGCTGATGCCTGTACGAGAGATGGTATCAAAAACACACCACTAAATCCATTTATAGACCAGGTGAGTGAGAAATTATCTCGTACAAGAAAGTCCAGAACAAGACACTGGCAAACAGAAGTGTCAGTGGTGCAGTCATTACAAAAACAAGCCTATTCACATTTAAAATTTTCCAGATAAAAATTCTGATATTTTTCTTATTTCTGCTCAAAACATAGATTGTGGGTTTCTTGTTAGAACTGCTTTGCGGAGGCGTTTCGAACAAGTACCCATAATATATTTTTTTAGCATAAATAAGAACAATAATATATACCCATGTAAATCCCAGTTTTTCCATGGAGGTTCAAAATTATATAGGCGTGTTTCCGTGATGGTAAAGCTACTCCTGTGATAAATCAGTGGTTTAAAATGAGTAACTAAAAGTGATATCTCCCTCTGTTTTCTCCTCTGTCTCTTTCCTCCCTTTATTTCTGACCCAAGACATTAGTTGTGGGTACTCATTAGAACTGCCTCAATGAGGCTTTTCTAAACAGCATCCACAACCTAAGTTTGGAGTATAAATCAGATTATTATCACAACTTTTAAGCTCATCTGAGCAGGAAGTGCTCATGGTGAGCTATTGTGATTGGGGAATGTCTGTCATCCATCATGTATAGTCTGTCATGAGTCGTCAACAGTTTGCTTTCTGGCATCCATCATGCGTCGTTTGTCATGCGTCAGCAACAGTTTGCTCTAAATTTGAACTCATTCTTCACACAGTGAATTTGATTCAAACTTCACAGCAATGAAGCCTAGGAGGCTCCCTACCAAAATAGCTAAAATTGTTCCATTTCAGTGAACACTGGCTACCAGAGTTAAAAAATAACAAAAAAAAAAAACAAAAAAAAAAAAAAGAAAAAAAACTTCAACTCTTTTTGTACCAAATGGAGTCTTCCTCCTTATATATAACAATAGTCCATTTCAAAATTTAGTTGTGTCGGGTTGTGTTTTCTTCAAAATTTATTTGGAAAATGTCTGAACTTTTTGCAAACAGTGTAGGCCCTGATCAGATGCCTCGTTCTGTGGCATCCCATTTTGAGGTTTCTGGTACAAAATGGGCTAAAATACAACTCTTCCTATACCCTTGGGCCAATTTCATTCAAACTTCACAGGAATGTTGCATAGTTGACCCTCTACCAAAATAGCTAAAGGGTTCCGCTCTGATGAGCAAAATGGCCACCAGAACTAAAACTAAAAAACTTAAACAATTTGCTTTGAATGGGAAATCCTCCTAAACCCTCGGGCCAATTTGCTAGAGAAAATTCACAGGAATGTTGCCCAGGTGGCTCTAGCAAAATAGCTGAAATTGTTCTGCTTCGATAAGCAAGATGGCCACCAGAGCTAAAAATAGAAAATCTTTAACTGACAACTCCTCATATACTCCTGTGCCCATTTAATTAAACTTCATAGGAATGTTGCATAGGCAGCCCTCTACCAAAATTTTAGGCAAAACGTTTTTGTCTGGTGAACAAATGGGCCTGCCAGACTGAGGTAAAGATAGAAAAATCTTAAAACGACAACATTTTTATACCCTTTGGCCAATTTCCAAGGGTCCTTAATAGTTGGAGACACAGTCCAGATCAGACTGTTCCTTCATGGGAGCAGTCTGATCAGGATCTACACTGTTTGCCATTCTTTCTGTCCCTTTTGGACTTCTTGCTGGATCATGAAACAATTTATTAACAATTTTGGAGAATTGCAGCAAGCTCTCAAGGTGTCTCAATTTTTAGCTTACCTGAGCCGAAGGCTCAAGGTGAGCTATTGTGATCGGTCAATGTCCGTCGTCCGTCGTGCGTTGTGTGTCGTGCGTCTGTCAACAATTTACTAAACCAGTGAATGGATTTTGATATAATTTCACAGGAATGTTGCTTGAGTGACCCTCTTTCAAAATTACCTAAATCGTTCTGCTCCATTAAACAAAATGGCCGCCAGAGCTAAAAATAGAAAAACCTTTAAACGACATCTCCTCCTAGGCAAATGGCCCAATTTGAAAATAATTTCACAGGAACGTTCCTTGAGTGAGCCTCTTTCAAAATTGCCTTAATCATTCTGCTCCGTTAAACAAAATGGCCGCCAGAGCCAAAAATAGAAAAACCTTTAAATGACATCTCCTCCTAGGCAAATGGCCCGATTTGAAAATAATTTCACAGGAATGTTGCTTGAGGGACCCTCTTTCAAAATTACCTAAATCGTTCCGCTCCGTTAAACAAAATGGCCGCCAGAGCTAAAAATAGAAAAACCTTTAAATGGCATCTCTTCCTAGGCAAATGGCCCCATTTGAAAATAATTTCAAAGGAACGTTCCTTCAGTGACCCTCTTTCAAAATTGCCTAAATCGTTCCACTCCGTTAAACAAAATAGTTGCCAGAGCTAAAAATAGAAAAACCTTTAAATGACATCTTCTTCTAGGCAAATGGCTTGATTTGAAAATAACTTCACAGGAATGTTCCTTGAGTGACCCTATTTCAAAATTGCCTTAATCATTTTAAACAAAATGGCCCCAAGAGCCAAAAATAGAAAAACCTTTAAATGACATCTCCTCCTAGGCAAATGGCCCGATTTGAAAATAATTTCACAGGAATGTTGCTTGAGTGACCCTCTTTCAAAATTACCTAAATCGTTCCGCTCCGTTAAACAAAATGGCCACCAGAGCTAAAAATAGAAAAACCTTTAAATGATATCTCTTCCTAGGCAAATGGCCCGATTTGAAAATAATTTCACAGGAACGTTCCCTGAGTGACCCTCTTTCAAAAATGCCTAAATCCTTCCGCTCCGTTAAACAAAATGGCCGCCAGAGCTAAAAATAGAAAAACCTTTAAATGACATCTTCTTCTAGGCAAATGGCTCGATTTGAAAATAACTTCACAGGAATGTTCCTTGAGTGACCCTCTTTCAAAATTGCCTAAATCGTTCCGCCTGTTAAACAAAATGGCTGCCAGAGCTAAAAAATAGAAAAACCTTTAAATGACATCTCCTCCTAGGTAAATGGCCCAATTTGAAAATAATTTCACAGGAACGTTCCTTGAGTGAGCCTCTTTCAAAATTGCCTTAATCATTCTGCTCCGTTAAACAAAATGGCCACCAGAGCCAAAAATAGAAAAACCTTTAAATGACATCTCCTCCTAGGCAAATGGCCCGATTTGAAAATAATTTCACAGGAATGTTGCTTGAGTGACCCTCTTTCAAAATTACCTAAATCGTTCCGCTCCATTAAACAAAATGGCCACCAGAGCTAAAAATAGAAAAACCTTTAAATGACATCTCTTCCTAGGCAAATGGCCTGATTTTAAAATAATTTCACAGGAACTTTCCTTGAGTGACCCTCTTTCAAAATTGCCTAAATCATTCCGCTCCATTAAACAAAATGGCCGCCAGAGCTAAAATTAGAAAAACCTTTAAATGACATCTCCTCCTAGGCAAATGGCCGAATTTGAAAATAATTTCACAGGAACGTTCCTTGAGTGAGCCTCTTTCAAAATTGCCTTAATCATTCTGCTCCGTTAAACAAAATGGCCCCCAGAGCCAAAAATAGAAAAACCTCTAAATGACATCTCCTCCTAGGCAAATGGCCCGATTTGAAAATAATTTCGCAGGAATGTTGCTTGAGTGACCCTCTTTCAAAATTACCTAAATCGTTCCGCTCTGTTAAACAAAATGGCCGCCAGAGCTAAAAATAGAAAAACCTTTAAATGACATCTCTTCCTAGGCAAATGGCCCGATTTGAAAATAATTTCACAGGAACATTCCTTGAGTGACCCTCTTTCAAAATTGCCTAAATTGTTCCACTCCGTTAAACAAAATGGCCGCCAGAGCTAAAAATAGAAAAACCTTTAAATGACGTCTCCTCCTAGGCAAATGGTCCAATTTGAAAATAATTTCACAGGAACTTTCCTTGAGTGAGCCTCTTTCAAAATTGCCTTAATCATTCTGCTCCGTTAAACAAAATGGCCGCCAGAGCCAAAAATAGAAAAACCTTTAAATGACATCTCCTCCTAGGCAAATGGCCCGATTTGAAAATAATTTCACAGGAATGTTGCTTGAGTGACCCTCTTTCAAAATTGCCTAAATCGTTCCGCTCCGTTAAACAAAATGGCCACCAGAGATAAAAATAGAAAAACCTTCAAATTCCACTTCAATGAAAAATGGCCGCCAGAGCCAAAAATAGAAAAACCTTTAAATGACATCTCCTCCTAGGCAAATGGCCCGATTTGAAAATAATTTCACAGGAATGTTCCTTGAGTGACCCTCTTTCAAAATTGCCTTAATTGTTCCTCTCTGTTAAACAAAATGGCCACCAGAGCTAAAAATAGAAAAACCTTTAAATGACATCTCCTCCTAGGCAAATGGCACGATTAGGAAATAATTTCACAGGAACGTTCGTCGAGTGACCCTTTTCCAAAATTGTCTAAATCGTTTCGCTCGTTAAACAAAATGGCCACCAGAGCTAAATATAGAAAAATCTTTAAATGACATCTTCTCCTAGGCAAAGAGCCCGATTTGAAAATAATTTCACAGGAATGTTCCTTGAGTGACCCTCTTTCAAAATTGCCTAAACTGTTCCGCTCTGTTTAACAAAATGGACACCAGAGCTAAAAATAGAAAAACCTTCAAATTCCACTTCAATGAAAAATAACCTCCAAAGAAAAATCTTTGGTCCACATCTCCTTAAAGCAGTGAATCCTTCATTTCCATAAGCTTTGAAACATCTTGGATTCAGGTGAGCGATTCAGGGCCATCATGGCCCTCTTGTTAGGATTTTTGTGGTATAATGTGTCATGTCCTTATATCAAACTTTGGTATAAAGGAGACTGACTTTACCCCCCGCCCATCGGGGCTTGGAGAAATAGATCAGGCTGCATGGTGCTTCCATGCAGAGCTGAATCTCATCACACACGAGTAGCAAAGCAGTGTGAGTCAGATCGTCCAATGCATATATGCCTTCTGGTTTCATTGGGTGGCAGCACTTGAGGTCTTGAGATGTCATTTCACCTCAATGTTGGGAAGAAGTCCCACAAAATTGAGGGCAATGTCTCCAAGATGACCTGAATAGAGGTGACGGGGACGTTAAACCCCAATTCAAACAAACAAACAAAGAAGACTGACTGTAAAAGATTAGTATAACAGATACAGAGTAATATTTTATTTTGTTCATTTCCAGGAGTTGCTGTATAATAAACATATGTACATAGATGGCTTGAAACTTGAAAAAACGGGGTTTCATTTCGAAAGACCTTACTTAGAAATCACTAGTTTACAAGAGGTAAGTCCGACGATCCAATTGTTCAAAGCATTGTTAGCTTAATCCATTGTATGCTAGTTGTCTCTTCCATTGCTATATGTTGGACAAGTCCATTTGTCATATAAGGGGTGATAGGCCTTTTTTTGTTGTTTTTATTCTATTTTTGATGGAAAATTCCGTTAGCAAATAGTGCAGGCCCTGATCAGACGCCGCATCTGATCTGGGCCTGCACTGTTTGGTTAGCAAATAGTGCAGGCCCTGATAAGATGCTGCATTCTGCGGCTTCTGATTTGGGTCTGCATTGTTTACCAAGGTACCCCTTTAGGGGTTTTCCGCATGCAATGGGTTAATGAGCTTGGTTGTGGTCGAAATGTTGACTGTTTCAGCATAGACAGTACAGGTATTCAATATTCTGAGGCCTAGTGATCTTTAGAGCTGACTCTTAAATATTTGGTGTTGGTTTGAGTTTCACTGGGTATACACAAGATGCCAAGATCTGCTGTCAAATGTATAGTGATTTTTCTCCAGGTGTGCAGGTTTCATCCAGACTCCAGAAGAACGATAAGCCTGATGTAACAACAATAATCTAGAAAGGGCTGTACAGCCAAAATCAACCAAAATAATCCAAAATAATAATAATAAGATTGGGGGTTACTGGTTTAATGTTAGAACCCGACCTCAGGAGGTTGTAATGAGTATGAGAGAGATTTTGGTTCCCAAAACTGCAACAGTGAAGGGAGTCAAGTACACACCCACAATCTAATTTCAGAGTATGGCTAGTTACAAATCTGAAAAAAAAAAATGACATTCCTTGAGTCAGGAAAGGGCATTAACCCATTGTATAAGGGAAACCCCTAAAGGGGCACCTTTGCAAACAGTGCAGGCCAAGATTAGACGCCGCAGAATGTGGTGTCTGATCAGTACCTGCACTATTTGCTAACAGAATTTTCGATCAAAAATAGAATAAAAACGAAAAAATAGGCCTGACACCTCTTATATGACAAATGGACTTGTCCAACAAATAGCAATGGAAGAGTCCACTAGCATACAATGAGTTCTACAGCATGAACACTAGTTCTGTTTTTCATCACGTGAACAAGTCTGTGAAATGAACACCCCCCTAAACTCCACTTTATATAGAGAAAACTGAAGTTTATGGGGTATAGTATTTTTTTTAGTCCTGCTCCAAGACATAGGTTGATAGGTTGTGGCTACTGGTTTGGACTGTCTCAATGAGGCAGTTCTAATAAGTGCCTACAACCTATGTTTTTGGTATAGATAAGAAAAATATCTTGGGTTCTCATCAGAAAAGTAGCTATTTTGGATAGGAAAAAATGCACTATGTCGCACAGGTGTTATTGTAATCTATTGAAGTTCAACTCTATTTCATGATTATGTGTATGGTCATAAAAGAGTTAAGGTTGGTGGGTGTTTGAGTTTTTACCTCTCACCAACAGCTAAGGTCCCACGGAGACAGGTCTTCAGTTTAAAGACTCATTCGAAAGTCTGGAGAAGCCCAGGATCGATCCTGCGACCCCTGGTTTACAAGGCGAGTAGCATTACCACTGCACCACAGAGGCTTCTAGTTAAGGTTGGTATTTTGTGAAAATTGAAGGATAATTTCAGTAAAGTCTCCGTAAAAATCTATGTTATGGTATTCATTAGAATCGCCTCATTGAGGCAGTCCAAATGGTATTTATTAGAACTGCCTCTGTGAGGTGGTTCAAATGAATATCTATAATAAAGGTTTGTATAGAAAAGTATGGAATAATTATCCTTCACTTATCACCCAATACCATTGCTGCCTTCACCCATCGGGGCTTGATGAAATAGATGGTCTGCATGATGCTTCCACGCAGGGTACACGAGTACTGGTAAACTGCTTAGACGATCATAGCCCTGCCCAGGCAAAGCGGTGCGAGTCGAACTGTCGGTGCTTATAAACCCTATTGGTTTCATTGGGCGACAGGGCTTGAGATGTCATTTCATCTCAATGTCGGGTAAAAGTCCCACAAAATTGGAAGCAAAGTCTGCTAAATGACCTAAACAGTGATGACAGGGATGTTAAACCTCAAATCAAACAAACAAACAAACAAAATCACCCAATACCCATCTTAACTGTTTCTACATGACAGTGGTTATACCATGAATGTTGTGGATGGATTGAACAGTGTTTTTTAACCCATTTTGTACCAAATGGAATCCTCCTTAAATACAAAAAAAAAAAACAGTCCATTTCAAAATTTAGGGGTGTGGAGTTGTGTTTTCTTCAAAATTAACTTGGAAAATGGCTGAACTTTTTGCAAACAGTATAGGCCCTGATCAGACACCGCATTCTGCAGAAAATGGCGTCTAATCTTGGCCTGTGCTGTTTGCCATTTACCTGTTTTTTGTTTTTTTTTGTTTCAAGGACAAAACCGGTAAAATAATTTTCAACTTAAAGAACCTTACTCACTTTATATTGCAGATATTAGAAGACTATTTAAAGATGGGAATATTTCCTCCTAGCCTGTTGACAGGAGACAGTGCGTGGGCTGAACAGTACAAAGACGACGAACTGAATATTGATGTGTCGCACAGTGAAGATGAAAATTTCATAACAGAAGATGGAGAATCTTAAGGGGAATGGGAACACCTTGCACTTTTTTCCGCCATTTTTCAAAGGGAGTCAACTTTCGTGACTTCCTGTTCGCTTTTCTATAGGCGCTGTCCCACTGAAACGGGGTTCTCCTCTTAAAGGAAAGAATTTGCTCCTGAGGAGCAAATTCTTTCCTTTAAGAGTTGACCCCAGTTGGGTTGGAGACAAAAATTCTTTTGCTGGATTTGCCTCCCCTGAAAGCGTAACCAAGTCAAGTGGTCCCCCTACACTAATGATTTTCTGGTACACAGATGAGTGATATAGGGCCATTGGGCCCTTTTGTTCTTATTTCTGCTCATAATATAGATTGTGGATACTCATTCGAACCGCCTAATTGAGGCGGTTCGAATGAGTACCCACAATCTGTATTTTAGAGCAGAAATTTGAAAAATAAAGTTTGCCCCTGTAAACCCCAATTTTTCAATATAAAAGTGAGGTCAGAATTATATAGGTATGCTTTTGTGATGTATCCTGCTCAACACCCAAACCTCTGCCTTTGTTAACAGTGTAGATCCAGATCAGATGACTTCTGAAGAAACCATCTGGTCAGGATCTGCAGTGTTTGACTTTCAGTTTGTGAATTTGTAGGAATAAATCACATAAAGTAATCTGATTGGTTCAAAGTCAGAAATGGGTGTGGCTGAGTTAATTTATTCATCAGGATGAGGATTTTAAATTGTTTGTCTCGATAAATAACAATCTTTTACATCACTGCCATTAGATTCTAAAGAAAACTTGTGTTCACTGTGAAATGTGTATCAACCCTTATCCTGCTGAATAAATTAATTGCACCACACCTATTTCTGTCTATCAGCCAATCAAATAACTTTATATAATGCATTTGTTCAATTCCTGAACTATATGACAGCCTGATCATGAAGCTCTGATCTTGATCCACACTGTTTGCAAAGGTAGGGGTTGTCGTGTTCAGGGGGATAATGGTTAACTAATATAATATAAACTGTCAGCCATCTTTATACTGAAGAAATAACAATATTCTCCCTCTCCCCTAACCTGCTGCTTACCAAACTGTATCGGCCCCCGCCCATTGGGGCATGAAGAAATAAATGGGCTGCATGATGCTTCCTCGCAGAGCTGAAACCGACCGCACACAAGTACTGGCAAAACTGCTAAGAGGATCTAAGCCTGTCCAGGTAAAGCGGTGCGAGTTGGACCGTCCATGCTTATAAACCCTATTGGTTTCATTGGGCGACAGGGCTTGAGATGTCATTTCATCTCAATGTATGGTTAAAGTCCCACAAAATTGGAAGCAATGTCTCCAAAATGACCAATACAGTGTTGATGGGGACGTTAAACCTCAAATCAAACAAACAAACAAACAATTGCCGAACTGTAATTCAGTATTAATTGGATGCCCCAGTGAGACAAGATACACAACACCTTCACCCAACCACACTAGGAAAGTGCCTTCCTTTTGAAAAAAAGACCCCCAATTATTGAAGAGCATCAAAATAATTTAAGAGTCTTCCTTTTTATCTTTGGGCAGTAGCGTTTGAGATGTCATTTCATCTCACTGTCTTGTAAAAGTCACACAAAATCAGAAGCACTGTCTCCAAAATGACCTAAATAGTTTAATTGAGACATAAAACCACAACTCAAACAAAAACAAAAAATCTCCTGACAGTGTAACATTGTGATCTATATAGAACCCCAAAACCCTTTGAGATATATTGATTGCACTATTTGGTTGGACCCAAGTTTGAAAGAAGAATGCATTCTGAATGTAAGAGCAGATAAATCCGGTAGCAATATGCTCCAATAATTGTCACTTTTGTACCCAGCTTACCTTTAACACTCAATCGCTATAACTTATAAATGCTTCAGTATTCAAGTACTTTGTATAGAAATCTCCATCATGTTGTGAAGGGGTCCTTAAAATCATTTGGTCATGAAAATCCTAATAAACATATTATTCATATAATATCTTGCAGATTTCTTGCTGATACTTGGCACAACTGTACTTGAGGAATAGCTGGTGTATATTTTTTCTATAGCCCTAACAGCTGTGTCACTGCACTTAAATGTCTGTGTTTATGTATTCCTGTAGAGTTCAGGGCCTTCAGAAACGGCCCTTACAGCTTTGTCATCGTGTTTGTATATGCGTGTAATTTTGTAAATTTCAGGGCCTACAGAAATGGCCCTTAAAGTTTTGTAATTGTGTTTAAGTGTATGTGTTTGTGTGTATTCCTGTAGAGCTTAAGGCCTACAGAAACAGCCCTTAAAGTTTGTCAATGTGTTTGTATGTGTATTCCTGTAGAGTTCAGGGCCTCCAAAAACGGCCCTTAAAGCTTGGTCATTGTGTTTAAGTGTGTGTGTTTGTGTATTTTTGTAGAGTTCGGGGCCTACAGAAAAGGCCTTAACAGCTGTATCATGTGTTAAGTGTGCTTGTGTATTACTGTAGAGTTTAGGGCCTACAGAAATGGCCCTTAAATCTTTGACATTGTGTTTAAATGTGTGTGTGCATTCCTGTAGAGTTCCGGGCCTGCAGAAATGCCCCTTAATGCCTTGTCTTGGTGTTTAAGTGTGTGTGTGTGTGTTTCTGTAGAGTTCTGGGCCTACAAAAACGGCCCTTAAAGCCTTGTCATTGTGATTAAGTGTCTGTGTTTGTGTATTCCTGTAGAGTTTGGGACTTACAGAAAAGACCCTTAAGGCTTTGTCATTGTGTTTAAGTGTGTATGTGTATTCCTGTAGAGTTTGGGGCCAACTATAATGGCCTTAAAGCTTTGACATTGTGTTTAAGTGTGTATGTGTATTCCTGTAGAGTTTGGGGCCTACTATAATGGCCTTAAAGCTTTGACATTGTGTTTAAGTGCGTGTATCTCTGTAGAGTTCGGAGCCTACAGATATGGCCCTAACACCTATGTGATTGTGTTTAAGTATGTGTATTTGTGTAGAGTTAGGGGCCTACAGAAAAGGCCATAGCAGCTGTGTCATTGTGTTTTAGTGGGTGTATTCCTAATAGAGTTTGGGCCCTACAGAAATGGCTTTAACAGCTGTGTCAATTGGTTTAGGTGTGTTTGTATACCTATAGAGTCCAGTGCCTACAGAAAGGGCCTTAACAGCTGTGTCATTCCTGTAGACTTAGGGACCCACAAAATGGCCCTTAAAGCTTTGTCATTGTGTTTAAGTGTGTATGTCTGCATTCATGTAGAGTTCGGGGCCTACAGATTGGCCCTTAAAGATTTGTCATTGTGTTTAGGTGTGTGTTTGTATTTCTATAGAGTCCAGGGCCTACAGAAAGGGCCCTAACAGATATGTCATTGTGTATTCCTGCAGAGTTCAGGGCCTTTAAAAATGGCCCTTAAAGATTTGTCATTGTGTTTAAGTGTATTTGTATTCCTGTAGATTTGGGGCCTACAGAAACGGCCCTTAAAGCTTTGTTATTATGTTTAAGTGTTTGTGTATGTGTGTGTGTATTCATGTAGAGTTCGGGACCCACGAAATGGCCCTTAAAGCTTTGTCATTGTGTTTAAGTGTGTATGTCTGCATTCATGTAGAGTTCGGGGCCTACAGATTGGCCCTAACAGCTGTGTCATTGTGTTTAGGTGTGTGTTTGTATTCCTATAGAGTCCAGGGCCTACAGAAAGGGCCCTAACAGATATGTCATTGTGTATTCCTGCAGAGTTCAGGGCCTTTAAAAATGGCCCATAAAGATTTGTCATTGTGTTTAAGTGTATTTGTATTCCTGTAGATTTGGGGCCTACAGAAACGGCCCTTAAAGCTTTGTTTTTTAGCTCACCGTCACGTAGTGACGAGGTGAGCTTTTGGGATCACTTTTTGTCCGTCGTGCGTGCGTGCGTCCGTCCGTGCGTGCGTGCGTGCGTAAACAATTTCTTTAAACGACATCTCCTCCTAAACCACTGATCGGATTTTGACCAAACTTCACAGGAATGATCCTTAGGTGGTCCCCTTTCAAAGTTGTTCAAATGGTTCCGGTCCGTTGCACATCTAGGTCACAGGAGCCAAAAACAGATTTTTTTCACCAAAAACTTAAAAAATCTTCTTCTCTGAAACCACAAGGCCCAGGTCTTTGATATTTGGTATGAAGCTTCATCTAGTGGACCCCTACCAAGATTGTTCAAATTATAGTGCTGGGGCCAAAAATGCCCCCGCCCTGGGGCCCTTTGGTTTTACATAGGCTTATATAGGGAAAATCTTTAAAAATCTTCTTCTCTGAAACCACAAGGCCCAGGTCTTTGATATTTGGTATGAAGCTTCATCTGGTGGACCCCTACCAAGATTGTTCAAATTATAGTGCTGGGGCCAAAAATGCCCCCGCCCCGGGGCCCTTTGGTTTTACAAAGGCTTATAGGGAAAATCTTTAAAAATTTTCTTCTCTGAAACCACAAGGCCCAGGACTTTGATATTTGGTATGAAGCTTCATCTAGTGGACCCCTACCAAGATTGTTCAAATTTTAGTGCTGGGACAAAAAATGCCCCCGCCCCGGGGCCCTTTGGTTTTACATAGGCTTATATAGGGAAAATCTTTAAAAATCTTCTATTAAACCGCAAGGCCCAGGTCTTTGATATTTGGTATGAAGCTTCATCTAGTGGACCCTTACCAAGATTGTTCATATTATAGTGCTGGGGCCAAAAATGCCCCCGCCCCGGGGCCCTTTGGTTTTACATAGGCTTATATAGGGAAAATCTTTAAAAATCTTCTTCTCTGAAACCACAAGGCCCAGGACTTTGATATTTGGAATGAAGCTTCATCTAGTGGACCCATACCAAGATTGTTCAAATTATAGTGCTGGGACAAAAAATGCCCCCGCCACGGGGCCCTTTGGTTTAACATTGGCTTATATAGGGAAAATCTTTAAAAATCTTCTTCTCTGAAACCACAAGGCCCAGGTCTTTGATATTTGGTATGAAGATTCATCTAGTGGACCCTTACCAAGATTGTTCAAATTATAGTGCTGGGGCCAAAAATGCCCCCGCCCCGGGGCCCTTTGGTTTTACATAGGCTTATATAGGGAAAATCTTTAAAAATCTTCTTCTCTGAAACCACAAGGCCCAGGACTTTGATATTTGGTATGAAGCTTCATCTAGTGGACCCCTACCAAGATTGTTCAAATTATAGTGCTGGGGAAAAAAATGCCCCCGTCCCGGGGCCCTTTGGTTTTACATAGGCTTATATAGGCAAAATCTTTCAAAAATCTTCTTCTCTGAAACCGCTAGGCCCAGGTCTTTGATATTTGATGTGTAGCTTCATCTTGTGGACCTTTGCCAAGATTGTTCAAATTATAGCCTTTGTTGATGTTTGGTATGAAGCTTCACCTTTAAGACCTCCCTCAACATTATGCACATTAAAGCCCTGGGGCCAATAATGGCCCTCTCTGGGGCCCACTTGTTACACTATGGATCAGGTGAGCGATCCAGGGCCATCATGGCCCTCTTGTATGTTTAAGTGTGTGTGTATGTGTGTGTGTATTCATGTAGAGTTCAGGACCCACAAAATGGCCCTTAAAGCTTTGTCGTTGTGTTTAAGTGTATTTGTGTATTGATGAAGAGGTGAAGAGTTTGGGGCATACAGAAATGGCTCAAACAACTGTGTCACTGTGTGATATATCTATGTTTGTGTATTCCTGTAGAGTTTGTAATTGTTCATGGCTTACAAAGTTTATAGTGAATGTTACATGAAAACTTTATACCTCCAGGACAAGCATTTTCCCTTAAGATGCCAATCACGACAATTGTCTGCTTTGTTTGCTGGTTACTTTTAAAAGTCATGTTGTAAACAGTGTGGACCCAGATCAGGCTGCTCCTCTAGGAGCAGTCTGATCAGGGTCCACACTGTTTGCATGTATGCAACAACAAGACTATTCAGCACACAACATAAACAGACAACATTTGTAGATGCAGATTTTCTTGGCATCTTTAGTGTTAATATCGCATAGTTTATAGTTTATATCATATTTCAGAAGTATGATCGTTTATTGTTGTCAACATTTCAAAGTTTATTGTTGTTGTGAAGGAAAGTGCTCAATACAAATATACTTAAAGGATAAAGAAATGCAGAGTAAAAAAAAAATATGCATCAATTTTATATTGCTTGTTGGACATCCATGGTCTAGTGGTGGTGACTCCTATCCATCAGGGTCCAGTTGTTCAAAACATTGTTAGCTTAACGAGCTCGTTAGTGGTCAAATTATTAACTGTTTGAGAAAGTGCAATATCTAATATGGTGTTATTTTTGCCCCCAAAAAATGAGAGCAGCTTTTGCATTTGCAAAAGCTGCTCTCATTTTTTCAGCAAAATTATTAGCATATTTGCCAAATTAAATGATCAAATTTATGTTAGTTTTGAACAACAAGCTCCAGGTCTCTTACCACTGTTGGTTCAAGCCTGACTCGGGGTCACGTGTGACCCCAAGTTCCGCAACTGAAAGTCAGGTAGTATATATCCTTGTCTCCCGGGGTTTTATACTCACCTCTTATTAATGATGGCTTGATGTAAGTGCAATGTGATCTTGAAAAAATTGCTTGGCCTGAAATTATGAATACTGGTCAGATCTTGGTCACTGTAAACTAAAATCAGTTAACCATTTTTGTTTTGGTTTTACATCTCTTGCAAGATTATTTCACTTAAATTGAGCCGATCATTAATCAGAGGTGGGCAAAAACTGGTCCAGGAGTACCTGGAGAAAAACCACCTGGCCTTCCGTTGCAGGACTTTGCATCTCACATGATTTGATTGAGGCTCAACTACAGCAGTGAGAGACCTAATGATTAAGAGTCAGTGCTCATACCCACTACTGACTAGGCCACCGAGGCTTGTTATTGAACCATGTAATATGCCGTACCACATAGCGGAAGTGATAAAATATATTGATCACTTTAAATCACCTAAAATATATACCCTGCTTTTCTTTATCGCTTCATATTAAATGCTTAATATAATATTGTGAAACATATTGTGAAGGAGAGTGCTCAATACATATATACTTAAAGGATAACGAAATGCAGTGTAAAAAAAATATGCAACAATCATATATTGCTTGGTGGACCTCCATGACCCAGTGGTGCTGACTCCTACCCATCAGGGTCCAGTTGTTCAAAGCATCGTTAGCTTAACGAGCTCGTTAGTGGTCATATTATTAACTGTTTGAGAAAGTGTACAATTAAGAAATGAATTTTATTTTTCTGCTGTTCATGAAAGTATGAACACAGTGGGTCACATGCAAAATAACTTGTAACCTTTGCCAGCGACCCGCTGTTGTACATACTTTCATGAAAAGCAGAAGGATTAACTTTATTTTATTTTTACATTCTTTGCCCTTCATCAATGGGCGAAAAATGCTTATAGGGCAAACTTTTAAAGCTGAAAAAATTTACACGCCGTTTTTCTACAAAGAGCAGAACAGCGTTGATGTCACCAACACCCGTAGAGAACCATGGTATAGACTCACGTCACTTGACTTAAATCATTTGCCTGGATGCATTCATGGAACAACATTGTTTTTCTACATCAGACATTACACTGGAAATATTATATAATAAATATAAATATTATATAATATAGTGTTATTTTTGCCGAAAAAATGAGAGCTGCGAAAAAATGAGAGCAGCTTTTGCAAAAGCTGCTTTCATTTTTTCAGCAAAAAATATTAGCATATTTGCCAAATCATTACGTAAACATGCCTATACAAATACTTTGCCACCTTTATCGCCGAAAAAATGAAAATTTTATGACGAAAAATTGTGATATTTTTCTTATTTCTGCTCAAAATATAGATTGTGGGCACTAGTTAGAACCGCCTCATTAGAACGAGTACCCACAATCTATATTTTAGAGCAGAAATAAGAAAAATAAGGTATACCCCTGGAAACCCCAGTTTTACTATATAAAAGCGGGGTTCAAGGGGGTCAGAATTATATAGGCGTGTTTTCGTGATGTAAATGATCAAATTTTTAACGATATGTTAACTAATGACAACTGGCCCCATTTCTCTTACTACTGCGGGTTCAAGCCTTGCTTGGGTCATGTCCGACACCAAGTTCTGTAACCCCAAAATTGTTAAATGGACTTGTGCTAGCCCATATATGAGGTGGAAGATTCAGTACAAAAGGGTTTAAATCACCTAAAAGTTTGCCCTGCTTTTCTTTATCGCTTCAGAATATACATGCTTAATATAATATGTAAAACACATTGTGAAAAAAAGTGCTCAATATTGATATATGAGCCAAGGCATGACAAAACCTCAATTCAGACCACCTTAAATTCAGAATTATTACCAGTGACAAGTCAAATGACATTCATTCCCTAGGAGTGGACTAATTCTGTTTTAAAAGATTAATTTAGAGCTGTACAGTTGTTCTTATTCTTTGTGTTTTCTGCACACAGTGTCCTCTGGTCAGGGACCATCTTCGGGGCTGTTCAAAAGTGGTCTTTTTGAAGACCACTTTTGAACAGTCCCAAAGGTGGTCTTAATATAGCAGTTTTACTATATTTCTATAGGCTTGCTTGTTCACTCAAACTGTCATACTGATCAGCGTATGAACGAGCGAGTTTGGTCAGCGTCTTGGCTGGTTGATCTCTCTATAGCCCAGGCAGTGTAGAAAATGCATATATGCAGTCTTCGTTACGCACGCGTCTTTGTATAGGTTTTGTCATGTGTTGGCTGTTAAATATGAAATGCTTTATACATGTATATTAAAATTATGCAATATGCTGGAAGAATATCTTCTGGTTCTACTGCCAGTGGCGAAGTACATTACAATAACATCTCCGTGTCTTTGTTTGATTTGATGTTTAATGTCCCCGTCAACACTATATAGATCATGTTAGAGACTTCCAATTTTGTGGGACTTTTACCCGACATTGAGATGAAATGACATCTCAAACCCTGTCGCCCAATGAAACCAATAGGGTTTATAAGCATGGACGGTCCGACTTGCACCACTTTGCCTGGGCAGGCTTAGATCCTCTAAGTGGTTTACCAGTACTCATGTGCGGTTGGATTCAGCATCATGCAGCCCATTTATTTCTTCAAGCTCCAATGGGCGGGAACCGAACTTATCCCTGTGAAAAAATACATTCTTTCATATCTCCAAAATGCAAATGTGGTGTCTTTTCTGATGAAAATTTGTGATATTTTTCTTATTTTTACTCCGAACATAGGTTGTAAGTGCTCGTTAGAACCACCTCATTGAGACAGTTCTGAGTGAATGTTTGAGTTTTACGTCTCACCAATAGCTAAGGTCTTAAGGAGATGGGACCTCAGTTTAAAGACTCATCCGAAAGTCTGGAGAAGCCCGGGATCGATCCTGCGTCCCCAGGTTTACAAGGCGAGTAGCTTAACCACTACAACACTGAGGCTTCTGAGGTGTTTCTAATGAGTATTTGCAACCTATGTGTTGCAGGATTAAGGAAAATAATGAATACCCCTGTAGACCCCAGATTTCTCTGTTTAAAATGGAGTTTAGAGGGGTGTTCATTACACAGACTTGTTGACTTGATGTAGATCTGGGTCCAGTTGTTCAAAACTAACAAATTCGTTAGTTAATATATCCTTAAATCTTTATGTTTGTTTGATTTGAGGTTTAACGTCCCCGTCAACACTGTAAAGGTCATATTGGAGACGTTGCTTCCAATTTTGTGGGACTTTTACCCGACATTGAGATGAAATTACATCTCAAGCCCTGTCGCCCAATGAAACCAATAGGGTTATTTAGCATGGACGGTCCGCCTCGCACCGTGGTTCCTGGACAGGCTTAGATCCTCTAAGCGGTTTACCAGTACTAGTGTGCGGGCCGGATTCAGCTCTGCGTGGAAGCATCATGCAGCCCATATATTTCTTCAAGCCCCTATGGGCGGGGGCCTCCTTAAATCTTTAATCATTTGATATGGCATATATTCAGATATTTTTGCTGAAAAAAATGCAAAAGCAGTCTCATTTTTGTTGCGCCTGCTTCAAGCATGGCACAACATAGTGGTTTAACTTTCCATCCATCCTTACGTCATGTTGTCAAGTGACCACCCTAACTTTCACCCTAATGTAAGAGTCCCCCACAGGCGAGACATTGCCTTTGGCGGAATTCTTGTTCACAACTTTGAGCAGCTTTTGCAAATGCTGCTCTCATTTTACGGCAAAAATAAAAATTAGATATTGTACTTGCTAGAACAGTAAGCAATTTGACCACTAACGAGCTCATTAAGATAACAATGCTTTAAACCACTGGACCCT
Organism: Lucinisca nassula; assembly: GCA_963580285.1. Taxonomy (NCBI): domain Eukaryota; kingdom Metazoa; phylum Mollusca; class Bivalvia; order Lucinida; family Lucinidae; genus Lucinisca; species Lucinisca nassula. Next base: position 46,744,245 of record OY757027.1, read on the forward strand.
GATTAGAACATGTGTACACAGACAATGACTAGGCGGATGCTTATTCTGGTGAAACATGGGTGGTGTTACTTGTTATGAAAAATTTTCTTGCAGTATGTGTCGTACAAACCAGCTTATGAGAATGGGGAGCTTGAGTGTTGTGAAATTAGGGACCCTCCATAACCCGTTTTGTATGACTAATTTGAACTGGTAAGCCTATTCAGCAGATGTGTGTTTGTGGCAACTGTCCGGCTCAGAATGATCTAAATATTCTTGACTGAATGATGGACAGAGGTTCTCTCACAAGAAGTCGTTTTATTTGAAAATTATGAAATACGCATAAGAAACAAGCCTTTGACGAGTTTCATAAATTCCATATGAAATGTCCATGTACAAGATTCATTATATCGTGACCTTTTTTCTTAGTATTTTGAAATTTCTCTTTGGAAAGCATCCTCTTACCACCGTCAACCTGATAATGTTTTGCAGTGGTGGTCAGTGATATTACATGTTACATTTTATGGAAAATATGAAATTGTATGAAGCCATCAAATACACCACAACCTCTTTATAACACAATTGATGGGGTCCAAAGCAGAAACCCTGTTAGTAAAACATGTTATTTCCAAACAAAAATGTATAGATTATATAGGTCATTTTTGTCGCGCCTGCTATTAGCATGGTGCAATATAGGCCCCGGTTTTCAGTCCGTTTGTTTGTTCGTCTCTTCATCCGTTTGTCAAGGTGTCAACATTTGCGACCACCCTAGCGTTCACCCAAAGGTTCAAGTTTATTTCTCAAGAACTATAAGAGCTTCATTAATGATACTTGGTACAAACTTGTATCTGTGGATGGCAACTTAAATCCAAGCATCCATATTTGACCTTGACCTACATTTCATGGTCCACTGACTTTGTAAAATACTGCGACCACCCTAGCATTCACCCTAATGGTTAAGTTCATTTCTCAAGAATTATTACAGCTTCATTAATGATACTTAGTACAAGCTTGCATTTAAGAATGGAAACTTTTATGCAAGTATCTATGTTTGACCTTGACCTACATATCATGGTTGGGTGACTTTGTGCCCACACAGGCGCGACATAGCCTTTGGCGGAATTCTAGTTCTATATAATCTATACATTTTTGAGATCCATCTTGAAATCATGCTATATCCAGAACCGTGTTATAATCAGATCATGGTGTAACAGTGCCATCATATGGCAAATCTGCAAAACAGACAATTTATGTATGCAATAATAAGTACCTTTTTCACCTAGCTGCCTCATGTATAATCATGTATTGTAAAAATCTGCAATATTGTTATCGTTGGAAACAGATTGCTCTAAGAGTCTATATATTGTGGTTGTGTTAAGTTTGCTTATATTTTATTGTTACTGAAAGGATATTTAAGAAATGAGGGGACTGTTTAATGTTCATTGAAATATGAACAACACTGGGTCACAAACAAACTTTGCTTGTTACGAACTTTGCTAGTGACGCAATCTTTATGATAACGCACCAGTGCGACATTTTTTCACATCTCCAAAATGGCTAATTTTCTGATGATTGTCCGTGATATTACTGCAAACATAGGTTGTTGGTGCTAGGTAGAACCGCCTTGAGCACCCAGAACCTATGTCTTGGAGCAGAAATAAGAAAAATAATTTGTAGCCCCTAGACCCCAGTTTTCTCTATATAAAGAGGGGTTTAGAGGGGGGGTGTTCTTTTCACAGACTTGTTTGTGTGATGGTTCTTCATACTTCATTGAATGTTTATTACTTGTATTTACATTATTTTCCACCCATTTCTTGATGAAAAATTCTGGTTTGAAGGATAAAAATGAAACATGAATACAGTTGCACACAATTTTCCTATTAGCAGCAGAATAGCCTCGATAACGTCATAATGTCATTATTGTCCAATCATATTGGATATATTTTGACGTCACTAAATAATCATGTGATTTCATATGTGGGCTGACTCTTAAACATTAGGTCTCTCACCACTGTGGGTTCGAGCCTGGCTTGGGTCACATGAGACACTGATTTCTTCTTCAGCGGAAGGTCAGGTGTTGAAATATAGGATAATTTCCTAACTCTTATGCTGTTCACGACAACCCCTATCATTGGAAACAGTGTAGATCCAGATCAGATGGCTTCTGAAGAAGCCATCTAATCAGGATCTACACTGTTTGACATTAAGTTTATGTCTTTGTAAGAATAAATTACTCAAGTTATCTGATTGGTTCAAAGTCAGAAATGGGTGTGGCTAAAATGAATATTCAGCAAGATAAGGGTTAAGGACCCTAAAAGGACCATGAATCATCCATGGTAAATGAGCCATCAGTGTTTGAGCCATTGAAGTTTCATGGTAAAATATATTTATATACCGAAGTGCTCATTAAAAAAAAGTGCTTTTTACACCATTACGATAAAACATCCGTGGGACATAGTACATACCGGTGATAACTCCCTCATCAGGAGGGAGACTCCCTCATTTTGATGCTAATTTTTGCCCATTTTTCTGCTAAATTTTAGTAAAGTTTTGGAGTCTCCCTCATTTTAACTAAGAATTATGTCCCCCCAATGGAGGGGAGGGGGACATATTGTTTTTGGTGCGGATCCCATTTGCAGCGGCGGCATCGGCATAGCCTGTTTGAAGCACTATATCTCCCGAACCTATGGATGGATTTAAACCAAACTTGCATAGACACATTACTATGATAGGGGAAAACAGTCATTAGGTCATGATGACCTTGACCTCATTTTTAAGGTCACAGCGACCCAAAAAGAGTCATTTTTGGGCCAAAAATGGCTTGTCTGCACTCTGTCTCATTAAGGAATTGATTGATTTTAGTCAAACTTCGTACAATATATTATTACAACATACCACAGATTTGATTAGATTTTGGTCACCTTGACCTCAATTTCAAGGTCACAGCAACCCCAAAACAGTCATTTTGTGGGCCAAAGATGGCTTGTCTGCACTCTGTATCGTTAACAAATTGATTAATTTTAGTCACACTTGGTACAATATATCATTACAACATACCGCAGATTTGGTCAGAATTTGGTGTCCTTATTTTCAAAGTCACAGCAGCCCAAAAATGACTTGTCTTCACTCTATCTCATGGAGGAATTCATTGATTTTCATCAAATTTGGTACAATATATCATTACAATAAACCACAGATTTGATTTGTCTTGATTTTGGTGATTTGACCTCTCTTTCAAGATAACAGCGACCCCAAAACTGTCTTTTTCGGGCCAAAAATGGCTTCTCTGCACTCTATCTGATTAACGAATTTATTAATTTTAGTCAAACTTGGTACAATATATCTTTACGACATACCGCAGATTTGGTTAGATTTTGGTGACCTTGACCTCATTTTCAAGGTCACAGTGACCCCAAAACAGCCATTTTTGGGCCAAAAATGGCTTGTCTGCACTTTATCTCATTAAAGAATTGATTGATTTTCGTCAAACTTGGTACAATATATTATTACAACAAACCGCAGATTTGGTTAGATTTTGGTGACCTTGACCTTTTTTTTCAAGGTCACAGCACCCCAAAAACAGTCAATTTTGGGCCAAGGCTAAAAATGGCTTGTTTACAGCTTACATTTTGGTGACTTTAACCTAGTTAATAAAGTCAAATGGGTGTTTATGATATTTTTATAGTGGGGGGACATTGTTTTCCTCTGAAAACATTTCTAGTTTCCCTATATATTCTTTACATCTCCCTCATCACAATAGCAAATCTCCCTCATACAGTTCAAAAATTTATCACAGGTATGATACAACAGTTTTCAAACATCAAAAAGGCAATTTTTCTGATGAACATACGACTACGGCAGAATTCTTGTTGTACTCTAAGCATATGTTGTGAGTGCTCTTTAGAACTGCCTCAAAACCTGTGTCTTTGAGCACAAATGAGGAAAATAATATATTTCCCTGTAAGACCCACATTTCTTTACATTACGATAACACACCTGTCTTCTAAAATGGCATCTCTTTTATCACTAGAACCGACATTTTTCAGATTCACGTTTGATGTTTTTCATTTTGCCAGTCCAAATATAGATTGTGGTTGCTCAGTAGAACTGCCTCAATGAGGCGGTTCTAATGAGTACCCACAACCTATGATTTTTGATCCAAAATAAGGATAATATTGAATACGCCAGTAAATCCCACTTTTCTCTTTATAAAGTGTGGTTAAGAGGGGCGTGCATTACATGAACATACTGAAGAAGCAGTCTGATCAGGGTCTACATGGTTTGTTCAAACATTCATTGTCGTAACAGCACTGTAGCAAATCAATGATCTTAGAGAGTTCAAAGTTCAAGCATGACAAGACTATTTCTTTTTATAGCAAAGGCAAATTTCACGGAATTTTAAAAAATATGGTGATTATACAATTCCAGACTGCTACATCTATATGTCTATCTGGTAATACGAAGAATAAAATTAAGAACAGAAGTGTACTAATCAACAACCGCCCCCGCCCATCAGGGCTTGGAGAAATAGATTGGGCTGCACGTTGCTTCCAAGCAGAGCTGATACCGACCGCACATTAGTACTGGTAATCTGCTTAGAAGGTCTAAGCCTGCCCAGGAAAACTGCTGTGAGTCCATGCTTATAAACCCTACTGGTTTCATTGGGCGACAGGGCTTGAGATGTCATTTCATCTCAATGTCGTGTAAAAGTCCCACAAAATTGGAAGCAATGTCTCGAAAATGACCTTTACAGTGTTGACGGGGACGTTAAACCTAAAATCAAACAAAAACCAATCAACCAGTGTAAAATACCAGCTAAAGGCGGCCAACCTAAAACATAGTCCAGGTCAAATTTAAAAGTGCAATGACATCTTACTGCATCTTGCCAGGCTATATTGATTAAGAGTGTTGACTCTTAGCCCTTAAGAAGACGAAAAAACTACATTTGAAAATTTTGTCTCGTATGTCATCTGCTGAATTTTTTAAAAATATTTTTGCATACAGGCAAACAGTGTGGACCCAGATCAGACTGCTCCTCTAGGAGCAGTCTGATCTGGGTTCACAGTGTTTGCAAAAATGAGCTTTGAAGTCCCTGGCAGACAAGAAAGCAGATGACAATTGTTGTGATTGGCATCTTATGGGTTAAAAACATTAAGTCTCTCACGGCTGTGAGTTCAAGCATTGCTTTGGACACATAATGATATACGAGCTGCCAAGTTTTGCAGTTGAAGGTCACGTGGTCTTTGGCTTCTATCCTCCTCTGATAAATGATCAGCTGTATGTAGGTGAAATAATCTAAAAACAGCCATAAAATTAAAAATATGACAGTTTGGTGTCAGAATCTACATGATAAATATAGAATACAACTTGCTTATAGTCAAACTGGCCCGAAGGTTATAAAACATTTTTCATGCTCAACTCAGCTGAGCATGAAATTTGTGGTGCTCATAAAAATTAAAACACTCATCAGTTGAGGGTTTTTTCTTTCTCAGATAGCAGAGCGGCCCCCGCCCATTGGGGCTTGAAGAAATATATGGGCTGCATGATGCTTCCACGCAGAGCTGAATCCGACCCGCACTCGAGTACTGGTAAACTGCTTAGAGGAGCTAAGCCTGCCCAGGCAAAGCGGTGCGCATGAGTCGGACCGTCCATGCTTATAAACCCTATTGGTTTCATTGGGCGACAGGGCTTGAGGTGTCATTTCATCTCAATGTCGAGTAAAAGTCCCACAAAATTGGAAGCAACGTCTCCAAAATGACCTTTACCGTGTTGATGGGGATGTTAAATCTCATATCAAATAAACAGATAGCAGAGAATGTTATTTGTCCTGCCCACAAATTTTAAAATGCCAACAATTGTTGGCATTTTAAAATTTGTGAACAGGAAAATTTCATGCTCAAGTGAGTTGAGCATAAAAAAAGCTTTATAACCTTGGGGACTGCTCATCACATTATTAAGTCCATGTAATGAACACCTGTGTAAAACCCACTTTAAATAGAGAAAAGTGCAGGTTTACTGGGGTACACAGCGCCAGTAGCTCTGTCAGATGTGGGTCTGACTGGTGATCATGAGGGCATGGGTTTGATACCTGCCGGGGTCAGCAACATTCTTTCATGGGTATTGATCATGAAATCTTTTCAATGCTGATTTAAGGAGGGCAGTTGTCAATTTCTGTTGAAAGAATTCGCACTGTTCTGGTTAACCTCTTATGTATAAGTATGGCCAGGAAAATTGTGGATAGGCAAACTGACCAGCTAGATATGACCTAAATAGTGTTGCTTGGGCTGTTAAACTCTGACACAAACATTAATAAGGCGGTTCTAACAAGCACCAACAACCTTTGTATGGAGTATGAATATGTAAAATATAACAAGTTTTCTTCAGAAAAATAACTGTTTTTGGAGATTTTCAAGAATGTTTTATGTCAAGTAAAATGTGTTTCTGTAATATGAAGAAGCACTTAAGGGAAAGTAAGAATATGGTTGCTTATGACAGGTGCTTGCTCAATGAAGGCACATTTCTACTTAACATATTCAACTTGATAAGCACACACGCTTTAACTCATTTTGTACCAGGTAAAGGGGCAAACAGCATAGGCCCAGATCAGATGCCGCAGAATGCGCCTACAATGTTTGCTGAAAGTTCAGCCATTTTCCAAATAAATTTTGACGAAAAACACAACCTGTCATCCCCTAAAACTTGAAATGGACTCCTGCTATATATAAGGGGGAAGATTCCCATTGGTACAGAATGGGTTAATAAGCACACAGTGACACTTTTCCAGAAGTTTTGTTTTGTTTGATTTGCGGTTTAACATCCCCGTCAACACTGTAAAGGTCATTTTGGAGACGTTGCTTCCAGTTTTGTGAGACTTTTAACCGACATTGAGATGAAATGACATCTCAAGACCTGCCACCCAATGAAACCAATAGGGTTTATAAGCATGGACGGGCCGACTCGCACTGCTTTGCCTGGGCAGGCTTAGATCCTGTAAGTGGTTTACCAGTACTTGTGTGCCTTTTCCAGAAGTATAGTTGACATCAATTTAGAGTTGTAGATTTTGCAGTCCCCTGAAGTTGTGACATATCGGTTGTTGTGATAAAGAAGCATAAAAGGCTTATCTGAGCTTATTATGTTTAACACATTTTGTACCAGAAAGCCCAAAACGGGTACCCTGGCAAACAGTGCAGGCCCAGATCAGATGCCGCAGAATGCGGCGTCTGATCAGGGCTACACTGTTTGCAGAAAGTACAGCCATTTTCCAAATAAATTTTGAAGAAAAACACAACCTGTCATCCCCATAATTTTGAAATGGACTCCTGCCATATATCAGGGAGGAAGATTCCATTTGGTATAAAAAGGGTTGAGGGTTCATGCTCCTCATGCCCCCTTGGTCATATTTGCTTTAACCAATCGTATCCAGAGTTAGTATGAGTAGCATACGGTTAAGCCAGTTTGTGTGATTAGTAGGACTTTATGGGGCTTGTTTTATTTATTTTTTTTTTGTTTTGGAGTTTAACGGCCCAGTCAACACTATTTTAAGTCATTTTTGAGCCGGTCATTTTACCTATCCACACTTTTCCTGGGCAGGTTAACCTATAGGTGCACATTCTTTTGCCAGAAACTGACAACTGCCCTTCTTGAATCAGCGGAAGGGACAGAATGACTTTAGAAAATGTTTCATGATCAGTCTTCACGAAAGAATGTTGCCGACCCCGGCAGGTATCGAACCTGCATCCCCCTGATCAACAGCCAGATGCACATCTGACTGAGCTACTGAGGCGAAGTATACAGTCCAACCTGTGTTAAGCAAGCACCCCAGGGATAATCAAAATGTGCTTGCTTAAGACAGGTGCTTGCTTAATACAGGTGGCCTTTATGACAGGTTTGACCCTATTTGGTGACTACAGTACTGTAGAAATCCTAAAAAATCGGACTCCTTGACGACTTGCTGTAGTTCTCCTAAAATATTAACAAATCAAGTAATTCTCCTAACGTTTTAAAAAAAAAATTGTCCATGATCCAGCCAGGACTCCAATAGGGGCAGGCAGAATGGCAAACAGTGTAGACTCTGATCCGACTGTTCCTTCAGGAGCAGTCTGATCTGGGTCTGCACTGTTTGCTTTGGTGTGTTTGTCCCAATACTTAGGATCATTACAGTAATGAATTTGCCTTTGAAGGCACGAATCCTGGCCTTTGAATACGGTGGATTACTGAAAACAGTTGGCCCTTTATGACGGATTGGATTCTATATTGGAAGGGTCATATCAGGGACCAGAACTAAAAATGTTGTGATTTTGCTTATATATATGAAGGGGTTAGTGCAAGAAGGGGCCCAAGTCCATTTTTGGAAAAATCTGGGATATTATCATTTTCAGATACATCATATCAAGACCTACAATCTGATATACAGTTTGTTATACCTTATTTCTTTACTGGCATTAAAAATGACGTTAATAAAATTTTTGTAGGGTCCTAAGTCCAATGCCGTATTGTTGGTGCAAGAAGGGGTCTAAGTCCGTTTTACCACATGAAGCTTTGAGTTTCTATTGTATGTATTGTTCATTTGTTTCAGATTTGTGTTGTAATAAACTAATAGAGAGTCGTGATACGATAAAATATACATGTTCAACTGAATTACATAGGTTTCTGCTTTTAATAGAGAAAACTTTGTTGTATTTGTTTAGTGCAAGAAGGTGCCTAAGTCCAATAAATCCTGGACTTAGGCCCCTTCTTGCACTAAACCATTATTGTAACAAATGAATATCTGCGATATACTCAGAACTATTTATGCGGTTTTTGCACCATTTAAGATGACACGATAACACATCAGAAGAATTTATTTAAATTCAAGTATGAAAAATATGAAAATTTTGCAAAATATTTTGTTTTTCGCGTTTTTCTCGAAATTATAAAAATGTGACTTAGGCCCCTTCTTGCACTAACCCCTTCATATCATTGTTATTGAAAACCAGTGCTTTAACATTGTATTAAAATACTGTGCTTTGAAGGCTCTGTGTGTTTTATTATCCCTGTCTCATCAAGCTGCTCAGGGTCAAGTTATTGGAAGCATTCATTATGAACAGGCCTCGTATTTTTCAGGCATTTGCAGGATTTCAGGCTTTTAGAGCTTGATTATAGCCCCGCTTTGAAAAAGTGGGGGCTATATTGGATTTGACTTGTCCGGAATTCCGTCTGTCTGTCTGTCAGTCTGTCTGTCTGTCTGTCTGTCTTTCTGTCTGTAATATTTGATAGTGGATACCTTGTTACCGCAACTCCTCTTACAGTTCTAGGTCAATCCTTTTGAAACTTTACAGGTGTTTTCATATAGGTCTGAAGATGTGCATATTCTTTTTTCATTATCCTTAAATAATTTTTAGCTCACCAGAGCCGAAGGCTCCGGGGGAGCTTATAGTATAGGCATTGTCCGTCGTCGTCGTCTGCTTCTGCGTCGTCAACATTTTCAAACAACATCTCCTCTGAAACTACTTGGCCAATTGAAACCAAATTACATGTGGAGCCTCTATGGGAAGGGGGAACGAAAGTTTGTTCGGTAGGACTGGGTCACATGACCAATATGGCCGCCATGCCCATATATGGTAAAAACCTTTAAAAAGCTTCTTCTCAAGAACGAATAGCTGATTATCTTGAAACTTGGTATGCAGCATCAGGGACTCGGGCCCGACCAAGTTTGTTCAAATGATGACCTTCGGTGGACCTTGACCTGTTTTACGTCAAGGTCAAATTTGGTCACTTAGACATTTGTATGGAAAAATGGCAAAACAGTGGATTTTTATGACTGTGTGTTAGCTAGTGGCATCAGAAATGGTATTTGCAATCAGCTGAATGGAAGTTTATCAGTTCCAAATGTCAAGGTCATTTACCGACCTTTGTCCAGGATGCCTCAGATTCAGTATTTTTATCTTCCTCTTTACTTAAACTACAGGCCCAATTGAAACCAAATTACATGTGGAGCCTCTATGGAATGAGGGAACGAAAGTTGATTCGTGAGCACTGGGTCAGATGACCAATATGGCCGCCATGCCCATATATGGTAAAAACCTTTAAAAATCTTCTTCTAAAGAACCGAATGGCGGATGATCTTGAAACTTGGTTTACAGCATCAGAGACTCTGGCCCTACCAAGTTTGTTCATATGATGACCTCAGGTTGACCTTGACCTGTTTTACGTCAAGGTCAAATTTGGTCACTTAGACATTTGTATGGAAAAATGGCAAAACAGTGGATTTTTCTGAATGTAGATTAGTTAGTTGCATCAGAAATGGTATTTACAATCATCTGAATGGAAGTTTATCTGTTCCAAAGGTCAAGGTCATTTACCGACCTTTGTCCAGGACGCCTCAGATTCAGTATTTTTATCTTCCTCTTCACTTAAACTGCTGGGCCAATTGAAACCAAATTACATGTGGAGCCTCTATGGAATGAGGGAACGAAAGTTGATTCGTGAGGACTGGGTCAGATGACCAATATGGCCGCCATGCCCATATATGGTAAAACGTTTAAAAATCTTCTTCTCAAGAACCGAATGGCCGATGATCTTGAAACTTGGTATACAGCATCAGGGACTCTGGCCATACCAAATTTGTTTAAATGATGACCTTAGGTTGACCTTGACCTGTTTTACGTCAAGGTCAAATTTCGTCACTTAGACAATTGTAAGGAAAAATAGCAAAACAGTGGATTTTTTGATTGTATATTAGCTAGTAGCATCAGAAATGGTATTTACCTTCTGCTGAATGGAAGTTTATCAGTTCCAAAGGTCAAGGTCATTTACCGACCTTTGTCCAGGACGCCTCAGATTCAGTATTTTTATCTTCTTCTTCACTGAAACTACTTGGCCAGTTGAAACCAAATAACATGTGGAGCCTCTATGGAATGAGGGAACGAAAATTTGTTCGTGAGGACTGGCTCACATGACCAATATGGGCAGCCTTGCCCATACATGGTAAAAACCTTTAAAAATCTTCTTCTCAAGAACTGTATGGCCGATGATCTTGAAACTTGGTATGCAGCATCAGGGACTCTGACCCTACCAAGTTTGTTCAAATGATGAACTTTGGTTGACCTTGACCTGTTATATCAAGGTCAAATTTGGTCACTTAGAGATTTGTTTGGAAAAATGGCAAAGTAGTGGATATTTCTGATTGCCTGGTAGGCTGTGACATCAAAAATGATATTTGCAGTTAGCTGAATGGAAGTTTATCAATTCCAAAGGTCAAGGTCATTACTGACCTTTGTCTTGGATGGCTCTGATTCAGTATTTTTATCTTCTTCTCCAGTAAAAGAGCTGTGCTGATTGAAACCAAATTACATGAAAAGCCTCTATGGGGGTGAGGCAATTAAACATTATTCGTGGGGTTGTCACATGACCAAGATGGGCACCTTGCCTGTATATGGTATAAACCACATGACCTCTGGTGAGCGTAGTGGCCCATGGGCCTCTTGTTTTCACTTATTTCACCTTTTTTAACTTAGACAATTTTTGAGATCTACTAATGTTAAAATGTATAGGGAGTAGCTACCTTGTTACCGCAACACCTCTTACAGTTCTAGGTCAATCCTTTTGAAACTTTACAGGTGTTTTCATATAGGTCTGAAGATGTGCATAGTCTTTTTTCATTATCCTTAAATATTTTTTTTCACTTATTTCACCTTTTTTATCTTAGGCAATTTTTGAGATCTACTAATGTTAAAATGTATAGGGAGTAGCTACCTTGTTACCGCAACTCCTCTTACAGTTCTAGGTCAATCCTTTTGAAACTTTACAGGTGTTTTCATATAGGTCTGAAGATGTGCATAGTCTTTTTTCATTATCCTTAAATAATTTTTTTCACTTATTTCACCTTTTTTAACTTAGACAATTTTTGAGATCTACTAATGTTAAAATGTATAGGGAGTAGCTACCTTGTTACCGCAACTCCTCTTACAGTTCTAGGTCAATCCTTTTGAAACTTTACAGGTGTTTTCATATAGGTCTGAAGATGTGCATATTCTTTTTTCATTATCCTTAAATAATTTTTTTACTTATTTCACCTTTTTTAACTTAGACAATTTTTGAGATCTACTAATGTTAAAATGTATGGGGAGTAGCTACCTTGTTACCGCAACTCCTCTTTCATTTCTAAGTCAATCCTTTTGAAACTTTACAGGTGTTTTCATATAGGTCTGAAGATGTGCATATTCTTTTTTCATTATCCTTAAATAATTTTTTTCACTTATTTCACCTTTTTTAACTTAGACAATTTTTGAGATCTACTAATGTTAAAATGTATAGGGAGTAGCTACCTTGTTACCGCAACTCCTCTTACAGTTCTAGGTCAATCCTTTTGAAACTTTACAGGTGTTTTCATATAGGTCTGAAGATGTGCATATTCTTTTTTCATTATCCTTAAATAATTTTTTCACTTATTTCACCTTTTTTAACTTAGACAAATTTTGAGATCTACTAATGTTAAAATGTATAGGGAGTAGCTACCTTGTTACCGCAACTCCTCTTACATTTCTAGGTCAATCCTTTTGAAATTTTACAGGTGTTTTCATATAGGTCTGAAGATGTGCATATTCTTTTTTCATTATCCTTAAATATTTTTTTCCACTTATTTCACCTTTTTTAACTTAGACAATTTTTGAGATCTACTAATGTTAAAATGTATAGGGAGTAGCTACATTGTTACCGCAACTCCTCTTACAGTTCTAGGTCAATCCTTTTGAAACTTTACAGGTGTTTTCATATAGGTCAAAAGATGTGCATATTCTTTTTTCATTATCCTTAAATAATGTTTTTCACTTATTTCACCTTTTTTAACTTAGACAATTTTTGAGATCTACTAATGTTAAAATGTATAGGGAGTAGCTACCTTGTGATCACAACTCCTCTTATAGTTCTTGGTCAATCCTTTTGATACTTTACAGGTGTTTTCATATAGGTCTGAAGATGTGCATGTGCTTTTTTCATTATCCAAAACTTATTTTTTAACTTAGACTGTTTTTCAGATCTAATAACGCGAAAAGTCTATAAGGCGTTAGTTCCTTGTTAGGGATTTAACCCTCTCACAAGTCTTTACCTTTAATTCATGAGTCTTTCTTCTCTGACAGGGCTATAGCGGGGCTATAGTCAGATCCTCTGACAGTTCTAGTTTTTTCTTTATTTCAGGCCTTTAGACTTTGATTTTTCCTCCTATATTCTATTTAAAATGAATATTTAACCTTTATCCTGCTGAATAACATTATTTGGCCACACCCATTTCTGACTATTCACCAGTCAGATTACTTGATATATTGTATTTGTTCAATGTATTTGTTCAATTCACAAACTGCATTGCAAACAGTGTAGATCCTGATCAGATGGCTTCAGAAGCCATCTGATCTGGATCTACACTGTTTGCAAAGGTTATGGTTGTCGTGTTCAGCAGGACGAGGGTTAAGTCTGCAAAATCCGGTCTTTCAGGCTTGGAAAAGCTTGGTCAGTATGAGGCCTGTATGAAACACGCCTATTCAAATAGAATAAAATTCCTATATTAAGACCACCTTTGGGACTGTTCAAAAGTGGTCTATAAGACCAGTTTTGAACTGTCCCAAAGGTGGTCACTGACCAGAGAACACTATTTGCAGAAAACACAAGGAACGAATAACTGCAACCTACTAAATAAGCTTTTTAAAGCATGATTAGTCTTAATTTTAGGTGGTCTTAGGTAGGTAGCCGAATTTCACTGTACTATTGTAAATTTTACCACCTAAAAAACGATAATTTTCAGATAAAAATTGTGATACTTTTCTTATTTCTGCTCAATATATAGATTGAGGGTAGACGTTTGAACTGCCTTATCAACACGGTTCTAATGAGTACCCACAATCTAAATTTTAGAGCAGAAATAAGAAAAATAAGGATTACCCTGTAAACCCCAGTTTTACTAAAAATAAGTGGGGTTCAAGGGGTCAGAATTGTGTAGGCGTGTTTTTGTGATGATTAGCTTAACAAGCTTGTTAGTAAGTTTGTTATGTCTCCCATCGGAGGGGGGACATATTGTTTTTGGTGTGGATCCTGTTTGTGTCAGTGTTGCTGTTGGCATCAGCATTGCCTGTTTGAAATTCTATATCTCCTGAAACTATGGATGGATTCTTACCAAACTTGCATGGCTTTATCACTAGGATGTGGGGAAAATAGTCATTAGGTTATGATGACCTTCACCTCATTTTCAACAGCACCCCCCCCCCCCCCACACACACACAAAAAAAAAATAAATAAAACAACAACAACAAAAAAAAAACAATGTTTGGGCCAAAAATGGCTTGAATGCAAAGCAATTAATTTTGGTAAAATCTGGTACAATATATCATAACAAATTAACAGGGCCGATCGATATGTTGTGAGCCTCGTATTAAAGGAGGTAAGCAGGGATGATCTTTATAAGTCCTTCTTTTGTCTGACTATATAGGGCTGAGTACCCAAGGACTGGTCTCATTTGGTCAGTTTATATAGACCAGGTAGCACTCTAAAGTAAACAAAACAGCTTTTGCAAAATGGACAAAATCATTGAAAGAGCAGTGATTCAATATTTGCATAAAAAGATTTAACACCTGGGGATATCAATAATGATATGGTAGCAACACCAGGGTAAGATGCCCCTTCATATGCTACAACATGCTTTAGAGGGCCACAAGGTAGAATAGCCCTAACGCTAATTTGTGTTTACCCTCTTAAAATAATGTTAATAAATAAATAAATGAAAAGGTGGGTGGCGGAATTTAAGTGTGGCAGACATAGCCTTGAGGATGACCCCTGTCCCAGAAGGCCTGTCAGTGTTGCAAACCCATAAATGGTCAATAAAGTCCCTGATATTGTATTGACTGACAGACGAGTCACAGAAAGATATATTGCCAGTAGAGTTGACATTTCACAGGAAAGAGTACATTCCATTCTGACAGGATCTTGCAATGAGAAAGCTTTCGGCCCGATGGGTACCAAGATTTCTGACAGTTGATCAGAAGCACACCAGGCGCACATTATCGCGTGCTAATCTTGACCTTTTCAAGGAAGATTCTGCCAAATTTCTTCAGAGATTTGTCACCATGGATGTCATTTTACCCCAGAGGCCAAACAACAGTCGAAACAATGGAAGCACCCTGGCCCACCCCCGCCAAAGACGGCAAAGAAAATTCCATCAGCTGGGAAGATTATGACCTCGTTTTTCAGGGATACAGATGGTATTCTGTTAATAGATGATCTCTAAAAGGGACAAACAAGCAATGGCACATACTATGCTTCACTTCTGAGGCAGTTACGGGAAAATATTAAACTTAAGCACCGCGGAAAGCTCACTAAAGGTGTGTTCCATCGGGACAATGCACCTGTTCACAAGCGGCACAAGTCTGTTATTGCTATGGTTGCCATTCATGGTTTTTGGCTTTAAATTGATTGAGCATCCGCCTTATTCACCTGATCTCGCTCCATCAGACTTTCATTTATTTCCAAAACTGAAAACGGCTATTTCAAGCACCCACTTTCAGTCCGATGATGGCGTCACATATGCAGTGGATGACTTTCTGAATAGCCAAGAAAAGGAGTTCTGTAAAAGTGGCATTGAGGCCCTTAAACACCGCTGGCCAAAGTGTTTAGATACTGAAGGGGATTATGTTGAAAAACCATACATGTCCGACAAAATATGGACCACGACCAGAACCATGTTGATCAAGATGGAAAGAATCCTTCTCTAGTGGACATCAAACAAGGGTTCCGTTAAGAATAATACAACTTCAAAATCACAGGGGTGAAAGGGCTATTAAGTACTAAGATGATGTTTGGGAAACGTGAGAAGTCAAAGAGCAGCTTCGGGAGGCTATGAAATGAAGACGCGTCCAGTAAGACGTTAAACCCGAATTCACACACACACATACACACACACACACACATCAGCACGAACATAATTTCTAGCTCTGAATAGAAGTTCGCTCCGACGAACAGTCAGATCCTAAATGATGAAAGTTTGCCTCTACTGCTCTTTCCCACGAAGGTCCATTAGTTTGAATTTTGAAATTTAATCGAAATGATGTCTATATAAAATATTGAAATGTGATTTCCGGTGGATGGTGTTTTTTTTTTTTTTTTTTTTTTTTTGGTTCTCTCTTCAAAATATGTGAAAAATGGTTGCTGAGAGACATGCGTGGCCTGAAAATGGAAATGGGCGTAGTGCTTTCACTTGGACTCTGGAATTAGCTGCTGTTTGAGTACGAGGACTGTTCAAATATGAATGCAAGTAGAACGTTTTCTCATGCACTAATGCGAAAATCACCTGGAAATAAATATCACAGCGTAGAAAAACATTTTACCTATACATTGATACCAAACCTGTTAAAATCCGTGCACTTTAGCCATGTATATCGTTCGATAAACACTGTCTACTCTTGTATACTAATACAAAACATGGTTGGAAGAAGGTCAGAGTACGCCGTTGTATTCTTGGTATACGGTGCAAAGACATTTTTGATGAAATATGTTCGGTTTATGGGCATAATGAAAAGTCTTTTCCGACAGTTTTCGTTGGTGTAAGAAATTCAGCCATGGGCTAGGCTCAAAAGAAGATTCACCACATGATCGTCGGCCGAAAAGAGCAACATCTGCCAAGATGGTTGCTAGAGTGAAAGAAATAGTTGCTACCGATGCACGATACACCACTAGGCAAATAGCTAGTATGGTTGGCATCTCATTAGGAGCAGCTCATACAATTCTGAAACGGGATTTGAAAATGAGAAAGATCTGTGCTAGATGGATTCCCCATCTGTTGACAGATGAACAGAAAAAGACACGCGTTCAGTGCGCCAAGAAGTTGCTTAAAAAGTTTCCAAATTACAATGCATGGTCTTTCGCTAATGTCGTCACAGGTGACGAGACATGGGTTCACTTTTTGGAGCCAAAACGAAAGATTCAGGACAAAATATGGGCAACAAAGTATTGCAAAAGACCATGCATTGCAAAGCGGACCATGAGCGTTAAGAAGATAATGTATGCCATAGCATGGGGGCAAAAAGTGCCCCCCCCCACTTGGGCCCACTGGTTTTATATAGAGAAAACTTTTAAAAATCTTCTTGTGCAAAACCAGAAGGCCCATGCCTTTGATATTCGATGTTAAGCTTCATTCAGTGGATCTCTGCTTATATTGTTCAAATTATAGACCTGGGTCTAAAAATTGCACCGCCCTGGGACCAACATGTTAATCTCTTAGATCAGGTGAGCGATATAGGACCATCATGGTCGTCTTGTCGAAATAAATTATGAAGAAAATCACAGCCTGTCATCACCTTAATTGTGAAATGGACTCCTGCTATATATAAGGCGGAAGATTCCATTTGGTACAAATAGGGTTAAGGGTTCATGCTCCTTATGTCCCCTTGGTCATGTTTGCTTTAACGAGTTAGTATGGGTAGCATATAGTAACGCCAGATTGTGTGATTAGTAGGACTTTGGCTTGTTTTAGCTCACCTGTCACGTAGTGACGAGGTGAGCTCTTGGGATCACTTTTCGTCCGTCGTGCATGCGTTTGTGCGTGCGTGCGTAAACAATTTCTTCAAACGACATCTCCTCCTAAACCATTGATCGGATTTTGACCAAACTTCACAGGAATGATCCTTAGGTGGTCCCCTTTCAAAGTTGTTCAAATGGTTCCGGTCCGCTGCACATCAAGGTCACAGGGGCCAAAAATAGATTTTTTAATGAAAACTTAAAAAAATCTTCTTCTCTGAAATCACAAGGCCCAGGTCTTTGATATTTGGTATGAAGCTTCATCTAGTGGACCCCTACCAAGATTGTTCAAAATATAATGCTGGGGCCAAAGATGTCCCGCCCCGGGTCCCTTAGGATTTACATAGGATTATATAGGGAAAATCTTTAAAAATCTTCTTCTCTGAAACCGTAAGGCCGAGGTCTTTGATATTTGGTATGAAGCTTAATCTAGTGGACCCCTACCAAGTTTGTTCAAATTATAATGCTGGGGCCAAAAATGCCCCCGCCCCGGGGCCCTTTGATTTTACATGGGCCTATATGGGAAAATCTTAAAAAATCTTCTCTGAAACCGCGAGGCTCAGGTCTATGATGTTTGGTATAAAGCTTCATCTAGTGGACCCCTACCAAGATTGTTCAAATTATAGTGCTGGGGCCAAAAATGCCCCCGCCCCGGGGCCCTTTGGTTTTACATGGGCTTATATAGGGAAAATCTTTGAAAATCTTCTTCTCTGAAACTGCAAGGCCCATGTCTTTGATATTTGCTTATCATACCAGCTGTAGAGCGAGTTACAATTCACAGAATATAAACTTCACGTGAGATTGTTAATGAATGAAATATTCAGTCATTCACAATGGCCATATTCGACTGGGAAGTTTCGTGAAAATTTCGTGAAATTCCACGCAGGAGTGTGGTGTTATCTTGTAATAGCCGATCACATGGTCCAATCAAAAATGAGTTATTTTTCAAATACATAAGCGATCGTGGAGCACGATTCTATTCGAAGGAAAAGTCGAACCTTTCGTGCACCACGGTCGCTTATGAGCTATACGCAAATAAAATATTTGATTGGACCATGTGACCAGCTATTACAACTAGGAACCACACTCCTACGTGGAATTTCACGGAAATTTCACGAAACCTACCAGTCGAATACCGTCAATGTCATACGTGTGTATCGAGGTAACTGTTATTATGACACGTGACTAAATGCACAGGTATACTGTTCATAATAAAATAAGGAACTTCAATGACTTATGTCGGCTGTGTGACACTAGCTTCAGAACCGGAAGATGGAAGAGTACCGAAGACCCTGAGATCGTCTGCTGCGATTATTAAGTGTTTCTTATCAGCCTTATACTTTACATGAAGTCTTCCATCAGAAGAATAGCAGGATTTTAGCACACCAGCACGACCGGCCCCGATAGCTCAGTAGGTAGAGTGTCCGCTCCGGGGAACGGGAGGTCACGGGTTCGATCCTGGGCCGCGACATACCAAAGTCGTTAAGAATGGTACTAGCTGCTCCTCGCTTGGCACTCAGAATTACGGGGTAGAGCTAGGACTGGTCGACCCAGTATCAGGATAATGTGACTGGGTGTGGTATCATGGAATGTGTCTGGGACATGATACTTTAGTGAGACAGCACTATAGAAGTGAGCATTGAGCTCCCTGTCGCAATCAGACACCGTCGTGATATGACTGTGATATGTCGTGATATGACTGAAAAATTGTTAAAAGCGACCCGAATTCACACACACAAGCACGAACATAATTTCTAGCTCTGAATAGAAGTTCGCTACGACGAACAGTCAGATCCTAAATGATGAAAGTTTGCCTCTACTGCTCTTTCCCACGAAGGTCCATTAGTTTGAATTTTGAAATTTAATCGGAATGATGTCTATATATAAAATTTTGAAATGTGATTTCCGGTGGATGGTGTTTTTTTTTTTTGTTCTCTCTTCAAAATATGTGAAAATGTAGTTCTGAGAGACATGTGTGGCCTTAAAATGGAAATGGGCGTAGTGCTTTCACTTGGACTCTGGAATTAGCTGCTGTTTGAGTATGTAACAGTTTGCCTTTGGATGAACATGAAGCTTTATTTTGATCATAACTTCAAATCGATGGGTGACACCATTATGATCTTGTAGTGACTTGTACTCACATTCCTCACATGAAAAATACAATGGGACACTGATAAGGGCCACGCTGGATCATTTCATGAGTATACTGCATAGCAACGCAGCTATATTTTCTGGCCTGGAATATAATTGAGAAAGTCTACACTAACAATGTTGATTCTAGTGGAGGTTCCAATGTAGATAACTCAGATATCCACAAAGCAACAAACGTGATACCTGTCATACCGTCAACGTCTATGCAGACAAATAAGACAAAATACACATATGCAAGTACCAGAAATATCAACTATAGTTATTTTCTTACCATCTGATGATTAGATAGGCTGTGGATTATAGACTGACTTTGAATGTGCCCAGAACGCATGTGAATATTCAAAATGAATGCCGCTACGGTTGCTGGAAAAACTCGTCTGCAACGCGCTCGCACTGTAAAGCTCGCACAAACGTGCACTGAAACTGATTGACAGAAATCCTAAATTGATTGCTGGTGTGATTAATCACATCTTAATTGTCATGCTAAAAGCAGTAGAGGACTAGAACCGCCGAGTGTAAGAATCTGCAAGCTGTACGAATCTGTAAATTATGACTCTACTGTGTCAACGTCACAGGCACAAACGCCTAAAGGCGGCATAAAACGAGTACTCTCACTGTCCCCAGTTCTTGGCATTCATTTCTTGAAGAAAAGTCGTCAAAGATCTGGTAACATGGCATCTTTGGCTGAAAATGAAGATCCATCTGGAATGGAACAAGAAAAAAGTTCCTTGTCTGTCCCCTTGGACTCGCAAGATGTTGCAGCACAATTAAAAGAAATGATGTTACCGGAATTAGAAAGTTTAATTGGTCATCAGATTCCGGATATTAAGAGCATTGTGGACTCTGCTGTTGACTCCGTAGTTAAGCGTATAAACGAAACCTTGATGAAAGACATTAACAGAGTGAAGAAAGAAAACGATAATCTCCGAGTCGAAACCCACAATCTTAGGAAGTCTGTGACTGAATTAACTGAGATAGTTAACACTCTGGAATTCATTGCTGATGACAGTGAGCAGTATAGTCGGCGAAACAGTGTCCGCATCACTGGAATTCCAGAAACTAACAACGAAGTCACTAATGAGATAGTGCTAAAACTAGCCAGTGATCTTGACGTCAACTTGAGCCCCACTGATATTGACAGATCGCACCGCGTTGGCAAAGTTAGTGCAAATCGTCAAGTTTTCCACATATAGAACGCGACAAAGCCTCTATTCCAAACACCGCATTCAGACACCACAGAATGCGGTATCTGATCTTGGTATCAATGTTTTCTAAAAGTAAATGCATTTTGCACAAGTTTTCTCTAAAACAAACAACAAACCTGACACCCCTATAATCGGAAGTGGACCACTTCAGACTTATTTAGCTGGAAGATTCCATCGTCATATATGGGTTAAACTTATAAAGTTATGACCAATAATCCAATTATCATGCGCCCAAAGCCTTTGTCAGTTATACACTTATGAACAACACTTTATGAAAAACGTAGGGAGCTTAGTCATTAAGTATAGTGTTCCTTTCTTTTGCTCCATATATGAAGTGGGTACTAATAAGTTGCAGTGATTCTATTCATAGATTCTTTTGATTAAACGCGAATGTTTTTTGTCATAATTATTAGTCATAGCTTTATAAGTTTAACCCATATATGACGATGGAATCTTCCACCTGAATAAGTTCGATGTGGTCCATTTCCAATTATAGGGGTGTCAGGTTTGATTGTTAGAGGTAACTTGTGCAAAAATGCATTTAGTTTTAGAAAACATTGTATACCAAGATCAGATACCATATTCTGTAGTGTCTGAATGCGGTATCTGATCTGGGTATACACTGTTTTCCAATGTCCCAAAAATGGAAAGCTATGGATATATGCGTTAATATTTTGAAAAGGTGAAAAATAGTTTTAAAATGTTTTCTTTTTCTCTTTTCTGGTATGATTGTATCTTTTATAGTTCTGCCTTGACGGAAATTGACTATAAAATGCTAATGTTTTAGACATTATATAATGTGTGTGTCGCATACTTTCAAAATAAATAAAATAAAAACAAAAAAATAAATAAATTAACTGATTGATTAAATTTCGAGGTTAATCAGTTCATTTACTTCTTTTAACTTCTGAGTTGTCAGTTTTTGTTTTGTTTTGTTTACTTTCGTTAAAAATAAAAAAAGGAAGTAATAAAATACAATAAAGGTTACGGCAATGACCAGGAATCGATATAATTAAACCACAGCTCACATCAGAGACACCAAAGGGAAAGAAACACAAACATGAAAAAACTGACCCTAATGGAAACATCAATAGCGGAAAGCCAAAAGGACAGTTACATTTCCACAAATTGGCCAAATGGCGATGCGAAACAAAACAACATAAGCCACACAAACACCCAAAGACAAACCATAACAAAAATGAACAGCACATAAGAACCGCCTTGGAACGGTCAGTGAAACGAATCCCACGGGGGTGGGGGGGGGGGGGCTTTAATCGATTTTAAGTGGCCACAATCCTCGCCCTTACTTCCGTCGTGATTTCGACAAATAATTTGTCCAGTCTGCACGAAGGCTCCTAACTCAGTGCACAGCTCCATGAGCACAAATAATCAAAGAACCACAGAGGTGAAACAACGCTGAGGACTCGGCAGCAAGAAACCACTGAAATGCTGGTGCAAAAGAAGACCAACAGTTAGACTCCGATGGGCCCGACCAGAGACAGAGCATCAGGCACAAACCAACGTTACATAAAATTAGAAACTCCAATTCTCAGTAAACCTATACGCTGGAACCGTCATAGAATCTGAGGCCTGACACACCGGCATGCAATTAAAGAGGGAAGTAAAGTTGTCAACCGTGATTGGGTTAACTGCCATGCATGCAGCCTGTCGTATAATATTTATGTTGCACCCTAACTTGTTATAGCGAAGAAAGATTTTACGAAATTGGGTGCTAAAGTCATTGCATTTGTATGCCTTTTTATGACATTGTATGACATTTTGTACTTCTTCCAATGTTTTCTTCTGTAACGGGCATCGTGAAAATTCAATTGACGTCATCAAACGCACCCCTCTACACGAACCACGCCGATCACGGCCTTTGTGGGGAAAATGTCCACGTCATGCCGGAACGAGAGCCCATAAAGGAAAACAACGAAACAAAGTGCCAAATGATTGAAAAAAAAAAACAACAACAACAAATGTTTCTATTTTATTGTGATGCATAAAATACTCTTGCTTATACTTCCCATCAGCCGCAGAAAATCCAAGATGGCGGACACCGCAATTCAGCGAAGGCAAGCGCGAGAGGGGTATATATGACTACCCACGGTGCACATGGAAAACAACTGACCCTGCGATGTCCAATCTAAAGCCCGGAAATTTCCCCGCAGTACAACAAGGTTTTTTTTGTTAAACTGCAAAGAAACTTCCAGCCCTCTGACTGGACAGCGCAAAAGCAACCGCTCTCCAAACACCCGGCGAGCAAAAATATATAACCCTCTCGCGCATGCCTCGCTGAACCGCGATGTCCGCCATCCTGGACCCACTGCAGCTGACAAGAAATATAAGCGGAATAATTTCATGCACCACAATAATGTTCAGGCAATAAACTCGATTAGTCTTCATTCATTCGGGACTTCACCTCGTTGTTTTCCCTTCCAATAAGTTAAATTGAGTGATTAAAATTTTGAGGTTAATCAATTCATTTACTTCTTTTCACTTTTGAGTTGTCAGTGTTTTTTTTTTTTTGCTTTCATTTGTTAGCAACACAGTCTAAGTAAAATATTCCATCACACAAGTTCCCCTTATTGAACCCCCTATTATACATATCACTCTGCTCATAATCACCTCATAATCGCTTAGATATGATTATGATTTGATGTGCTCTATGGTCCGAAGGACTTGTTTATTGGAGATGACTAGACAGGCCACCCCTTTTATATAGGGAAACGAATGTGTATATATGTTAAACGACGATGAGCTGTATAAATGTATGTTATGTTTATACAACAGCGTTTTGAATAGCTGGACTCAGAAAAACCTCTGCTGTGGATTTATGGGTATTCCTTATACAGACTTGTTAACTTGATAGTGAAGAAACAAAGCACAAGAAATAGAGGATCTTACATGAGTGCCCATGTATTATTGGATTTATTAAACGAGTTGAGGAAAAGGGATAAAATGCGAGGCTTTGCCTGCCTCGCATTTTATCCCTTTTCCTCAACTCGTTTAATAAATTCAAAGCCTCGCATTTTATCCCTTTTCCTCAACTCGTTTAATAAATTCATAATACATGAGCACGAATGCAAGATTCTATTTATCATATGACATTCAAAACGTATTTTATTCACGATTGTTTACAAAAATGTCAATATTCTGCCATAAGTAAACGCGATGTCGTTAAGGACGTCTTACATGTAACGTTAAGGGGCGTATCTAACTAATAATTTGCATATTTAATCCACTAGTGGATTATCGATTTTATTACATGGCGTTATTAAACTCTCAATCGCGACGTCATATGATACAGTGCAATATTCCATACCTCCAAAAAGGTTATTTTCTGATGAAAATTGGTGATATCTTTCTTATTTTCACTCCACAAATAGGTTAAGGCTACTCGCCAGAACCGCTCAGTGAGGCGGCTCTAACGAGTACCCACAACCTATGTCTAGGAACAGAAATAAGAAAATGTATACCCCTCTAAACCCCAGTTTTCTCTAAATAAAATGGAGTGTAGAGTGGTATTCATTACGCAAACTTTTTATGCGCATAACAAACCTCAGTCTTCTGGAAGAGCTGTTGTATTGGCTTGAATTTCTTGGGAGTACTTAGTACATTACTGTTGAATACCTCACCTTGAGCTAATGGGTTTTTTCGTTGTAGAGTTTTGACGTTTATGCAAAGTGTCCTTAACTATACAACAGCTGACATGCCTAGAAGTCTGTCATTACCGCCCAGGTGGGCTGTTGGAAATTATAAGTCCGTATCGCTATTCTGACAGCTTCTTTCATCAGGGAGCCAGTAAATAGGCTATGTCACATCAGTCGCATAATTTGTACAGCTGGAATGGAGACAGACATTTTATACAGAAGCCAGGCCCCAGCAGCCTACTAGAAAATGCGTGACCAGCTAAGACTCGGATCATCCTACGCGTGCGCAGTGACCTATCGGGGTCTTTGCTTGTCACTTTTTTGTATACCACAGGGTATGTAAAAAGCTCCTTTGAACAAGGATAGCTGATCAGACTGAGCGCATGAACAGAATCTTCCCTGGTTGCACAGACCTTCTGTAGCTTTTGCTCTTAACTAGCTCGAAGTAGAATAAATATGTGACCTAGACATCATCAACCCAATTGTGTTTATGACAAGTGGTAAGAGGTGACGTGTACTTAAAAATCATTATTACTTATTCTCCTACAACTGACTCAGTGGTTTTTGTTTTGGAATATAAATTGAGCGTAGCAAACTTGACGGCCCCCGCCCATCGGGGCTAAAAGAAATTTATGGGCTACATGATGCTTCCACTTAGAGCTGAAACCGACCCGCACACGAGTACTGGTAAACCGCTTAGGGGATCTAAGTAGAAGTGGAGGTCGATACAATTAACCTACAGCTCCCATCAGAGACACCTAAGGGAAAGAAACACAAACATGAAACAAAAGACCCTAATGGAAACATCAATAGCGGAAAGCCAAAAGGACATTTACTTTCTCACAAAATGGCCAATAGGCTATCCAAAATAAAATAATATAAGCGACACAAATACCCAAAGACAAACCATAAAAATAAACCACGACAGAAGGACCGCCTTGGAACGGTCAGCGGAAACGAATTCCTGCCCTGCCCAGGGGCCTGCCAAGGCAAGGCAGTGCGAGTCGACCCGTCCATGCTTATAAACCCTATTGGTTTCATTGGGCGACAGGGCTCGAGATGTCATTTCATCTAAATGTTGGGTAAAAGTCTCCAAAATAACCTTTACAGTGTTGAAGGGGGCGTTAAACCTCGAATCAAACATAAAAAACAACTGACTCAGTGGTTTTAATTGAGCATATAGCAAACTTAAAGTATCACATGTTGAATAAGTGAAATTCCAGTATTAAGACCAGCTGAAATTCAGACTAAATATTCCACAAAATTAATGTTTTTAAAAAATGGTTCATCTAAGTCTGTCCTTATACAGTGAGACCACCTAAAATTAAGACTAATTCTGCTTTACAAAGCTTATTCAGAAGGGTGCAGTTATTCTTTCTTCGTGTTTTCTGCACACAATTGATGTCCTCTGGTCAGGGATCACCTTTGGGACTGTTCAAAAGTGGTCCTAAAGACCACTTTTGAACAGTCCCAAATGTGGTCTTCAAATAAGAATTTTACTTATTTTCTACACCAAGTGTGCTTAAGTAAGAGACCATATATCATATTGTTCGTCTTAAAGACCATTTTTGAACAAAGATAAAGATTTAAATAAGGCGTAAAAAATAGCTGTGTTTCCGCTAACATGCTGAAAAAAATTTTGGTCGGTAGGTAGGAGAAACTTTTTTTTTATTATTGTTGTAATATTTATTTTATTAAACCACAAATATATATTAAAAAAAAAAAACCCCTAATATTTAAGGTAGGGGATTTTAATGAAATACACAGGACAGCTCATACGCGAGCTTTGACGTCACAAAAGAAGCCTCCGTGGCGCAGTGGTTACGCTACTCGCCTTGTAAACCAGGGATCGCAGGATCGATCCCGGGCTTCTCCAGACTTTCGGATGAGTCTTTAAACCGAGGTCCCGTCTCCGTATGACCTTAGCTGTTGGTGGGACGTAAAACTAAAACTCACTCACTTGACGTCACAACGTTCCAAATTATCGGAAAACCTCGGCTTTCTACATAAGCGACATTAGCTTGTGAAACAGATTTTCAGCAGTTCAAACAGCTTCGTTATTTCTGAATAAAAACAAAGTGTGGGTATGCGGTTTCTTAATTAAATCAAAAGAAACATTTTGGAACCAAAATTGCTCGACTTTGTTACTATCTTTTCTCCAGCTTTCCTTGTTAGAAGCCTCCGTGGTGAAGTGGCCACGCTACTCGCCTTGTAAACCAGGGGTCGCAGGATCGATCCCGGGCTTCTCCTGACTTTCGGATGAGTCTTTAAACCGAGATCCCGTCTCCGTATGACCTTAGCTGTTGGTGGGACGTAAAACTCAAACACACTCACTCCTGGTTAGAAGCATCAGTGGGGAAGTGGTTATGCTGCTCGCCTTGTAAACCAGGGGTCGCAGGATCGATCCCGGGCTTCTCCAGACCTTCGGATGAGTCTTTAAACTGAGGTCCCTTCTTCGTATGACCTTAGCCGTAAAACGCAAGCACTCACTCACTCCAGCTTTCCTGGAGAATCGAATCGCACGCGCACCCAATTCCGCGCATGTGATCGTCGAATCGCCCTCAGGTCTATGTGAGTTTTGTATGGGAAAGTTACGTGAGGTATAATAAAACGTATTATTATCCTCACGTGACGTATTCATAAAAAACTCCCATAGGCCTGAGGGTATCACCCTGCAATAATTTCGACTATAACATGCACGGAATTGGGTGCGTACGGTTCATTTCTTCTGTCAGGCTGGAGAAAATGGGACTTAACTAAAATTGTAACAAAGCCGAGAAAGTTGGTACCAAAATGTTTCTTTTGATATAATTAAGTAAACGCATATGCACACGTTGGGGTTTTGTTCAGAAATAACGAAGTTAAAAGCGTTTGAACTTTTGAATTTCTGTTTCACCACCTAACGTCGCTTATTATGCAGAAAGGCGACGTTATCCGATAATTTGGAACGTCGTCGCGTCAAAAGATGGCTGTGAGCTGCCCTGTAGTTTTCATAAAAAATCACTTACCATAATTATTACTATTGTTCGGTATGATAAAATAAATATTACATTCCTGAGAGTGTGATAGTGAAAAAATGTCACCCTTCGAAATATGAATATCAATCTCGGCTGCGCCTCGGTTGATATGCCTATTCATATTCCTCAGGGTGACATTTTTTCAGGAATGTATTGTTTATATATTATCGCCAATGCTGCTAATTGAATAGGCCTATTAGACGGTTTGGTGGACAGTCAGTGGACTCAATGTTTATTATACTGCAGGTCTTGATAGTGCTGATCGTCATTACGAAAACATGCCTATACAAATACACTGTAAATGTTACCGCAGAAAATCGAAGATTTTAAGATGAAAAATTGTAATATTTTTCTTATTTCTGCTCAAAATATAGATTGTTGGTACATGTTAGAACCGCATCAAAATACAGATTGTGGGTATTCGTTAGAACCGCCTCATCGAGGCGGTTCTAGCGTGTACCAACAATCTATATTTTTGAGCAGAAGTAAGAAAAATAAGGTATACCCCTGTAAACCCCAGTTTTACTATATAAAAGTGGGGTTCAAAGGGGTCAAAATTATATAGGCGTGTTTTCGTGATGTCACATGCTTATATATGACCAGTTAAACTGAAGCATGCACATATTTAAAAACAAAATGCAATGAAAACAATTGCTAGAAAGTGTTTTATCCATTGTTTAACCCATATATGCCTTGCGTTCAGAAATATGAAGGAAGTACCTAGAGATCCGGTTCCACACCCCTAGCCCCCAAGGCGGATCCCTAGCTCACAAGGCTAGAGGTCCGGTACCGGATCTCTAGGCACTTCCTTTTCATATTTCACTACATCAACGTATATGGGATTCCCCCTTTCAAGATTGCGGCTATGTAGCCATTCCTACTAGTTTGGCTAGAGGTCCGGTAAATTATTTTAACCAGTACTACCAGAATATGCCTGGTATTTGATAACTTAATAGCTATAGTTGACACCATGTAACACCCAGGAAGGAAACTATAACGAAAACAATTACTCCCGTTCATTGGCGCAATCCTGAAAGAGGGAAGTCCCATATACGTTGATATTCACCTTATTTGCATTTAACTGCTGGTTCCTAGTCTGAAGGTTATCAGTGTTGGAAAAACAGGTAACCAGACCCTCTGACCTTGAAAGGTCAGGGGGGTCTGGTTACCTGTTTTTATCAATATTGACAATGTGCAAACTGGGTGCCAGCAAATAATGCAAATGAGGTGAATAGTGAAATATTAAATCTGCAAAACCTGACTTCAAAGATTTATTTAGTAATTTTAATTTAGGTTACTATTGTTATTATTATGATCATGATGATGACGATGAAGGAAAATATATATGGAAACATTTTTACCCTTGTTTTTTTTTTCTCCCGCTACGGGTGTAGTTAAAGTGCGAACGGAAGCTTCCTGTTGCGAAAGGAAGATTTTTGTTACGAAAGGAAGATATTTTGGAAAATATATGGGAATAAGGTCTATATCCATTTTATTTCATTGTTTATTTTAGATGAAATTTGTGAAAAGTGATATTTATACATGAGAACTTTACTAAATAACAGCATCTTTACCAAAAAAGATCATTTAGATTCGTACTACGACATGAAGGCCTAATACGAAAGGAACTTTTTTATTGTCTTGATTTGTTTTAATTTAAATGTTATTTAGTGTAGTATAGGTGCCTCTTTAGCGGCGGACTGTGCATGCTCGGAGAATGACGTCCCGGCGCGGCGGCCATATTGATATCGGAAGATTTGACCTCGGATTAAAAGTTCAATGGTCACTATAGAAATATTTGCTCTTGGGCCCCGTGGACTTCTCATGCGCGGATGATGACGCCACGGCGCGGCGGCCATATTGTTATCGGAAAATTTGACCTCTGGTTAAAAGTTCAATGGTAACTATAGAAATATTTGCTCTTTGGCCTCATGGACTGCGCATGCGCGGGGATGACGTCACGGCGCGGCGGCCATGTTGGGTATTGTTGTTGTAAGGTCGATGACCTCGGATTAAAAGTTGAACTCAATGGTCACAAAAGAAATACTTCTTTATCCGATAAAAGGGATTAAATATCAAGGTTTGCGACTTTATAAGAATGTTAGCGAAATGTTAATTGTAGAAAAAATACTTTGAAAGCAAACCTTGTACAATCGTTTTTTATTGTTTCATCCTTCCTGTCCCTTTTCAGTCTTTTGATAGGGAACGTCAATATTCTTAGGGCATAAAAGAGTTGGCCAGTGTTTACATAGCTGCTTTTCAATAACCGTAGTAACGGATTGAACTTTCTTGAAATGTATGAAACATATAGCTGCGTTTAGTTACAAAATATATTTCTGGGGTTTTCATTAGAAAAGAAAGTCCCGTTTTCCGTCCAATAAGGTAGAAATTAATTAGCCCTTTAAGTTTTAAGGGAACTTTAATTTTGTTTTTGACTTGAGAATGCATAAAAGAGCTGGCCAATGTTTACATAGTACTTTTGAACGTTTATAGATTTTTTAATTTAGGTCATTTTTGAGCCGGTCAGTTTGCCTATCCACACTTTCCTGGGCAGACTTATACGAAAGCGGTTAACCAGTACAGTGCGCATTCTTTCGACAGAAAATAACATCTTCCCTTCGTGAATCAGCGGAAGGGAGAGAATGACCGTAGAAAAGAATTCATTATCAATCTCCTTTTTGAAACTTATAAAACTTAGTAAATACATTTCTGGGGTCCTCATTAGCGAAGAAAGACCCATTTGACAGCTAAACAATCCCATATTATGATATAGTTTTTATTGAAATATCCAGTGGTTGATACAGCCCGTTTTAAAAACGTATCAGTTTTAAGCCGTCGTGGTGATTTAAGTCCGGAAGCATTTTCAATACCTTATAGTTGTGTCAAAAATTAATCCCTTTCAAGTCGCCATAATGCGTTGCGTATGTTTATTTAAGGCCAGAATCATTTTCAATACCTTATTGTTGTGTCAAATATTAATCAATTTAAAGTCGCCACAGTGTCTGAGACATTTTACTTGTCGAAACATGATCAGTCGAATTGCTATTTTTAGAAACTCTTCCTGGCTAACTAGAACATCGATCACATGACACGATCACGTGACAACCGAAGTGGGATATGGAGTTCTACTAAGTGCAACTGCATCATGCGCTGGACAAATAGAATCGGACAGAAAGGATTAAATTTGTTGAAAAGTTTTTTAAGAAAAACGCCAAAGTGTTTCATTGTCAAAATATTACAATCACTAGGTCATTAATCGGTCCTACGAACTGCCGGATCTTACCAGTGAAGAGCAAAACAAAGCCCCGCCGGCACTCGAACACATGGAACACTGGAACCTAACTGTTAAAAGTAAAAACAGGCTAAATATTTGTTACTGCCTTTATCATAAAAACACGGTCCAAACTAAAGTGACACATGAAATAAAACACTTTACGCGCTGGACCGGAGAGGGGTGGAATAACAAAAATATCAAATTCGAAATTGAAAATATGAAAATAATTCACCCGTTCACGGAATCACAGGGCCGAAGCACGAAGCGTCACGGTCTGATTGGAACAGCCCCCACCTAGGTTGCAACCAAACCATGCCCCCACCAAGGACGAAATCATGACTATGTGAAACTTTATTTTCAATGAGTCACCAGAATTGCAATACAGTGCGTCACCCTATGAGCAGCAATCCGACAATCAACACAGTCTATTCAGAAAAAAAAAAACACGACAAATCATACACTGTCAACCGATTGCAACCCAGCAACATCTTTAGATAAATAACTTTTAGAATCCTCTCCCCAGAATAACATTTTAGTGTAATTGTTACATGGCCCAGCCCCCTCTACGAAAAATGCCGTCTCGGCATTTAATATAAAAGAGATAAAACACATCTCAACAAAAACCAGTCGAAAAATTTAAAATTATTAAGAAATTAAATTAACCATTCCCATCCTGTTTAGCGGCCCCCGCACATCGGGACTTGAAGAAATATATGGGCTGCATGATGCTTCCACGCAGAGCTGAAACCGGCCCGCACACGAGTACTGGTAAACAGCTTAGAGGATCTAAAAATAGAAGTTGAGACAATGATCAGGAATCGATACAATCAACCCACAGCTCCCATCAGAGACACCAAAGGGAAAGACACACAAACATGAAACAACTGACCCTAATGGAAACGCCAACAGCGGAAAGCCAAAAGGACAGTTACTTTCCCACAAAATGGCCAATAGGGTATCCAAAATAAAGTAACATATGCGACACAAACACCCAAAGACAAACCATAACAAAAATAAACCGCGACAGAAGAACCGCTTTGGAACGGACAGCGGAAACGAATTCCACTGGTAATTCCACTAAGCCTGCCCAGGCAAAGCGGTGCGAGTCGGCCCGTCCATAATTATAAACCCTATTGGTTTCATTGGGCGACAGGGCTTGATATGTCATTTCATCTCAATGTCGGTAAAAGCCCCCACAAAATTGGAAGCTACGTCTCCAAAATGAACTTTACAGTGTTGTCGGGGACGTTAAACCTCGAATCAAACAAACAAACAAAACCCCATCCTGTTTGCCACCTTGGTTTCTACCTGTGCCTTGATGGGCGTGTTTCAAGACGCAATTCTGGTAGAGACCTCGGAGCAGGACTGAAGGGTTTGGCCAAAGAAGCCAAGGACGATCTCTCTGGGGGTATCACCACACACGGGGATACCAGTGCATCCAGCATGTCTGCACGATCTGTAACTGCAGAGTCTTGTACAGGTGAGGTTGCACCACCTGCCGCTTCACTTCGAACATTGATATCACCAACAGTTTTATCATCAACCGGTGACGGTTGAGAACTGTTATTTGGTGATAAATCTGTATCGAAGGGGCTTGTTTTGGCTGCTGGAAAGGCAATAAATGGATGTAGGAGATTCCTGTGCAGCATCCTTCGGATGCCCTTCTCGTGTTCGCGTTTGACAACATACACAGGAAATTCAGTATTTGGCTGCTCAACAACCAAATACACACCCTTTTCTCACTTATCGGCCAGCTTGCACTTTCCCCACAATGCGACGTTGCGAACCAGCACACGGTCACAGGGCAACAGCTGGGCATCACCAGGTTTGAGGTCATAAGTTTCCTTTTGCCTTCTGCCCTTGCGACGGGCCTCCTTTGTGGCTGTTTTGTAGGCAAAGTCGAGCCTCTTTTTAGATCAGCTGCGACCTTTTTTTCTGGTCAGCATGCCTACCCCCCTAGATTTATACCTTGAAAGGCATCAACCACCACTTTAGGGTGTCGCCCATACATTACATAGTAGTAATGGGTGGAGTTAGTTAATTGTATCAATTCCTGATCTTGTTTTACTTCTACATTACATAGTAGGCATGAACCAAGGGCGCAACGTATGACTTCCAGTTTGACTTCTGGTCATCCTCCAAAGTACCCAACATATTAAGCAGAACCTGGTTAAAGCGCTAAGGCATTCCATTGCCCATAGAATGGAAGGGGGTTGTCCTAGATTGGTTTAAACATATTTTATAACAACAGCAATATGATATTACAATACAACATTTACACAAATCAATAGGATAGGAACGAAAGCAGAGTTCTGCTTATTGTTCTAAATTTGTCTATGTTGGCAATTTAACACAGCTCTTTAATAACCTGGCTCTCAAAATTGCGACCCTGGTCACTGTGTTAACGGGAAGGAAAACCATAGTGACAGATTAAGTTTTCAAAAAATACTTTGGCTGTTGTCTTGGCAGTTTGGTTTCTGATTGATATGGCCTGAGCATAGCGGGTGAAATGGTCTATAATTACCAAGGTGTTCTCGTAACCACCCGTTGATGTTTCAAAGACAGAAAATCCATGCAGATACCACAGTCAAAAGTTTTCCTGGAGCCTGCTCTCTAGACTTTCTTCGGATGCATTTGAGACAGTTTCGAACTCTATGATGGCAAATTGGACATTTTGTGAGAAAGTAACTGTCCTTTTGGCTTTCTGCTGTTGATGTTTCAATTAGGGTCTAGTTTTTTATGCTTGTGTTTCTTTCCCTTTGGTGTCCCTGATGGGAGCTGTGGGTTAATTGTATCGATTCCTGTTCATTGCCTTCACTTCTATTTTCTTTTCAATGTCACCGTCCAACCAAGGCCAGTAAAATCGAGACTTTACCCGGGACATAGTGCGGTCACTACTTTGATAGCCGGCTTCATCATGGAGATCATTGAGCGCTATTTCCCGGAATACCTCAGGCAATACCAGCTGGTTAACAGAGGTGACGTGAAAAGAATGACGACGGTAAAGTACCTCATATTTAAAAAAATGTCCAAATCCTTCAGGATTTTCTGAAATTCCTTCTCCTTAAGAGCAATCTGTCTCTTGGTAGGTTTGTTTCAAGATGCCAAAATGGTCTTGACTCTGTTCAACGCGCGGTTAGTTGTTTGTTCAGCACGTCATTCAACCTGACTGAAATCTGAATCTGAGTCTGAGCCAAACGCATCTCCAATGAGGTCAAAATGCTGTGCAACCCTTACACATTCAACTGCCGGCGCTTCCCTCGGAGGGGCTAATACCGCCTGACAGATGGCCTAAATAGCGTCATTGAACAGGACCTCTTTATCAGTAGACGGTAGTCTACTGAGAGCATCGGCATCTTGGTTTGGAGCTTGAAATTATAACTGGACAGTGCGGCTAGCTAACGATGGATGACCTGTGGCATATAGCTTGTTGTTAGAACATACGTCAATGGATAGTTGTCTGTCCTAACAGTAAAGTTATTTCCATAAAATAATCATGGAATAAATCACACAATGCCCATTTTAAGGCCAACAACTCAAGTTTGGGTGCAGGGTAATTGGACTCACTGGCTCTAAGACCTCTTCCAGCATATGCAATGCCACGGTCTATTCCATCTTGTTCTTGGTATAGAACAGCACCTAGCCCACCACCACTAGCATCGATATTCAAAATGAACTCTTTGCTATATTCTAACTATGCCAAATAGAAGGGAAGGCAATGAACAAGAATCGACATAACCCACAGCTCCCAACAGAGACTGTAACGAAAGCTGTTTGCTGTTCAAGCCCCTAAGTCCAAGAAACTTAAGCTTAGTTTCCTGGCTTGCCTGATTGTTTGGTATCCTACTAACAGGTCGTTGAAGGGCTTCGTAATTTTGGAGTAATTACAAGCAAAGCGCCTGTAATAATCTGCAAAACCGAGAAATCTACGCAATCCCTGTATGTTTGAAGGGGCAGGACATTCTCTTAATGCTGCAGTTTTGTCAGGATCTGTCTGAATACCCTTATCACTGACAATGTGGCCTAAGTCCTGCACCCGAGTCGTAAAATCGCACACTTGAGGGCTGAGACAAATAAAAATCTAAAATGAGTTCCTTTAAGAGCAATGAAAACATTCATAAGAAAGAAGATGGATCATACTACGTAGTTTCGGCTAATAAAGCCTCATCAGTGACCCTGTAATGATCCGGCAAAGAAAGCCAGAGAAAACATACTGCAATTTTGCGAATTTCGAATAGGCAGTCGATTCAAAGACTGATATAAATCAAAATGGGGTCCAAATGATTAAAAACCTGTCTAGAATATGAGTCTAAACCAATAATATATTTCTGATTTCTCAGAATAATCACGCTGATCTCAAAGGACCAAAAGTAAAATATAAACGCATCATCAATGAGGTCAAAATGCTGTGCAACCCATACACATTCAACTGCCGACGCTTCCCTCGGAGGGGCTAATACTGCCTGACAGATGGCCTTAATAGCGTCATTAAACAGAACCTCTTTATCAGTAGACAGTCTACTGATATCATCGGCATCGTCTCTGGTCGGGCCCATCGGAGTCTAACTGTTGGTTTTCTTTTGCTCCGGCATTTCAGTGGTTTATTGGTGTCGAGTCCTAACCGTTGTTTTATCTCTGTGGTTGTTTGATTATTTGTGCTCACAGAGATGCTGCACTGATGGGTTAGGAGGCCTTTATGCGGACTGAACAAAGTATTTGTCTAAATCGCGACGGAAGTAGGGGCGAGGATTGTGGCCACGTTAAATCGATTTTAGCCCCCAGTGGAATTCGTTTCCACTGACCGTTCCAAGGCGGTTCTTCTGTCGCGGTTTATGTTTGTTATGGTTTGTCTTTCGGTGTTTGTGATGCTTATATTGTTTTATTTTGGATAGCCTATTGGCCATTTTGTGGTAAAGTAACTGTCCTTTTGGCTTTCCGCTATTGATGTTTCCATTAGGTCTGTTGTTTCATGTTTGTGTTTCTTTCCCTTTGGTGTCTCTGATGGGAGCTGTGGGTTGATTGTATCGATTCCTGATCATTGCTTTCACTTCTATTTTGGCCACTTTAACCCATTGCCTCTTTTGATCGTCAAACAACAGATGTGGCATCCATCTAGCAGAAATCTTTTAGACTTTCAAATGTTTCTTCAAAATAAGGTGAACCGTTGATAGTGATATGCCTATTTTTCGTGCAATATCACGAGCTGTGAATCTGGCATATCCTTAATTTTAGAAACAATTTCTTTACGGGATGCAGATTTTGGCCAACCTGATTTCGGTGCATTTTTGATTGACTCTACACCAGACTCAAATTTCTATTTTCACCGCCGAACTGTGTCATAAGACGCACAAGAAGGTCCAAAAGCAGTAGAAATTTCTGTCATCAGCTTTTTCAAACAACAACCAAGTTTTGAGCAAGTTTGATGTAAGCCCGTATTTCCTCTTTTTAGTCGACGCTTCTACCAACCATTTTTACTGCAGTGGTCAATGACTGCGTGTATTCAAATGGCAAATTTTATGTCTTAGACTTAGTCTAGCATGTAAATTTATACACCATTGTGTAGATATCGAATAGCCCTATACAAGTATGCACATGCATTCGTTTTGATCGTGACCCACGTGGATATCGAGCTAGAGAACAATAAACAATTCTTTTTCGAACATCCGTCGTATTCATAGATGACAGACTTCTTCACTTAAACTTTTGTAAGAATACACAAATACAAGAAATTCTCTACATTATGTCACACAACTATAGAGGTAGGACACCAGGGTAAAAGGAGAACAACCGGTCATTTATCTAATTTGCATAAATGAAATAATTTTAAAATAACAGCACTGAATTTGCATAAAATATGATGATAGCAGATAATACTATTATATTATGAAGACGGAAACTTGAGTTAATGTAATGAGGCTTGCATGGGCTTGCATGAACAAGCCAACTTTTTTTATAGAGGAGACTACTCGAGTCCCCGGAGAAAATCACCATATGGACTTTCATGTCTGATTCGGGGGTGAGTTCCAAAACATGTGCTATTTAATGATGGATAATGACCAATGAATTGAAGGGAACATGTACCATGATGCTAAAGAATGAATTAAATATATGGTATAACTAGTATTACCAGAAAGCAGTATTCATTATCTTCTATTTGTGACACACAGCAACGGAAAGTACGAGCGAAAGAGTAGTGAGGTGAGTTGTTACATTGACTTGTGCAAAGAAGAGAAATCACCAACTGAAAAATGTATGAAAAAGTATCAGAAAAATAGAAAGCATCTGGGATATAATTAGCAAACTGTCGGACGAAAAGCTTAAAAAGTAAAGGTATGCATTTTGTCTATAAATGGCTTTCTGATGTTAACGACACTTTTCAGAATATTTAATACATTAAAACTAATAACTGACACATATCAATGATGATATCAGTCTGATCAGGATCCTCGGCATGATCTGAGTCTTCAGTTCGTGAAACAGATAGTAAGAGCTCCAAGCTATTGAAATTGAGCAATAGGTGGTCTAAAAGTACCAAAAATTTAAGCCATAACCCTTTTAAGATCAACATATTGGAAGGTAGAAAACAGATGTTTCCCAACTTTTACGTCTTGCAAAAGCTTTGAAATTAAGGGATACATTTAGGTACTGTTGCGCTTATTCGAAATTTGCTGAATGGCCATGTTAAATGACAGGATTCGAAATTTAAGATACACTGACAACTCAAAAAAGCATTTATTAACCATAACTGACACCAAAATATAAGATTATGGCAAATTTACCATGCTTTCAATATCTACTGGCATTTTCTGAGTCGAGACATGGTAAAAAGTACCTTAATTTATTGTATATCACTGTGTGACAGAATGCTGTGGAAAGCTATGCTTTTTCTCCAGTGCAAAATGTCTTTATATTTTATGATTTATGATTTATGCTCTACAAACAAAGTATTTGCAAAGTCAAAAACAATTTTGGCCATTTCTGATGTGTTGAAGAACTCTTTGATGAATCAAATACACACAGTCCTGAATTGCTGCCAGAATATAAACAAGAGGCCCATGGGCCACTATGCTCACCAGAGCTCAGGTAGGCACTGCCCAATTGCAGCCATGTATTTTAACATGGTATCATTTTAATCTGCCAAGAGAACCCCAATATCCAAATGAGCACCCATGTGGATTCAGTATATGAAACATTAGGCCTTTTATGAAGTAGAGGGGCGGGGCATGGACCCTATGGAGCCCTGGTTGATATCACTAAATGTGTCTTATCACACTAGGATGGTTTAGCAGTGGGGATCTGTATGGCTGGAGATATAAGGCCTCTTAAACAGTGGGGGGGTTGGAGCATGCCCTGTTGATCCCAGGAAAGCCCAAGATTGTTGTCCCTAAATGTGTCTTGTCATAAGGACCAAGTATATATATGGTTTAGGGGTGGGAATCTGAACAGTTTCCGAGATATGAGGCCCTTTTATGAAGGGGAAAGGCCCCTGCGGACACCCCTACAGTAGTTGTGCTAATAATAAGGAACAAGAACATTTATGATTATGGGGTGGGGATTTGAATGGTTTCTGAAATATATGGCCTTTTATGAAGTGGAAGGTCAGGGCACATTGCCTCAGCACAAAGAGACCCCCAAAGTTGGTGTCACTGAACGAGTCTTATCATAAGGAACAAGAATATATATCGTTTAGGGCTGGGAAGCTGAACGATTTCTGAGATATATGGCTTTTAATGAAGTCAAGCGATGGGGCATGGCTCGGGCATGCCCCAGGGACTCACAAGCTGGTGTCACTGAATACGTCTTATCATAAGGAAGATGAATATATACTCGAGCACTTTGAAAACGCAACATCATAAGGAAAATGTACGTCGGGGGATGTTATCCCACTCTTGCTGAAGGGCTATCGCGAGCTGCCTCACAGTCTGTGGCGCGTTTTGATGTCCGTGTACACGACGTCCCAATTCGTCCCAAAGGTGTTCGATACAATTCAGATCGGGTGATTTCGACGGCCAAGGGAGAACATTGATGCCTTCTTGACGTAAAAAGTCCTGCGTCAACCTTGCCGTGTGCGGGCGGGCGTTATCGTGCTGAAATAACATGGGGTTACGTTGACGTCACAACAATGGAACAAGCTCTGGCCGAAGAATCTCATCGACGTAACGTCTGGCGTTGAGATTTCCATGAATTATCAATAAACGCGAGCGAAAATTGTAATTGATGGCGCCCCAGACCATGACACCACCGACTCCAAACCGGTCTCTTTCAACAACGCAGTTATCAGAAAACCTTTCGCCGTCAAGTCGATAAACGCGTACCCGCCCGTCGGTTTGGTACAAATTGAACCTGGACTCATCGCTGAAGACGACGTCGTGCCAGTTGACACGTCTCTGGTGATTAAGTGCAAAGTTCATGCGAAGCTGACGATGACGTCGTGTAAGTATTGGTCCGTGGTACGGACGCCGGCAACGAACACCAAATTCCTTAAGTCATCGGGACACTGTCATACGATGAATACGTCGCCCTCGGTTGCCAATGACGACGGAAGCTGTTTGCGCGGCCGTCTGGAAACGATGCCGTAGGTGGAGTTGACGGATGTAATTATCCTGACGTCTTGACGTCACGTGCACTTGCCCAGGCCTGGGGCGGTCATTAACAGTTCCTGTTAACCTGACACGTTGAACGAGACGATATATTGTGGTTCTGTCAACATTAAAACGCCCAGCAATGTCCTGTGAAATGCCAGCGTCCAAAAGGCCTAAAATCCGATTCCGATTTTCGTTATTTAGCCTTGGCATGCTCAGTTTAGTAAATTTATCCAAATTTCAACCAAAAACCGATTTGAAGACAACTTTTGAAGAGATTGAATGAAAGATATCGGTTGTACATGCGGAATTGACCATATAAACAAGGTCATATCTCGGTGTGCACGTGCTACGATATCACGTGTAGTCGACCGATATTTTATCGATCTGACCACCTCATATGATTTTATTTATGGTGTATTTGTTTGTTTGTTTGATTTGAGGTTTAACGTCCCCGTCAACACTATTTAGGTCATTTTGGAGACGTTACTTCCAATGTTGTGGGACTTTTACCCGACATTGAGTTGAAATGACATCTCAATACCTGCCGCCCAATAAAACCAATAGAGTTTATGTGCATGGACGGGCCGACTCGCAGCAGTTTTCCTCGGCAGGCTTAGACCTAAGCAGATTACCAGTACTAATGTGCGGTCGGTATCAGCTCTGCGTGGAAGCATCGTGCAGCCCATATATTTCTCCAAGCCCCTATGGACGGGGGCGATATTTATGGTGTATGGAAGCATATATCTGCTAATATGATTTTGGATTGGGCCATTTCAAAAATATTTAAAAAATATAATGTTGCGTTTTCAAAGTGCTTGAGTATGTATGATATAGGGGTGGGGCTTGGACCAGTTTCTGAGATATAAGGTCTTTTCTGAAGTGCAGGGGTGGGGCAAGGCCCTGGGAGACCCCCAAGTTGGTGTCAATGAATGCGTCTTATCATTAGGAACAAGAATATATATGGTTTAGGGGTGGGGATCTGTAAGGTTTCCAAGATATTGTGATATTATGAAATGGTGGGGGTGGGGCATGTCCCCGGCACATCCCGGGGAACCCCCAGGTTGGAATCACTTAATGCATCTTAGCATAAGGAACAAGCATATATATATAGTTTAGGGGTTGGGATCTGAATGGTTTCTGAGATAAATGGCAATTTATGAAATAGAGGGGGCAGGGTATGTCCCCGGCACATCCCGGGGGACCCCCAGGTTGATGTCACTTAATGCATCTTATCATAAGGAACAAGAATATATATGGTTCAGGGGTTGGGATCTGTAAGGTTTCTGAGATAAAGGCATTTTATGAAGTGGAGGGGGTGGAGCATGGCCCCGGCACAACCTAGGGGCCCCCCAGGTTGACATAAAAGCATATGGCTGAGAGAAGTTTACTTAAGGAACATGTTTATGTAAGTTTTTCAAAAAATCTGCAAAGACTTGGCAGTGAATGCCATTTTTCAGTTTTCCTAAGTTGCCGTAGCAACAAAACTGAAAGGCCAAATTTCATAAAAAACACAAAACCTGTAAAGGCAAATATGGTGAATATTTTCGTAAAGTCTCAGCCTCCTAGAACATATGGTTTCTGAGGAGATGATTTTTTAAGTATTTTTTGTCTATTTTTTTGCATTTTGGTTTCTATGGCAACCAATAAAGACGGGCAGAAGGCCTAAAATCATACGGCAGATAGTAGATTGCCTATGGAACATTTCTATGAAAGTTTTGTCAAAATATCTGCAGAGGCTTGGCAGAAAATGCCATTTTTCAATTTTCCCCATTATAAGTCTATGGAAACTACAAGTTGCCATAGCAACCAAACTAATGAGCCGATTTTGATAATCAAACACAAACTTTCAATCCCCCAGCCCAATACAGATAAAATTTGGGCCCAATCGGCCCAGTGGCTTCAGAGGAGATGTCGTTTGAAAGTGTTGACGCAGACGACATATGTCATACGACGGACAACGACTGACAACTGCCTATCCTATAAGCTCCCCCGGAGCCTTCGACTCTGGTGAGCTAAAAATGTCCACTGTTTAACATGCAATTCACATTCAAATGAAAAGGCCTCACTGGTGTACATGGAGCTAAACTTTTTGATGAAATCATCATCATCATCATCATTGTCATCAATGGCAATATCATCATTTACAGTATATATTGTCGGTGCCATAATCCAAATATTTAAAATATGAGCATTTAGTATATAAACACCATATGTTTAAACAATCAGTTTCTATCCAGGGCATCAAAAACAATATTAATATCATGACCATTTATTGCACCAATATGAGCAATATAATTTAGCAAAAACAACGATTTGGATTATTTAGTTTTGGGACACTAATTGCACACCTGGGTCAAAGGTCTGATCCTTTGTTTGGAAATTTTATAGAGGGTTTCCATCCCATGAGATTCAACAGGGAAGGACCAGACAGGACTGTGCTAATGCCAAAGATGCTGGTTACACTGTGTGGAATTTGCAGGTTTTCTCATGATGAGGCTCATTCATTATGGTCTATAATATATTAAATGATAAAAGTGTATGAATAGATTGGTGCAAATGTTAAGCAGCTTAACTACACATTTTGATCTAATCCTGTGTGAAAATATTTCTATGAAGCAGCCATCACTATTGTACCACTTTTGGAGCGGCTATACTTACACATTCTATGCCAAATAGAGAATAGTATTCTCAATTCTCAAACAATCTATTATTTTATTCCTAAAAATTTCAGAAAGGGGTGTGACCATGGCATATGCTGGTTTCAAAAACACATTATAATGTATTTACTATTTAGCAATATACAAGTTGCCAATGTTAACTTGAAACAAGTTAATCGTGAAAAGCTTGCCCCAAATATGCTTACCATAGTCCCATTTTGGACCATTTTACTGGTTAAAATCATGGTGTGTATCATATTTATACTTCATTAATGAGTTTCCTGCATGAAACAAGTTAAACAAATGTAAATTGCACCACTGTTAATGACTACATCTGAAAAGACCTTAATATTTCAACATTGTCCTAATGTTAGTCTTATTACATAACTGGCACATTCGTGAACTTGCGTACCGCATGTTGGCATGATATAAAACATGTTTTGCAAGACTTAAAAAATGGGAAATATTGTGTTTCATACTGCCCAGATACAGTACTAAAATAATATACTAAAGAGAATTTTGGTACCATGGTGGCCACTCAAAATGCATTTTTGTGAGCTTTCGTCACACGGGAGCTTCTACTAAGAACAAGGGGGTCAGAAAAGCAACTCACGATTGTGCCTTATAATATATCTTATAAACACACTAGCGCCAGTTGTCAGGGAAGAATTAAGATGGTTGTGGTCACATAATGGCAGTATGGTGGTTTTTATGGTCATAGGACATCTCCCATTTTCTCGAGGGGGTTCTGGGTTCAAGTGATGACAATGATATATGATTTTAAATACCAAGATAGAATATTCGGCCCCAAATCGAAAGTTTTAAAGTAGGATTTACAATATCAAAATACTCTATTCGGCACCCATTTCGAATGTCAAAATAGAATTTTGAACATTTAAATAGATATTCTGTCCCAATTAGAATGTTAAAATCATTGAAGATTTTGAATGGCAAAATACTATATGCGGTCTCAAAGCGAGTGTAATAATAAGAATTTGAATGTCAAAATAGGAATCGTCCCCAATGCGAAGGTCTAAATAGGAATGTGGTATCAATATACGCCCATTTTCGAATTCAAAATGGAATTTTGAAAATCAATTTAACTCTCAGCCCCAAATCAAATGTCGAAATAGAATTCTGAATGTCAAAATACGATATTTGGCCCCAATTTGATTGTAAAAATGAGCTTTTTAATATAAGAAATAACATGCTGCCACATTAGGAGTGTTTGAATATTGAGATAAGATATTCGGCGAAAATGGAATATCAAAATAGGATCATGTCGAACTTTAACAGACATCCAGGTAACTGCAGTCGGTTAAAGTTAATACATAGATTTATATAGGAAATTGATAATTATAAATTAAAAAGAAATAGCAATATCTTTTCTGTGCCAGCGGTTCATGATTCTACATTCTTTACAAATGCCCACATGTAATTTTCATGAAGTTGTATCAACAACTTTTTGGTCCATTTTACACTTAGTTGAAGGCACCCTCTAAATGTATAGAATATATAGTAAAACTACTGAATGAAGCGACAAAAAACAGATGAATATATTGTTATAAAATTTTGTAAGTTGTTATTTTTATT
This sequence comes from Lucinisca nassula, assembly GCA_963580285.1. Taxonomy (NCBI): domain Eukaryota; kingdom Metazoa; phylum Mollusca; class Bivalvia; order Lucinida; family Lucinidae; genus Lucinisca; species Lucinisca nassula. The sequence goes on from OY757027.1 coordinate 46,787,891, forward strand.
CTGTTCAAGCGGGAGTATATTGGCAAATGTATTGTGAACACGTCCATATAAATTTTGTAAAATAGAAATGAGAACAATTTAGTCCTTTCTGAAAATGAAATACACTACCCTCCTTTCCTATTGCCAGTTTACCTTGGTAACCAGAAGTCAGGGGGTAACAAGGACAAAGAATATATCACGCCTACGATGTGCTTCTTGAACTGTATGGTTCGAGATGTTTTATTTATTTATTTTAGTTATTTGTAAATGCTTCCGAATTCAATTTATTCATGTATTTATTTATTTATTTATTTATTTATTTATTTATTTATTCTCAAATGTAAATGCTTCCGAATTCAATTTCACATTCTAAAACAGCGTGCAATGGAAAACGGCTGTGTTTTATTCTACAACAAATCACGGCTAGGAAGAGCGTGACGAGGGCCGTCATTAAAAATTGCAAATTTATGACGTCATTAGTCGATTTCCTTGACGTTAGATGGTGTAACGTCATTTTCTCGCATCGAAAACGTTAGAAATGGGTATAAATGCATGTGTTTCAGTCGATAATTTTAGCAGGATTTCTTCTAACAATGGCGAATAGTTGTGAGATTTTGAAGGAATCAACAACATTATTGCCGATTTTCAATCTGTTAGAATCGAAATAGATCAGCTCCAGTTTGTGATTTGTTGAGTAATAAATCACAGTTTGTCGATCAGTTGTAAGTAGACAAATCTACGCGCTCGTGATTTAATCTAATTTACAACTGATCTCAAAAACTGTGATTTATTACTCAACAAATCGCAGTTAGAGCTGATCTTTTTCTTAAATAACAAAGACTATATTACGCCTGCGATGTGGTACTTGAACTGGGCGATGGACAATCGAGCGGAAAAATCAAAATGTCATAGCGGACAATCGAAGTGGACTAACGAGCGGAAAATAATTCAACAGATTACAGGTAAATTGGACAGGTAAATAGTGTTCACCTATACAAAGCCTATAGAAAAAAACTTTTATTTGTCAATCATAATATCAACTCAACATCAATATGTCAGAACCCTGGGCTACAGAAATAGAGCCCGTACCGATGTGTAAATGACGTCTACCTCACTTGATATATACATATTGTTTTAACAGACTACAGTTCTTTGAACAAACTTCTCAGGGATTGCTTTTCTTTCTCTTTGGTGTCTCTGATGGGAGCTGTGGATTGATTGTATCGATTCCTGATCATTGCCTCTACTTCTATTTCAAATAGTGCTTTTAACAAACTTTAAATAGTGCTTTTAACAGACTCCAGTGTTTTATGATTTTAGTGCTAAAACGACAAATCCTGCTCAAGTCCTACTTCCACCTCCCCGTGGTGAGTTGGTTCTTGAACCGAGCAATCTTTGATCTGGTTAACGGAATGGGCACAGGTATCCGCTCTAGCCTATTTTTTTATTTCGCTCGAGTGTCCACTTTTTTGCCGCTCGATTGTCCATTTATTTTCGCTCGAATGTCCTGTCAATCCGCTCGAATATCCTTCGCCGACTTGAATATTATTTATTTATTAGTTTGAATATATTGTGTTATCGTTTATTGTCCATTTATTGCCCTCTTGAGTAGAGCTGATAATTGATTCTTTTTTTACACATCGAGGCGCGAATTGACGCGTGTCTCCTATACCCCCAAGCGGGCGCATTTTTCTTCGTTATGTGAGTTAACAGTTTTTGTTCAAATTTAGATCTTCCAAACTCAACACTTTCAGACACGACTATGCAAAAGTATTGGATGAACCATCACGAAAACACGCCTATATAAATTTGACCTCCATTAACCCCACTTTTATGAAGTTATGAAGTAAAACTTGGGCTTACAAGGGTAAACTCATTTTTTCTTATTTCTTCTCAAAAACATAGATTGTTGGTGCTCGATAGAACCGCCTTGTTCTAACGAGTTCCCATAATCTATATTTTGGGAAGAAATATGATGAAAAATATCCGATTTTTTTTTTCTGAAAATCAACAAAGACTGGGATCAGTTTGCGAATACACGCAGTCTGGTCTGGGTCTGTTTAATTCGCCTGAAGGGAGATGAAATCCTGCTTCCCACAGAGACCCAATGAAGAATTTCTTCGATTGATCGGGCTAAAAGTAATTCAATTTAATCACCAGCTGTACACCGTTCTGTAGGGATAAGTAGCAGACGACACTTTCAGATATTTTTTTTTATTTTCCAAAGCGTATCAGGCTTGACACTTCGCGCGAATCGTTTGCTGCAGACGATTCATAAGTAAGATGAGACCTCATTTGCGCTAAGAATTAACAACAAAACAAAAGAAAAAAAAAAAAAAAAAAAAAAAAAAAAACAACCACATGATAATTAGATCATTTTCGTCGGACTAGTCATGCTGTGTTTAACAACTTTGCGTTTCTTGAGCCTACTCTAATGATGGTTTTATTTTTATTTTATTTTATATCATTTTTCATTTCAGCCATTCTTGAAAATTTATGTTGCGCATTATAACATGTTCAAAACCTTGTTCCATTTTATACTGTTGGCTTGTCAATTTATGTATTTATTTTGCTAAGTACACTCGTATACATCAGCTATGTTTATTCTTTTTCATTCAATTGCTGTTTTTTTTTTTTTTTTTTCAAGATACATCATAACACGATCTCAACTTTCTTAAATTATAAAAGTGAGCTATATAGTACATAAAAGCGGTGCCTCAAAAATGGTACGAGTTACAATTTGCCTGTGGCAATTTGCACATATGGTCAGCGAAATTATTGGAAGTCACCTGGATAGTTGAGTCCTTGGGGAGATAACCATTTATTTTCTGCCTTGTTCGGGTTAATTCCCTTGATTATCAGCACAGCTGAGAAAGGTAATGTCCATACAAGTCCGGTATGTTTGAATGTCCAAATACGTTATTCCGCCCCAATTCGAATGTCAAAATAGGAGTTTGAACATTGGAATGCAATATTCGGTCAAATTCGAATGTTAAAATAGGATTTTGAATATCAAAATACGATATTCGCCCCCCCAATGTCGAATGTCAAAATACGATTTTGATATCAAATTGTGATATTCAGCGTATATTTTGCGCATCAAAATAGGATTTTTAACATCAAAACACGATATTCGGCCCCTATATTCAATATGTAGGCTAAAATTTACCATACGCTACAGTCAAAAATAAGCCCTCGAAATGGGGTTTCGAATTCGTTAGAATGATTCTTATTAACCCTTGTCCTGCTGAATAAATTAATTTAGCTGCACCCATTTCTGTCTACCAATTAAATTAAATCATATAATATTTTCGTTCAATTCACAATTTGAATGACAACGGGTGTAGGTCCTAATCAGTTAGCGTCTTCAGAAACCATCTGGTCTTGCTCTGCACTGTCTGCAAAGGTAGGGTTGTCGGGGATTAAACTGATGTTCTTTATGGCAAAATCACAATTTGTGCAAAATAAAAAAATCGATAAAGATCATCCAAATATCAAGAATAACTGAAAGCCCCAATTTAAAGTAACTGTCCTTATGGCCTTCCTTTGTTTAGGTTTCATTGTGGTCTGGTCGCTTCATGTTTGTATTTCTTTCCCTTTGGTGTCTTTGATGGGTGGAGTAAATTAATTGTATCGATTCCTGATCTTTGTTTTACTTCTACTTTACATGCGCTTGGGCTCTTTGAGTGAAGGGAAGATTCGACATGAAACCCTTTTCATGACAAACAAAATCAGCAACAAGAAGTGCACAGTTTATGCCCATCAGATTACCATATGTTTCTTTATATAAATTGTAAAATCGATACAAAATCATATGATAATCACTAAAGAATTGCTTCTAAAGTCTTTCCAATAATTATTATAATCTATATCAATCCATTTTTTTGTCTAATATATGAACCGACACATCTTCTTGATCTTATGTTGACTGTTTAGACTTGCTAACCATACCATAACGTCCTCTACATACTCGCTTGTAGACTTTCGGGTGAGTCTTTAAACCAAGGTCCCGTCTCCGTATGACCTTAGCTGTTGGTGGAACGTAAAACTCAACCATACTCACTTAAAAGTATACTAAGTCCGTGACCTTGACATTGAGGTCATGGGCGTCGGTAGGGGAATAAATGAACAAAACTTTAACACCTATATCTACCATCATACCAAATATGAACCAATTCCATAATAGGGTTTTGAAAATTCGTGATTTGATCTACTTTACAACTGATCTCCAAGCTGACCTGTCTCATAGGCTACGTCGGTCGGTGTGTGCTCGGAGTGGGATGTGCTGTGTTTGCCGGGTCTTGTCCATCATCCGTTTCGGTTTCAAAACTTTGGGGTTGAGACACACTGATGAAGATTAAATATCAGAAAGGCCTCTGTGTCACTAAATTAGGTATAGTTACGCCTTAATTACAACTGATCTCCAAACTCACTGCTAGAGCGGATCTATTGTAAACCAGAGCAAAGCAAAAACTGTGCGGCCAGCAAATATGCAGATCATTGCATCCTTTCGGTATTGTCGGCGACTTAGACAGCCCAGGAACTAAAGTTGACTCATGCGAAAAGCCATTAGAAGTACCACATTCTGAAGCAAGTTCGGCAACTTTGATTCGGCGATTGTTTAGCATCTTCTGGCTCATTACATATTACTTAGCAGTCTGATCAGACACCGTGGATTCGCAGCAAGGTTTCGCTGATGGCACGGGTGTTCTGGTAAGATTTATCGTTTTCTGTTCAAGTACGAAGGGGATTTCAATTAGTTCGTAGAACTCGGGGTTTAACTCACAGATTGGAAGATGGTTTCAACATTATTTTTCAATATAACCCCCTTTAATTCAATGCATTTGGTCCACTTTTCTTTAAAGCAATCTATGCCTTTGAAATAAAAGTCATCTGTTTGGTCCTCAAACCAAGCCTCTAAGGCAGCCTTGAGTTCATCATCGTCCTGACATCTCGTTCCACGCAAGTGGGACTTCGAAACAGATAATAATCACTTGGGGTCAGGTCTGGACTGTATGGCTGTTGATTTAACTGCTCGAACTTGCACTCGCGAATAGCCGCCTGTGCAACTCTGGACTTGTGCACAGCAGCATTATCATGCAAAAGAAGGACACAAGCAGCTATCTTTCCCCTTCGTTTTTCTTTAATAGCAACCCTTAATTGTTTAATGACATTGGCATAGTATTCTCCTTTTACTGTAGTACCAGCAGGCTTGTTATCTATCAATATTATCCCTTTGGGGTCCCAAAACACCGTGGCCACTACTTTGCCGGCTGATGGTTGGGTATGATTTTTTTGGGGTGGTGTGAGCCAGGGCGCTTCCATTGCATGGACCGGTCTAGTATCTGGGTCCAAGTGGTGAAGCCAAGTTTCATCTCCTGTTATAAGACGAGTGTGAAAGTCTTCTGGATTGGCATTGTACACTTCCAGAAGTTCTTGACTTGACTCCGCCCTTTGCTGACGGTCTTGCACGTCCAGGTTTCTGGGTACCCGCCTGGCAGATACGAGTGTGAAAGTCTTCTGGATTGGCATTGTACACTTCCAGAAGTTCTTGACTTGACTCCGCCCTTTGCTGACGGTCTTGCACGTCCAGGTTTCTGGGTACCCGCCTGGCAGATACTTTTGACATGCCTAACTTTGATAATCCTTATTGATTATAGTTAAACACTTCCATTAGAAATATCACATTCTGAAGCTAGTTCGGTAACGTTGATTGGGTGATTGTTTAGCACAAGTCTCTCAACACCGTCCATCATCTCAAGGCTGATGACAGTACCTGGGGACCTGGCATTGGGTCATCTTCTAAGGAATCTCGCCCACGTTTAAATTCTGCTGACCACTTTGCCACTGTGGAATACTTTGGACTACTATCACCATACACATCAGCCATGGCCTTTGCACCTTGCTTAGGGTATAGGTTTTCAAACAAAAAGTAAGATAAAAAAGGTACGTGTTAACGGAACGGCTGTTATCATGCAACTGACAAAGGTTTACACTGCACAAAAATGGAAAAACGAAATCTTGAATTGTATGGAAAAATACCGAGATCTACGAACTTATTGAACTCCCTTCGTAGTACATTACGACATGGGCATTCTTTCCTATCTGAAAAATGGTTACTTTTCTGACGAAAATTTGTGATATTTTTTTTTCTTAATTATAGGCCTAGTTCAAACATAGGTTTTGGGGGCTCGGAGCACCAAAAACCTAGGTCTTTCAGCATAAATAAGGAAAATAATGTATACCCCTGTAACCCCAAGTTTTCTCTATAAAGCGTGGGGTTTTTATGGGTGTTTATTTCTCTCGTCCACGTGGTGACGCGATGGGACTGTAAGGTTACATGGGATAGCCTTTTTGTCCTTTGAAATAATATGGGGTAAATAAACTCCTTCGTCTTCTTATAATAACAATAATGATTAAAATTCCCATTCACCAGGATTCTTACGTCTGCCTATCCGATTAATGGCAAACATCATTGTTGTTATAAATGAAAGCCAGTCACTGTACCATTACGTTTAGTCATAAATTATTCATAAAATGGGAGGTTCTAATCTGGACACTTGCCCAGCCCAAATATTGTAAAAGCTCCTCGAACGTTATTGGCTGCTTAAATACCGAGATAAACACCGTCACAGATTACGTAACAGCCATAAATCCGCCAGGTTGTGTAAGATTGATTGATTGTTTTGGGTTTAACGACACGTAAACCCTCGAGGGTCATTTTGTGTAGTCCCCCAAGAGACAGTAGGAAAGAGATTGACAGAAGAGAAAGAGAAAACAGAATGGAAGTGTAGAAAAAGAAGAAATAAGAACATTCCCCCTCTACCCTTTCCTGCTGAAAGGACAGCAGGCCTTGTCCAACTGGAAGCTAGAATGGAAGTGTAGAAAAAGACGAAATAAGAACATTCCCCCTCTACCCTTTCCTGCTGAAAGGACAGCAGGCCTTGTCCAACTGGAAGCTAGAATGGAAGTGTAGAAAAAGAAGAAATAACAACATTCCCCCTCTACCCTTTCCTGCTGAAAGGACAGCAGGCCTTGTCCAACTGGAAGCTAGAATGGAAGTGTAGAAAAGAAGAAATAACAACATTCTCCCTCTACCCTTTCCTGCTGAAAGGACAGCAGGCCTTGTCCAACTGGAAACCAGCTTCAGATGGACGCCCCAGTGACGCAATATGCACGTCACCTTTGCCCCACCCAACCACTCACCAGGTTGTGGAAGAAGCAATTTAAAGGAACAAAATCTGGATCACCTCCACGCTATGGTTTTTTTTTCTTTCTTTTTTCAGGATGCTTTTGTCTTTGCATGTGCCCGGGGAAGGTGGGGTGGGTCAATCAGTAGGGGGAGCTGCCAGATGCCAGGGACTCGAGAACTCTAAACTTGTGGTTACGACAGTAAACAAACTAGACAGCTGGTAAACCGAGTCAGCAGCTCTTGACGACTCAGATAATCCTAACAAACAACATACAATATGGGTGTTTGTTTGTTTGTTTGATTTGAGGTTTAACGTCCGCGTCAACACTGTAAAGGTCATTTTGGAGACGTTGCTTCCAATTTAGTGGGACTTTTACCCGACATTGAGATGAAATGACATCTCAAGCCCTGTCGCCCAATGAATCCAATAGGGTTTATTAGCATGGACGGCCCGCCTCCCACCGCGGTTCCTGGAAGGCTTAGATCCTCTAAGCGGTTTACCAGTACTAGTGTGCGGGCCGGATTTAGCTCTGCGTGGAGGCATAATGCAGCCCATATATTCCTTCAAGCCCCTATGGGCGGGGCCGACAATATGGATGAAAGAATCAGAATCACCAATATAACAAACATTAAACAAGAAGGAACCACAGCAAAAGCATCGACTTGGAAAGGTTCGTGAAAATACTGATGGGTTTAAATATAATTTACGGGATCCCAACCCTCACCCTCACTTTCACTGTGGCTCAAACATGTCAGATAATCCAAACGTACAATGTAATTAAAAAGAACAACATAGATAATGGGGGGGGGGGGGGGGGGAAGCATCAGAATCACCAACATAACAAATATTAGCCCATTTTGTACCATAAACCCCAAAATGGATACCCTGGCAAACACTGCAGGCCCAGATCAGACGCCGCAAAACGCGGCGTCTGATCAGGACCTACACTGTTTGCGAAAAGTTCTGCTATTTTCCGAATAGTTTGTGACGAAAATACACCCTGACACGCCTAAATTTTGAAATGGACATATTTAAGGATTTAAGGTGGAAGATTCCATTTGGTACAAAAATGGTTAAAGAGGAAGGAAACACAGCAAAAACACCGACTTGGATCGATCAGTAATTCAAACCCCTTTCCAGACAGAAAATAAGACGAACATATACACCCGTTGTCGACAATAAAAACCATTTTTCTAAGGGCCGTTAAGCTCCAAAACAAACAAACAAAACCCTTTTGGTTTGTTTAGGTGGCAGGGCTTGAAATGTCATTCCATCTCAATGTTAGGTAAAAGTCCCACAAAATTGGAAGCATCGTCTACAAAATGACCTAAATAGTGTTGATGGGGATGTAACACATCAATTCAAACAAACCCGTTTTAGACAAATACTTACGCACAGTTCACGCACAACCCAGCTATTTCTTCGAGCCCTGATGGGCGGGGGGCCGCACACGATTACTGGTTAACCGCTTAGAGGATCTAAGCCTGCCCAGGAAAAGCGGTTTGAGTCGGACCGCCCATGTATATATACCCTGTTGGTTTTATTAATAGGCGACAGAGATTGAGATATAATGTCATCTCAATGTCGGACAAAAGCCTCACAAAAAATGGAAGCAACGTCTCCAAAATTACCTTTACAGTGTTGACGGGGACATTAACCCTCACATGTCGATATAAAGCACAACGCGGATTGGGTGAGTGTTTGAGTTTTTACGTCTCACCAACAACTAAGGTCATACGGAGACGGAATCTCGGTTTACTGAACCATCCGAAAGTCTGGAGAAGCCGGGGATCGATCTTGCGACTCGAGTAGCATAACAACTACATCACGAAGGCTTCTACAACACGAATGGAAATGAGCCGGGGCACAGCATTTCTACAATTTACACTGTGCGCCCAGCGAAGAATCAGATCAGCCTGTATATTTTGACCAAAGACTTCTCTTGCTGCGTGAAGGAGCGTTGGGTCCTTAGCTATCACTAGAGCGCACAATGAAGGTTCTGATCAGACTGCGCGATGCACAGGCTGATCTGAGTCTGCGCTGGGCGCACATGTAAATTGTAGGAAATAATTTGCCCTGGCTCATACCTCAGCCAAAATAGGCCCTATACTAATACAGTCCAACCTGTATTAAGGGGAATTGATACTCCTCGTTATCAGGTATATTTCCGCATTTCATTAACTTACTATCCTGTATTACACCAGGTCAGCCAATATTACCCGGAGGTCAAAAATAGGATATCCCGTTTTTTAATTGTGTCAATTAATAAAATTGTTTTAAGTTACACCTGTAACTGGGCCAGTAGAAAATTACTTGATTAATAACAATATATTATTAATTGACAATCCTGTATTGAGCTGAGGTCATCCGTATTAACACTAGGTCAACCAATATTAACTGAGGTCAAAAAATCAATAATCATGATTTTTTAATTGTGTCAATTAATAAAATTGTCATTAATCAAGTAATTTCGCATTGGCCCAGTTACAGGTCCTCGGTCAGCGGCAATGGCCCTCGGTCTTCGGCCTTGGGCCAATGCAGCAGACCTCGGACCTGTACCTGGGCCAATACGAAATTACTTGATTAATAACATTATATTATCAATTGACTATCCTGTATTGTTCGGAAGTTATCCGTATAAACACTGAGGTTAAAATAAATAGTCATAGTTTTAATGGTGTCAATTAATAAAATTGTCATCAATCAGGTAATTCCGTATTGGCCCAGTTACAGGTCCTCAGTCTGCTGTATTGGCCTCGGCCTGCGGCCTCGGGCCAATACAGCAGACCTCGGAGTTGTAAATGGGCCAATACGAAATTACTTGATTAATAACATTATATAATTGGCTTTTTTGGAAACAAGGACTACAGCACAGAACTGAAAACCTGAACACTAAGGGGTGTACAAGATTTTGTTTGGCCAGACTAGCAACTTTCGGCCAATTATGCCTCATCAGTTACCCTCAAGCATTTTCGAAATTCCGCAATGGAATCACTGACCCTTAACGACTAGAAAATATAACCCACGCTATGATGAATGGCAGCGAGACTTTTTACGGCCGCCACACATTCCCTTAACACCAGCTGTGGCGAAATTAAATGTTCTGGTACCTTTACAGTGTTGACGGGGACGTTAAATGTGTTCTATAAAAGGGTTATCCTTTGGAAGCAAGGAATACACCACAAAACTGGAAAATATGAAGTGTGCATGTTTTCTGGGCCAGATGAGCAAGTTTCGGCCAATTAGGCCTCATCAGTGACCCTCAAGTATTTTCAAAATCCCGCAATGGATTCAATGATCCCAAAGGACAAGAAAATATAAACTACACTATGAGGTAGGGCAGAGAGACTTTTTACGGCCACCACATATTCCCAGACACCAGCTGTAGTGACGTTAAATATGTTCTATAAAAGGGTTATCCTTTCGAAGCAAGGAATACACCACAGAACTGGAAAATATGAAGTGTACATGTTTTCTGGGCCAGACTAGCTAGTTTCGGCCAATTAGGCCTCGTCAGTGACCTTAAACCTCAAATCAAACAAAACAAAAATGGATAATCCTTTAGAAGTAAGGACTTTAGCTAAGGATTGTGCAAGGTTTTTCTGCACCGGACTAGCTAGTTTCGGCCAATTAGGCCTCATCAGTTACCTTCAAACATATTTGAAATTCCACAATGGAATTTGTTTGTTTGTTTGATTTGAAGTTTTACGTCCCCGTCAACACTGTAAATGTCATTTTGGAGACGTTGCCTCCAATTTTGTGGGACTTTTACCCGACATTGAGATGAAATGACATCTCAAGCCCTGCTGCCAAATAAAACCGATATGATTTATAAGCATGGACAGGCCGACTCGCACTGCATTGCCTGGGCAGGCTTAGATCCTCTAAGCGGTTTACCAGTACCCATGTGCGGTCGGTTTCAGCTCTGCGTGGAAGCATCATGCAGCCCATCTATTTCTGCAAGCCCCGATGGGCGGGGGCCGTCACAATGGAATCACTGACACTAATGGACTAGAAAATATAACCCACGCTATGATGAAGGGCAGGGAGACTTTTTACGACCGCCTCACATTCCCTTAACACCAACTGTGGTGAACTTAAATGCTCTGGAAAAGGGGTAATCATTTGGAAGCAAGGACTGTGCAAGGTTTTTCTGCACCGGACTAGCTATTTTCGCCCAATTAGGCCTCATCAGTAACCTCCAAACATATTCGAAATTCCACAGTGGAAATAATGACCCTAAAGGACTAGAAAATAAACACCACGCTATGATGAAGGGCATGGACACGTTTTACGACCGCCTCACATTCCCTTAACACCAGCTGTGGTGAACTTGAATGCTCTGGAAAAGGGGGAATCATTTGGAAGTAAGGACTACAGCTAAGGGGTGTATAAGGTTTTTTTTTTTTTTTTTTTTTTTTTTTTTTTTTGGGGGGGGGGTTGGGGGGGGGGTGCAGACTAGCTTGTTTCGGCCAATTATGCCTGATCAGTGACCTTCAAACATTTTTGAAATCCCAATCACGAAAACATGCCTATATAATTTTGACCCCCTTGAACCACACTTTAATATACACAAACTGGGGTTTACAGGGGTAAACCTTAGTTTTCTTATTTCTGCTGTAAAATATAGACTGTGGGTACTCGTTAGAACCGCCTCAGCGAGGCGGTTCTAACGAGTACCCACAATCTATATTTTGAGGAAAAAAAAATAAGAAAAATGTCGCAAATTTTCATCTAAAAATTTAGTTTTTTTGGTGGTAAAGTTTACAATGTATTCGTATAGGCGTGTTTTCGTAATGCACAATTGATTCACTGGCCCCAAATGACTAGAAAATATAACCCACCCTATGATGAAGCGCAGGGAGACTTTTTATGGCCGTCACACATTCACTAGCTGTGGTGAAGTTAACTCTTATCATGCTGTTCACGACAACCCCTGTCTTTGAAAACAGTGTAGATCCAGATCTACACTGTTTGACATTCAATTTATAAATTTGTAGGAATAAATTATATCAAGTTATCTGGTTGGTTACAAAGTCAGAAATGGGTGTGGCAAATCTGAAAATTCAGCAAGAGAAGGGTTAAATTCCTTTGGCAGCAAGGACTACAGCGCAGAAGTGAAAAACTATTTTTCTGCGACAGACTAGCTTGTTTCGGCCAATTAGGCCTAATCAGTGACCCTCAAACATTTTCGAAATTACTGATCCCATAACTAAATCACATTTACCGGTCAACTACACCTTTGGAACCAGGGAAGGGGTACTTGTTTATCTTAAAAGCTCAGTAGAATCGACTCGATGGGCAAGGCGATTTTTGTAATCGCACGCAACATTATAAATTATCTTTTTCAAGATAAGAAAAAAAAAAAAAAAAAAAACAACAGCAACAACAAAAACAAAAAAAAAAAAAAAAAAAAAAAACACACACAAAAAACAAAACAAAAAAAAAAAACGGCAAACCGTGTTAACAACGATTATACTTCTAAACCCCACTTTATAAACAGAAAACTGGGGTTTACGGAGCACACATTATTTTGCTATTTTCTGTTTCAAGACATAGATTATGGGTACTCGTTGGTTTGTTTGATTTGAGATTTAATGTCACCGTCAGCACTATTTAGGTCATTTTGGAGACGTTGCTTCCAATTTTATGGGACTTTTACCCAGACATTGAGATTTAATGACATCTCAGTCCCTGCCACCCATTGAAACCAACATGGTTTATTATGCATGGACGGTCCAACTCGCACCACTTTGCCGACCCAGGCTTAGAGCTTCTATGTAGAGTACTCATATGTGGTCGGTTTCAGCTCTGCGTGGAAGCATCATCCAGCCCTATCTATTTCGAATTCGTTAGAATGATTCTTATTAACCCTTGTCCTGCTGAATAAATTAATTTAGCTGCACCCATTTCTGTCTACCAATTAAATTAAATCATATAATATTTTCGTTCAATTCACAATTTGAATGACAACGGGTGTAGGTCCTAATCAGTTAGCGTCTTCAGAAACCATCTGGTCTTGCTCTGCACTGTCTGCAAAGGTAGGGTTGTCGGGGATTAAACTGATGTTCTTTATGGCAAAATCACAATTTGTGCAAAATAAAAAAATCGATAAAGATCATCCAAATATCAAGAATAACTGAAAGCCCCAATTTAAAGTAACTGTCCTTATGGCCTTCCTTTGTTTAGGTTTCATTGTGGTCTGGTCGCTTCATGTTTGTATTTCTTTCCCTTTGGTGTCTTTGATGGGTGGAGTAAATTAATTGTATCGATTCCTGATCTTTGTTTTACTTCTACTTTACATGCGCTTGGGCTCTTTGAGTGAAGGGAAGATTCGACATGAAACCCTTTTCATGACAAACAAAATCAGCAACAAGAAGTGCACAGTTTATGCCCATCAGATTACCATATGTTTCTTTATATAAATTGTAAAATCGATACAAAATCATATGATAATCACTAAAGAATTGCTTCTAAAGTCTTTCCAATAATTATTATAATCTATATCAATCCATTTTTTTGTCTAATATATGAACCGACACATCTTCTTGATCTTATGTTGACTGTTTAGACTTGCTAACCATACCATAACGTCCTCTACATACTCGCTTGTAGACTTTCGGGTGAGTCTTTAAACCAAGGTCCCGTCTCCGTATGACCTTAGCTGTTGGTGGAACGTAAAACTCAACCATACTCACTTAAAAGTATACTAAGTCCGTGACCTTGACATTGAGGTCATGGGCGTCGGTAGGGGAATAAATGAACAAAACTTTAACACCTATATCTACCATCATACCAAATATGAACCAATTCCATAATAGGGTTTTGAAAATTCGTGATTTGATCTACTTTACAACTGATCTCCAAGCTGACCTGTCTCATAGGCTACGTCGGTCGGTGTGTGCTCGGAGTGGGATGTGCTGTGTTTGCCGGGTCTTGTCCATCATCCGTTTCGGTTTCAAAACTTTGGGGTTGAGACACACTGATGAAGATTAAATATCAGAAAGGCCTCTGTGTCACTAAATTAGGTATAGTTACGCCTTAATTACAACTGATCTCCAAACTCACTGCTAGAGCGGATCTATTGTAAACCAGAGCAAAGCAAAAACTGTGCGGCCAGCAAATATGCAGATCATTGCATCCTTTCGGTATTGTCGGCGACTTAGACAGCCCAGGAACTAAAGTTGACTCATGCGAAAAGCCATTAGAAGTACCACATTCTGAAGCAAGTTCGGCAACTTTGATTCGGCGATTGTTTAGCATCTTCTGGCTCATTACATATTACTTAGCAGTCTGATCAGACACCGTGGATTCGCAGCAAGGTTTCGCTGATGGCACGGGTGTTCTGGTAAGATTTATCGTTTTCTGTTCAAGTACGAAGGGGATTTCAATTAGTTCGTAGAACTCGGGGTTTAACTCAAGATTGGAAGATGGTTTCAACATTATTTTTCAATATAACCCCCTTTAATTCAATGCATTTGGTCCACTTTTCTTTAAAGCAATCTATGCCTTTGAAATAAAAGTCATCTGTTTGGTCCTCAAACCAAGCCTCAAAGGCAGCCTTGAGTTCATCATCGTCCTGACATCTCGTTCCACGCAAGTGGGACTTCGAAACAGATAATAATCACTTGGGGTCAGGTCTGGACTGTATGGCTGTTGATTTAACTGCTCGAACTTGCACTCGCGAATAGCCGCCTGTGCAACTCTGGACTTGTGCACAGGAGCATTATCATGCAAAAGAAGGACACAAGCAGCTATCTTTCCCCTTCGTTTTTCTTTAATAGCAACCCTTAATTGTTTAATGACATTGGCATAGTATTCTCCTTTTACTGTAGTACCAGCAGGCTTGTTATCTATCAATATTATCCCTTTGGGGTCCCAAAACACCGTGGCCACTACTTTGCCGGCTGATGGTTGGGTATGATTTTTTTGGGGTGGTGTGAGCCAGGGCGCTTCCATTGCATGGACCGGTCTAGTATCTGGGTCCAAGTGGTGAAGCCAAGTTTCATCTCCTGTTATAAGACGAGTGTGAAAGTCTTCTGGATTGGCATTGTACACTTCCAGAAGTTCTTGACTTGACTCCGCCCTTTGCTGACGGTCTTGCACGTCCAGGTTTCTGGGTACCCGCCTGGCAGATACTTTTGACATGCCTAACTTTGATAATCCTTATTGATTATAGTTAAACACTTCCATTAGAAATATCACATTCTGAAGCTAGTTCGGTAACGTTGATTGGGTGATTGTTTAGCACAAGTCTCTCAACACCGTCCATCATCTCAAGGCTGATGACAGTACCTGGGGACCTGGCATTGGGTCATCTTCTAAGGAATCTCGCCCACGTTTAAATTCTGCTGACCACTTTGCCACTGTGGAATACTTTGGACTACTATCACCATACACATCAGCCATGGCCTTTGCACCTTGCTTAGGGTATAGGTTTTCAAACAAAAAGTAAGATAAAAAAGGTACGTGTTAACGGAACGGCTGTTATCATGCAACTGACAAAGGTTTACACTGCACAAAAATGAAAAAACGAAATCTTGAATTGTATGGAAAAATACCGAGATCTACGAACTTATTGAACTCCCTTCGTAGTACATTACGACATGGGCATTCTTTCCTATCTGAAAAATGGTTACTTTTCTGACGAAAATTTGTGATATTTTTTTTCTTAATTATAGGCCTAGTTCAAACATAGGTTTTGGGGGCTCGGAGCACCAAAAACCTAGGTCTTTCAGCATAAATAAGGAAAATAATGTATACCCCTGTAACCCCAAGTTTTCTCTATAAAGCGTGGGGGTTTTATGGGTGTTTATTTCTCTCGTCCACGTGGTGACGCGATGGGACTGTAAGGTTACATGGGATAGCCTTTTTGTCCTTTGAAATAATATGGGGTAAATAAACTCCTTCGTCTTCTTATAATAACAATAATGATTAAAATTCCCATTCACCAGGATTCTTACGTCTGCCTATCCGATTAATGGCAAACATCATTGTTGTTATAAATGAAAGCCAGTCACTGTACCATTACGTTTAGTCATAAATTATTCATAAAATGGGAGGTTCTAATCTGGACACTTGCCCAGCCCAAATATTGTAAAAGCTCCTCGAACGTTATTGGCTGCTTAAATACCGAGATAAACACCGTCACAGATTACGTAACAGCCATAAATCCGCCAGGTTGTGTAAGATTGATTGATTGTTTTGGGTTTAACGACACGTAAACCCTCGAGGGTCATTTTGTGTAGTCCCCCAAGAGACAGTAGGAAAGAGATTGACAGAAGAGAAAGAGAAAACAGAATGGAAGTGTAGAAAAAGAAGAAATAAGAACATTCCCCCTCTACCCTTTCCTGCTGAAAGGACAGCAGGCCTTGTCCAACTGGAAGCTAGAATGGAAGTGTAGAAAAAGACGAAATAAGAACATTCCCCCTCTACCCTTTCCTGCTGAAAGGACAGCAGGCCTTGTCCAACTGGAAGCTAGAATGGAAGTGTAGAAAAAGAAGAAATAACAACATTCCCCCTCTACCCTTTCCTGCTGAAAGGACAGCAGGCCTTGTCCAACTGGAAGCTAGAATGGAAGTGTAGAAAAGAAGAAATAACAACATTCTCCCTCTACCCTTTCCTGCTGAAAGGACAGCAGGCCTTGTCCAACTGGAAACCAGCTTCAGATGGACGCCCCAGTGACGCAATATGCACGTCACCTTTGCCCCACCCAACCACTCACCAGGTTGTGGAAGAAGCAATTTAAAGGAACAAAATCTGGATCACCTCCACGCTATGGGTTTTTTTTTCTTTCTTTTTTCAGGATGCTTTTGTCTTTGCATGTGCCCGGGGAAGGTGGGGTGGGTCAATCAGTAGGGGGAGCTGCCAGATGCCAGGGACTCGAGAACTCTAAACTTGTGGTTACGACAGTAAACAAACTAGACAGCTGGTAAACCGAGTCAGCAGCTCTTGACGACTCAGATAATCCTAACAAACAACATACAATATGGGTGTTTGTTTGTTTGTTTGATTTGAGGTTTAACGTCCGCGTCAACACTGTAAAGGTCATTTTGGAGACGTTGCTTCCAATTTAGTGGGACTTTTACCCGACATTGAGATGAAATGACATCTCAAGCCCTGTCGCCCAATGAATCCAATAGGGTTTATTAGCATGGACGGCCCGCCTCCCACCGCGGTTCCTGGACAGGCTTAGATCCTCTAAGCGGTTTACCAGTACTAGTGTGCGGGCCGGATTTAGCTCTGCGTGGAGGCATAATGCAGCCCATATATTCCTTCAAGCCCCTATGGGCGGGGCCGACAATATGGATGAAAGAATCAGAATCACCAATATAACAAACATTAAACAAGAAGGAACCACAGCAAAAGCATCGACTTGGAAAGGTTAGTGAAAATACTGATGGGTTTAAATATAATTTACGGGATCCCAACCCTCACCCTCACTTTCACTGTGGCTCAAACATGTCAGATAATCCAAACGTACAATGTAATTAAAAAGAACAACATAGATAATGGGGGGGGGGGAAGCATCAGAATCACCAACATAACAAATATTAGCCCATTTTGTACCATAAACACCAAAATGGATACCCTGGCAAACACTGCAGGCCCAGATCAGACGCCGCAAAACGCGGCGTCTGATCAGGACCTACACTGTTTGCGAAAAGTTCTGCTATTTTCCGAATAGTTTGTGACGAAAATACACCCTGACACGCCTAAATTTTGAAATGGACATATTTAAGGATTTAAGGTGGAAGATTCCATTTGGTACAAAAATGGTTAAAGAGGAAGGAAACACAGCAAAAACACCGACTTGGATCGATCAGTAATTCAAACCCCTTTCCAGACAGAAAATAAGACGAACATATACACCCGTTGTCGACAATAAAAACCATTTTTCTAAGGGCCGTTAAGCTCCAAAACAAACAAACAAAACCCTTTTGGTTTGTTTAGGTGGCAGGGCTTGAAATGTCATTCCATCTCAATGTTAGGTAAAAGTCCCACAAAATTGGAAGCATCGTCTACAAAATGACCTAAATAGTGTTGATGGGGATGTAACACATCAATTCAAACAAACCCGTTTTAGACAAATACTTACGCACAGTTCACGCACAACCCAGCTATTTCTTCGAGCCCTGATGGGCGGGGGGCCGCACACGATTACTGGTTAACCGCTTAGAGGATCTAAGCCTGCCCAGGAAAAGCGGTTTGAGTCGGACCGCCCATGTATATATACCCTGTTGGTTTCATTAATAGGCGACAGAGATTGAGATATAATGTCATCTCAATGTCGGACAAAAGCCTCACAAAAAATGGAAGCAACGTCTCCAAAATTACCTTTACAGTGTTGACGGGGACATTAACCCTCACTTGTCGATATAAAGCACAACGCGGATTGGGTGAGTGTTTGAGTTTTTACGTCTCACCAACAACTAAGGTCATACGGAGACGGAATCTCGGTTTACTGAACCATCCGAAAGTCTGGAGAAGCCGGGGATCGATCTTGCGACTCGAGTAGCATAACAACTACATCACGAAGGCTTCTACAACACGAATGGAAATGAGCCGGGGCACAGCATTTCTACAATTTACACTGTGCGCCCAGCGAAGAATCAGATCAGCCTGTATATTTTGACCAAAGACTTCTCTTGCTGCGTGAAGGAGCGTTGGGTCCTTAGCTATCACTAGAGCGCACAATGAAGGTTCTGATCAGACTGCGCGATGCACAGGCTGATCTGAGTCTGCGCTGGGCGCACATGTAAATTGTAGGAAATAATTTGCCCTGGCTCATACCTCAGCCAAAATAGGCCCTATACTAATACAGTCCAACCTGTATTAAGGGGAATTGATACTCCTCGTTATCAGGTATATTTCCGCATTTCATTAACTTACTATCCTGTATTACACCAGGTCAGCCAATATTACCCGGAGGTCAAAAATAGGATATCCCGTTTTTTAATTGTGTCAATTAATAAAATTGTTTTAAGTTACACCTGTAACTGGGCCAGTAGAAAATTACTTGATTAATAACAATATATTATTAATTGACAATCCTGTATTGAGCTGAGGTCATCCGTATTAACACTAGGTCAACCAATATTAACTGAGGTCAAAAAATCAATAATCATGATTTTTTAATTGTGTCAATTAATAAAATTGTCATTAATCAAGTAATTTCGCATTGGCCCAGTTACAGGTCCTCGGTCAGCGGCAATGGCCCTCGGTCTTCGGCCTTGGGCCAATGCAGCAGACCTCGGACCTGTACCTGGGCCAATACGAAATTACTTGATTAATAACATTATATTATCAATTGACTATCCTGTATTGTTCGGAAGTTATCCGTATAAACACTGAGGTTAAAATAAATAGTCATAGTTTTAATGGTGTCAATTAATAAAATTGTCATCAATCAGGTAATTCCGTATTGGCCCAGTTACAGGTCCTCAGTCTGCTGTATTGGCCTCGGCCTGCGGCCTCGGGCCAATACAGCAGACCTCGGACCTGTAAATGGGCCAATACGAAATTACTTGATTAATAACATTATATAATTGGCTTTTTTTGGAAACAAGGACTACAGCACAGAACTGAAAACCTGAACACTAAGGGGTGTACAAGATTTTGTTTGGCCAGACTAGCAACTTTCGGCCAATTATGCCTCATCAGTTACCCTCAAGCATTTTCGAAATTCCGCAATGGAATCACTGACCCTTAACGACTAGAAAATATAACCCACGCTATGATGAATGGCAGCGAGACTTTTTACGGCCGCCACACATTCCCTTAACACCAGCTGTGGCGAAATTAAATGTTCTGGTACCTTTACAGTGTTGACGGGGACGTTAAATGTGTTCTATAAAAGGGTTATCCTTTGGAAGCAAGGAATACACCACAAAACTGGAAAATATGAAGTGTGCATGTTTTCTGGGCCAGATGAGCAAGTTTCGGCCAATTAGGCCTCATCAGTGACCCTCAAGTATTTTCAAAATCCCGCAATGGATTCAATGATCCCAAAGGACAAGAAAATATAAACTACACTATGAGGTAGGGCAGAGAGACTTTTTACGGCCACCACATATTCCCAGACACCAGCTGTAGTGACGTTAAATATGTTCTATAAAAGGGTTATCCTTTCGAAGCAAGGAATACACCACAGAACTGGAAAATATGAAGTGTACATGTTTTCTGGGCCAGACTAGCTAGTTTCGGCCAATTAGGCCTCGTCAGTGACCTTAAACCTCAAATCAAACAAAACAAAAATGGATAATCCTTTAGAAGTAAGGACTTTAGCTAAGGATTGTGCAAGGTTTTTCTGCACCGGACTAGCTAGTTTCGGCCAATTAGGCCTCATCAGTTACCTTCAAACATATTTGAAATTCCACAATGGAATTTGTTTGTTTGTTTGATTTGAAGTTTTACGTCCCCGTCAACACTGTAAATGTCATTTTGGAGACGTTGCCTCCAATTTTGTGGGACTTTTACCCGACATTGAGATGAAATGACATCTCAAGCCCTGCTGCCAAATAAAACCGATATGATTTATAAGCATGGACAGGCCGACTCGCACTGCATTGCCTGGGCAGGCTTAGATCCTCTAAGCGGTTTACCAGTACCCATGTGCGGTCGGTTTCAGCTCTGCGTGGAAGCATCATGCAGCCCATCTATTTCTGCAAGCCCCGATGGGCGGGGGCCGTCACAATGGAATCACTGACACTAATGGACTAGAAAATATAACCCACGCTATGATGAAGGGCAGGGAGACTTTTTACGACCGCCTCACATTCCCTTAACACCAACTGTGGTGAACTTAAATGCTCTGGAAAAGGGGTAATCATTTGGAAGCAAGGACTGTGCAAGGTTTTTCTGCACCGGACTAGCTAGTTTCGCCCAATTAGGCCTCATCAGTAACCTCCAAACATATTCGAAATTCCACAGTGGAAATAATGACCCTAAAGGACTAGAAAATAAACACCACGCTATGATGAAGGGCATGGAGACGTTTTACGACCGCCTCACATTCCCTTAACACCAGCTGTGGTGAACTTGAATGCTCTGGAAAAGGGGGAATCATTTGGAAGTAAGGACTACAGCTAAGGGGTGTATAAGGTTTTTTTTTTTTTTTTTGGGGGGGGGGGGGGGGGGGGGTTGGGGGGGGGGGGGGGTGCAGACTAGCTTGTTTCGGCCAATTATGCCTGATCAGTGACCTTCAAACATTTTTGAAATCCCAATCACGAAAACATGCCTATATAATTTTGACCCCCTTGAACCACACTTTAATATACACAAACTGGGGTTTACAGGGGTAAACCTTAGTTTTCTTATTTCTGCTGTAAAATATTTTGAGGAAAAAAAAAAATAAGAAAAATGTCGCAAATTTTCATCTAAAAATTTAGTTTTTTTGGTGGTAAAGTTTACAATGTATTCGTATAGGCGTGTTTTCGTAATGCACAATTGATTCACTGGCCCCAAATGACTAGAAAATATAACCCACCCTATGATGAAGCGCAGGGAGACTTTTTATGGCCGTCACACATTCACTAGCTGTGGTGAAGTTAACTCTTATCATGCTGTTCACGACAACCCCTGTCTTTGAAAACAGTGTAGATCCAGATCTACACTGTTTGACATTCAATTTATAAATTTGTAGGAATAAATTATATCAAGTTATCTGGTTGGTTACAAAGTCAGAAATGGGTGTGGCAAATCTGAAAATTCAGCAAGAGAAGGGTTAAATTCCTTTGGCAGCAAGGACTACAGCGCAGAAGTGAAAAACTATTTTTCTGCGACAGACTAGCTTGTTTCGGCCAATTAGGCCTAATCAGTGACCCTCAAACATTTTCGAAATTACTGATCCCATAACTAAATCACATTTACCGGTCAACTACACCTTTGGAACCAGGGAAGGGGTACTTGTTTATCTTAAAAGCTCAGTAGAATCGACTCGATGGGCAAGGCGATTTTTGTAATCGCACGCAACATTATAAATTATCTTTTTCAAGATAAGAAAAAAAAAAAAAAAAAAAAAAAAAAAAACAACAGCAACAACAAAAACAAAAAAAAAAAAAAAAAAAAACACACAAAAAACAAAACATAAAAAAAACGGCAAACCGTGTTAACAACGATTATACATCTAAACCCCACTTTATAAACAGAAAACTGGGGTTTACGGAGCACACATTATTTTGCTATTTTCTGTTTCAAGACATAGATTATGGGTACTCGTTGGTTTGTTTGATTTGAGATTTAATGTCACCGTCAGCACTATTTAGGTCATTTTGGAGACGTTGCTTCCAATTTTATGGGACTTTTACCCAGACATTGAGATTTAATGACATCTCAGTCCCTGCCACCCATTGAAACCAACATGGTTTATTATGCATGGACGGTCCAACTCGCACCACTTTGCCGACCCAGGCTTAGAGCTTCTATGTAGAGTACTCATATGTGGTCGGTTTCAGCTCTGCGTGGAAGCATCATCCAGCCCTATCTATTTCTTCAAGCCCCGGTGGATACTCGTTGGAACCGAAATGAGGCGGTTCTAACAAGCACCCACAACCTATATTCGGTGTATCAATAAGTAAAACATCACCTCCGAAAATCACCTCCCCAAATGTCACCTACCCAAATGACAATTTTAAATACAGTTATCCCCATTCTGATGCCCTTATTCAGGTCATTTTGGAGACGTTGCTTCCAGTTTTGTAGGATGAGATAAAATGACATCTCAATCCCTGCCGCCAAATGAAACCAATAGGATATATATGCATGGACTCGCTCCACTTTGCCTGGACAGGCTTAGACCTTCTAAGCGGTTTACTCATGTGTGTGTTCGGTTTCAGCTCTGCGTGGAAGCACCATACAGGCCAGTTATTTCCCCAAGCCACGGTGGGCACTGA
The DNA here is from genome assembly GCA_963580285.1 of Lucinisca nassula. NCBI lineage: Eukaryota > Metazoa > Mollusca > Bivalvia > Lucinida > Lucinidae > Lucinisca > Lucinisca nassula. The sequence goes on from OY757027.1 coordinate 46,810,956, forward strand.
GCCGGCCCAAAGCACTGAATAGTCTCGTCCTTGTTGGGGGAAAGCCCCTGGTGTCAAATGACGGGTGTACAGGCACAGCATACAGGCTCTCTCGCAGAGCAAGTCATCACGAAATCACGCCTATATAATTTTGACCCCCTTGAACCCCTCTTTGAACACCTCGATAACTGCCAATAGCCACTTCGTTTCTTTATTTCAAAGCTAATACAGTAAAATATCTATATCAATACAACTAGTTCTATTGGGTTGTTCCAAAGTGGTCTTTAAGACCACTATTGGGAGTGTTCAAAAGTTCTTCAAGACCACTTTTAAACACTCTCAAAGGTGGTCTCTTACCAGAGGACACCGAGTATATAAAACGCAAAGAAATAGAAACTAAAAACATTTGGGTATTCAGTAAAAGCTTACATACATAATGCTTGTTCTAGAGTGGTGGGTTTCCATCCAGTAATATTCCGCTATTAAGACCAACTAATATTAGGAATGATTCCGCTTTTCTTTTCTACCATTTTCTACACCCAGTATCCTCTCGTAAAGGACCACCTTTGGGACTGTTCAAAAGTGGTCTTAAAGACCCAAAGGTGGTCTTAATATAAAAATCTTTCTGTATTTTTGAATTCCTAATGAAATCCGTAGTTTTAGCAGGGGGTGGAAATTATGTTCTTGCACACCAGTCAAGGAAATCCGTGATTTTATTCTGGGACAGAAATTTATGTTCTGACCCTGGTGTTCCGACCCCATATCGAATATAATCGCGTGTTTGATAAATGCACTGGTTGATTACGACCTCGTATGCACAGTCGTTAAGGTTGACGTCACAGCCACGTCACTAAACATTCCTGCAGTGTCAACACAATATGGCGGACGTTGGTAACCGAAGTGACTGCAGCATTAAAAATCCACTTTAAGAAATAGAAGGTATGCAAGAAAAAGAATCCAATATGGGTGTGAGGGGTGATGCCGGACAGTGTCCCTCGGGACGGATTTTTCCATCCACCCCTTACACCCATATAAGATTCTTATATTCTTACCCTGGTGTTCCTACCCAGGGACAGGGTAAAAATCGATCATTCTCGTGTGTTTTAATGTGCTCTGTTTGATAACGACCTCAACTGCGCTGTCGTTAAAGGCATTTATTCTTGATTATTGAGGACTATCATTTCATTACATAATATTATGTAGCCCTCAGAGCTGACTAGAGAGAAGTCCTCTGTCTTCAACAGGTAAGGGGCCTCCTTGGGGAAAATCAATAAATTACTTACTGTTGACTGGTATACATTATTGATTTTCTTCTTAAGTGCCTCAGTCAGGGGATTCAACAAGAGCTACTAATCACCCTATTAAGGGCCGCCTTTGATCTGCTATAGTCAGTATATCACAGGGGGCAATAAAACAATTATGATCACACCGTGTGTTTTACTGTTACAGAATAAATGCCTTTAAGGTTGATGTCACAGCACGATACGTGACGTCACTATAATCACATCATTGTCATAACAATATTAGGCGGCAACCGAAGTGACTGCATTAAAGAAAAAGAATCTTACATTTATGTGAGGGGTGGATAGAAAATCCGTCCCTCGGGATCACAGTCTGGCATCATTCAGCAAGCCCCATGATGCCGGAATGTGACCCTCAGAACGGATTTTTCCATCCACCCATCCATGTAAGATTCTTATAGTCTTAATGTTGGCTGGTCTCCACAGCGGAAATTTACCGCACGGTACGAATTGTGTCAAGCGATTTAAGAAGTAGATCGACTCTAGGAGCCATTTTTTTCAGTAATATATCACTGTTTGGAGGTCAAATCACGACCAAATCACGAGTGCGTAGCCGACCCGGGCAGGTATCGAACCCGCGTCCTCCTGATCACCAGTCAGACGCGCATCCGAGTTGTAGGTTAAGATGTGTTTGTCCGCTTAAAAGGCGCTTTTCCCTTAGACGTTTGGGATAGGCTTTGGGTTCTGATTCGACCAGTTTCTGAAGTATTTATACTCTTTTAATCTCACGGTGACATGGTCACCGGCCCCCGCCCATCGGGGCTTGAAGAAAAAGGTGGGCTACAGGATGCTTCCACGCAGAGTTGAAATCGACCGCACACGAGTACTCACCGTGTAGCATCGACTCCGGAACTTGTTACTCAAAAGTACCAGATAAATGAGGAAAATGATTATACCGACGGTAGGTAATCGCTTAAGTTGGCTTTATTAAGTAGTGTCAGAACTTAAACCCACTTCCCATATTTACTCAACTTATTTTTCTCTGAAATTCTTAAAAAGAAATTTTGGAAAGCTTTGTCAGCTGCCATTTAAACACACAAATGAGTCGGCTGGTACATGGCTGGTACCGCGAAAATTCATGACAGCTTCAACAATCTGTGAATTTATTACAGAAACGGCTTTGACAATCTTCAGTTCAGTGGCATCAATAGAAGCCGAATCCTTCGCTGCTTGTAACGTTTTAGTTGTTTTTCCCCCAAAGAATATTGTGACTGAATAAACAAGCCGAAACGCCCGAAGGCCAGAGTATGGCAATTTGCGTCACCAGGTAAAATACTGGACGGCAGTTTGCTGGGAACAGTACGGCGATTTGATTTGAACAATTATACATAAAGTGATATGACGGAGAAGTGTTCTAACTAGTTTCACAACTGCCAATCTTAACATAAACAAAGGTTTGTTGGGTTCGTCGTTACTTTCATTGTCGGTCTCCTTTTTATCAGTAATTTTAAAGGGACAGAAAGGGTTGGGGATATTAGAAATTGGTAATGACAACAGATTGGCCTGTTGTTGTCCTCTAGTTTTTTTTTTTTAGACTTTTATCGATTTTTTTGTTTCTTCCAGTACGTCTAAACCCCCGAGGGGGACAAAATACGGGTTCAGGCGAACCAAGTGTTGAAGGGTGTTAGCTGAAATAAAAGGAAAGGAAAGTTGGTGAAATGGGTTTGTACAGTGGGAAAAGAGAGTGTTAGTACAGTTAAAAGATAAAAACAGAATTGGGTCTTTTAAGGAGAAGCATGAGCCATCAGGCTAACAGCACTGCTAAACTGCGCCAGAGTGGGTAGCGTTACAACATAGGCAGGTAGAGCATTCCAGTGAATAATAGTCCACGGAAAGAAGGTGTACTTGTAGTAGTCTGTGAGGATGTAAATCTGTCTGTATGCAAGGGGGTGATTGTGGGCTGATGGTCTAGTATTGAGGAGGAGATCATAAGTGATCTTATACATCATGGCAAGACGGTTATTAATGCGGCGTTGTTCAAGGGGGTGCCAATTTAGGTCTTTCAGCATAGCTGTAACACTTGAAGTGTAGCTATAGTCATGTGTTGCCCACCTGGCAGCCCTTCGTTGGACTGTTTTCACTTTGTATATGTCAGTGGCAGTGTGGGGATACCATACAGTGAACGCATACTCCAGTTACGGCCTGACAAGAGTCTTATATGCAACTGATTTCAGGTCCTTATTATGGACCCGAATGTTTCTTTTCAAGAATCCAAGGGTCTGATTTGCTTTTGTAGTTATATTGTCAATGTGGGGGCTGCTGTTTAGACCATCAGAGATGGTGACCCCAAGGTACTTAGCTGTTTCTGGTGCCATGCAAGAGATACACATTTGGGATGGTGTTCTTACGTCGGGTAACATGAAGGACCTGGCATTTAGAAGGATTAAAGTTTATGCCATTATGTCATCTTTTCTCTGTGACATTGTGCCGCCATGAAACCGTATGTTTGTACAACGTTTTGGTTCTCATGTTATCATACTGTATAACCGGAGAGAAATAAATTCGATTTGATTTGCTTTGGACATACCTTATGATCGCAAAATACTTAACTGCCTGGGAGTGCAGATCTTGTGACACCCATGTGATTCAGCTTCTTTACGACCTTGCCAGATCATGATTAAATGGTCAACAAATAGTTCTTATCTTGGGTTTAGCCAGGCTTTTGGCTAGGTGAATCACCTGAAGCTCCTTCGCAAGCTACAGGTACATCGAAACAGTAACATGGATTAACTATCCAGTCGGTTAAGTCTTTTCTGATTGGGAGAGGTCAGGCAGTTGAACTTGAAGGTGAGTCCTCAGATGAGGTTCCAGTTACTTCAAGTGTACCGCAAGGATCAGTTCTAGGCACCTTGTTATTATTATTATACCTAAACACCTAAACGACCAGTCCGATTACCCAGTACCCCCCCCCCCCTCTAGACGTACTTAGACCGTCCAATCATAAGAATCTCACTGGAACATGGAATTCAAACATAGAAAGTTCAAGGTTTGTACATAACCTGGCCAAGAACTCCAATCCTTACACCATATATACTGCATAATCATGCCCTCGAAATTGTTTCATCTGCAAGGTACTTAGGTTTCGATCTATCCACCAACATGAACGTCAACATACATGTCGATAGAATCTCATAAACTGCTAATTGAGTCCTTTGCTTTATTCATCTAATATCAGAACAAAATAAAACTGAGTTCGGGAAGCAGCATACAAGACAATATTTCGTCAACACTTGAATACGCGTCCACAGTATGGAGCCTATGTACACAGTCCTATGCCCATTAATTCGAAATGATGTAGCGTTAAGCCATCCACTTGACTCTGAACAATTATTTAACCAACGACATGCAGCCTTATCTTGGCTAGTGATCCTTGCAGCAGAGAAGGTCACTTGCCTGCCTCATTTATTTATATAAAATTATTCATGGCATAGTTGCAGTATCTCCCTCCCCTTATTTCTAGCAACCAATCGAAACACGCGTCACAGCATGAGCCACCCACTCGTATTACGTTAATTAATTGTTATATATATGGCAATGGAACAGATTTACTCAGCGTGGGAGTCCGGCCTCTTGGTCAGAAGTTGCCATGAACACAGCAGACCTGTTTTAACCTGCTTTTACCTAATCTATTGTTAACATTTAACACCATGGCCTTTCTTCATTTCACTTTCATACGTTTAGTCTCACCATTTACATTCATTTAACACTAAGAACGCGCAGTCATCCTGCACACATTCAAGCAAAAGTTACTAATTACAGAAGCTTCCCGCTTGCTATTGTCCATTTGACTGTCGCTGACCTTGTATAAAATCAAGGAACCGGTAATTATAGCATCGCTAGTCCACCTTTTAGCTTTTTATTCTCCCTGTGACGTGCGTTCTCTGTGCAAAAAGTAAAATATATAGACTTGGCTCGTGTGCTGTGGCATTGGCAAACAGTGGATACCTAATCAGACGCCACATAACTCAGAGAATGACCAGGTCTACACTGCTTGTTTAAAATGCTGGACTTTAAGGGTTAAAGTAATAGTTTAAGTCACATTTCAGGGCTATTGTTTCAGCCTACACTCAGAGATAATCGATTACAACTAGGAGGAAACTTATTTTAGCTGTCCTTTATACTAAAGTGAAAGTTACCCCCTTTTGTGAACGGAAAAGAAATTTATGAAATGACTTTTTTCAGGACATATTAAATCAACTTCTTTAAGGAGTTGAACACTTTTAGATAAGTAGCCAGTTGGCCATTTTGTGAGAAAGTAACTGTCCGTTTGGCTTTCCGCTATTGATGTTTCCATCAGAGTCGAGTTTTTTTCATGTTTGTGTTTCTTTCCCTTTGTTGTCACTGCTGGGTGGCTGTTGGTTAATTGCATTGATTCCTGATCATTGCCTCCACTTCTATTTTGTTGTCTGTGTTGTTGCTTAACTGTACAAATGTGAAATAGATAGAATATTCAGGATGAAGAATCCAAGATGCAGGCACTTTCGTGCCCATCGATTTCGAAAATAATAATAATAATAATAAGAAGAAGAAGAAGAATAAAACCATTATCCATGACATAGAATGCGATTTCAAAAGACATACGGAAGACCAGCATGAAAACATGCCTATACAGCTTTGACCGCCATAAACCCCAATTTTATTGATTACTTAAAACTGGGGTTTTTAGGGGTGTACATTATTTTTCGCATTTCTGTCCAAACACAGTGCCCACACTATATGTGCTGAACTTCAATATGTAAAATTTCAGATTTTTGATCTGAAAATTTTCAGTTTTTGGTGGAAAATTTTCAATATATTTGAATAGGCATGTTTTCGGAATGCAAACAAGCGAACAAATAATAGCCGCATCCTGATTTAAAATAACTGGAGTATAGCATGCATACTCCAGGATCTTCGTTAGAATAAAGTCTCTTTCGCAAAAGGAATAAATGCATCTAAAACATAAAATAACTATCCCAAGAACGACGTAGAAACTATTTTAGCTCATTAAAAAAGACACTTTATTTCATAGAAAAAAAATAAATACACTTCATTTCACTAAAGTAAAGTAGAAGTAAAACAAAGATCAGGAATCGATACAATTAACTTACTCCACCCATCAAAAACACCAAAGGGAAAGAAACACAAACATGAAGCGGCCAAACCATAATGGAAACCTAAACAAAGGAAGGCCATAAGGACAGTTATTTTCCTACAAAATGGCCAAATGGCCATCCAAAATAAAAAGACACAAGTGATACACACAGTAAGTAACAAACAACAACATAAATAAACCGCCACCGAAGAACCGCATTGGAACGGTCAGTGGAAAGAATTCCACCGGGGGAGGGGGGGGGGGGGCTTTAAATCGATTTACATGGCCATAATCCTCGCCCTTACCTCTGTCGCGGTATACACTAATTTTGTTTAGTTCGCATGAAGGCTTCCTATCTCATCAGTGAAACATCTCCGAGAACATACAAATCCAAAAACTACAGAGATGAAGCAAGGTTGAGGACTCGACAGCATACAACAACAGAATTGATGGAGCAAAAGAAAACCAACAGTTAGACTCCGAGTGGCCAGACCAAAGACGGAGTATCAGGCGCCAACCAACATAAAGAATACTAAAATAAAATAAAATTCCATTTATGTTTTACGCTGGAACCGTCATATAATCTTAAGCCCGACCCACCGGTGTGCAATCAAAGAGGGAAGCAAAGTTGCCAGCCGCGATTGGGTTAACCACCATGCATGCAGTCTGTTTTATTACATTTATGTTGTATCCATAGAATTCGGGCTCCGATAGGCCTTGTTGCAGAAGTGTTTTAAGTCCAACATTGAATTTTGAAACCAAATCATAATGACGTCTATAAAACTTCGAAAAGGCTTTACGTAGTTTATGATACCGATACCCCTGATTAAGAAGTTTAGCGGTTAATAATTTATTATTGAGTGTTGAAGTCGGATAGTCTGAAGTTCCGTTTAAAGGGGGCAGACTTTGTTTCTACATTATTTCCTAAGTATTTACAGTAATACAACAAAGCAAAAGCAATTACAAATAATTCTTAAGAGGAAATATGGCCCTGGTTTATATTTCACAACTCCAGCTGTTACATACATAAATAGATTGGTTTACGTTCAGTACTAGCATTAGAAACAACCCCTGGCTGAGTGATGAAACCAAACATGATAATAACCATGGTTGTTCGTTCACAACGATGTTAAAAAGCTGTCAGTAATTTCCAAAGTGGCATTTTTGTGATACAAGTTGCCGTACTGTTAATTCAGCATTTTTCCCAAGTTGCCGTACTTAAAAATCCAAGTTGCCGTACTCCTTTGTTTTGTGTTTTCTGAAAGAAAACAGCAGCATAAAGCGAACCTTTCAATTAAAACTTATACACAACAACTTTTCTAACCTTATGAATGTTCCGGCATGGAAAAAAGAAGGCCAGTGGTCTTGAATCAAAGCAAAAACCTGGACTTTCCACGGAAAAGATTATTTGTTCTTGGTACCAGCTGTCAATATTTCAGTTTGTTTAGCGATTTCCAGTGAGTTGTTATCAGAATCATGAAAGCATGCAAGAGCTAGATATCTCTCCGACACATATCCATTTTGCTTTAAATGTCAGAATTCTGTAGAAACCTGTAAACAGCTTTTTACCTTCCTTACTGTGTGCCATGCTTGCGATAAATATTGACTTCGCTGGTACTTTTCAGTAACAAGTTCCGGAGTCGATGCTACACGGTACTGGTAAACTGTTTAGAGGATCTAATCCTGCACAGACATCCGAATGAGCTGCCGAAATGATGTAAATGCAATGATGCCACCGATGAAGAGATGTGTAACAAAGTACGGGATCTGGTGTACTCTGATAAGCGAATTAAGGTGGAAGAAAGAGAAAATGCATTACATACCTCAAAATCCCATAGCGACGAGCAAATGGCAATCAGAGCATCTCTATGCAGCGCATTGTTGAGCCGCTTAGGCCAAAGAAAGATGAATTTCGTGCATGTCTGACGACTGTAGATGGGATCTGGGTCCATTATTATGAGCCAGAGAATAAAACTCAAAGTCACCGAGGCCAGAGAAGTTCGAAACGCAAACCTCTGCTGGCACGGTGATGGCAACTGTATTTTGGACGCATAAGGCGTTATTATGTTGGACTGTCTAGCAAAGAAAAGTACTCGACCAAGTGAGAACTGCGATACATGAAAAACGCCTAGGTAAACTCTCCAAAGGAATTCTGCTCCAACAGGACAATGCAAGAGTCCACACTTGCAAAATTGCAATGGAATCTGTTGAGCGGAATGGGTACGAGATAATCTCGCACGCGCCCAATCTCCGGACTCAGCTCCTAGTGACTAATTCCTATTCTCAACCTTGAAAACGTCATTTTCGGTCCAACGAAGAAGTCGTGGCGGCCGATGAGGAATGGGTCGGAGACAAGGACTCTGGCTTCTTCAGTTCTGGGCTGATGACACTGGAACCGCGTTGGTCCATTTGTATCATTCATCGAAAAAGAGGGATCGATCTCACGGAGAAATAAGTTCTATAACTTGCTTAAATAACTATGAACTTGTGATACATGTACTTCTAATGGGTATAATTTATCTAAATGTTTGTACTTTAAATAAGTGCCCCCCCCCCCCCCCCCACACACACACACCCATCCACTAAACACATTAAAAAACAAGAGGCCCATGGGCCACAATGCTCACCAGAGCTCAGGGGGCCACTGCCCACTGGCAGCAATGTCTTTTAATTAACCATGGAAGCCCTGTGCCCTAGGATGCTACAGATAAAATTTGGACCCAATAAGCCTCGTGGCTTTAGATTCGATGTCGCTTGAATGTGTTGTTGCAGGACAACAGATGACAATTGACAATTTCCCATCTGTGGCAACAAATAGGCCAAAAGAGAACATTATTAAAGGAACATTGCCATGAAAGTGTGACAAAATATCTTGAAAGGCATTAATGTCATTTTTCAATTTTACCCATTATAGGACAATGGAAACTCATAGCTTGGCATAGCAAACAAACCAAGAGCCAAAGTTCATAGACCACTGCTCAGGTGGACACTGCCCAATGGCAGCCATGTATTATAACATGATATGATTTTTTTTTTTTTTTTTTTTTTTTTGGTTTGGGTTTTACGGCCCTTTCAAGATTATTTCACTCATATCGAGCCGATCGTTAATCATAGGTGGGCGAAAACCGGAGTACCCGGAGAAAAACCACCTGACCTTCCGTTGCAGAACTTGGCGTCTCACACGTGACCCGAGCGAGGCTCGAACCCACGGCGGTGAGAGACCTAATGACTAAGAGTCAGCGCTCTTATCCATTAGGCCACGGAGGCCCGTAACATGATATGATTTTATTATAACAATTATAAAGTCTCCCAAACAAACCCCATACCCAAATGAGCGCCCATGTGGACTGTATCTGAAATATTAGGTGTTTTATAACGTAGAGAGATCAGGGCATGGACCCAATGGAGCCCTGGTTGGTGTCACTAAATGCGTCTTATTAACAGTAGGAGAGTTGCTAAGGCCGTCGTCAAGATTTTAATTTTTTGTAAGCTTCCGCGAAAGGAATTATTTTTTATAGCAAAAATAATTGTGAAATCGGACGCTACTTCCGGTCATTTTAACATAAGCATACAGTCGTCAGAAATAATAAAATTAGCATTCAAAAGCACAAATGAAAACATCAACACTTCCTAAAACGTTTCATTACTTCAGTTATGGTTGCCACTGAAATGGAACGTTTCCGAAGCTTCGTTTATTAAGTAACCCATATTTTTAAACAAACTTCTGGTCAAACAGTACCGGTCATTTATTTTGGAATAAAAAAATGGTCAGAAAAAATTTTGGTTCAAATTTTCCTAAAATGTTTGTTATACATTATTCTGTCTTCCAGCTGAGTATCTACACGAAAGTAAACACAGTATTGGAAATGGTGACGTCAGAAGTTGGGTCAATATTTGACCTAGTCTCAACGCTTGCACACACAGATTTTTTAAAATACATGGCTGCGAAGAAAAGTTATTCAAAATTTAAACGCTGAAAGAAGGCGTGTTTTGTCAAAATACGTTATGAACCTTGGTTGTTAGACCACAACTAAACTAACTGCCTCTGGATTGCTTTATTTTTGTCGGTAAGTTAAGCAGTTTCACACTTTGAAACGGCAGCTGAGGTAATGGTCAAATATGACCGACTCCGTATAAGTAGATAGATAGACAGAAGCCGTTTGTGAACACGTAGATCAGAATCAGAATTTTTACTGGTGTCACATCCTTAGACAATCCTTCACCAGATCCATGTAAATCTTATGCAAAACGCATCACTCGTACGATTCTCTCTCTCTCTCTCTCTCTCTCTCTCTCTCTCTCTCTCTCTCTCTCTCTCTCTCTCTGCCCCCGGCCATTCGGGGCTTGAAGAAATAGACAGGCTGCACGATGCTTCCACGCAGAGCTGAAACCGACCCGCTCATGATTACTGATAAACCGCTGAGAGGATCTAAGCCTGCCCAGGCAAAGCGGTGCGAGTCGGTCCTTACATGCTTATAAACCCTATTGGTTTCATTTGGCGGCAGGGCTTGAGATGTCATTTCACCTCAATGCCGGGTAAAAGTCCCACAAGTTGGAAGCAACGTCCTCAAAATGACCTTTACAGTGTGACGGGGACGTTAAACCTCAAATCAAACAAACTCTCTCTCTCTCTCTCTCTCTCTCTCTCTCTCTCTCTCTCTCTCTCTCTCTCTGCCCCCGCCCATCGGGGCTTGAAGAAATAGATAGGCTGCACGATGCTTCCACGCAGAGCTGAAACCGACCCGCTCATGATTACTGATAAACCGCTGAGAGGATCTAAGCCTGCCCAGGCAAAGCGGTGCGAGTCGGTCCTTACATGCTTATAAACCCTATTGGTTTCATTTGGCGGCAGGGCTTGAGATGTCATTTCACCTCAATGCCGGGTAAAAGTCCCACAAGTTGGAAGCAACGTCCTCAAAATGACCTTTACAGTGTGACGGGGACGTTAAACCTCAAATCAAACAAACTCTCTCTCTCTCTCTCTCTCTCTCTCTCTCTCTCTCTCTCTAGATTTTCTCATGATTGAGCAGTAGTGACAACCAAAATAAAGCATCGTTGAGCAAACGTGATGGAAATTTAAGCTTATTTGTGTTTCGAGGTGGATGGGACTAGTTGAAACTTAGGCTGCGCGTGAAGTGGCAATTAACAGAGTAAGGTGCTCAGTCTGTCTACATTGTTAGTCTACATTGTTATTTGATCTTGATTAGTGGTTGGGCAATTAAGGTAGTATTGGTTTTTCGTATATGACGTCAGTACAAATGTATACGTCATATGTTTTTGTTGTTGTTGTTGGCAATATACCTAGTATGGCATGGAAGATGCGTATATTGACAGACTCTTCGAGGCTATTTTTGACACAAATGGAAAAATAAAGTAAACATCGGGAGTTCGGATTTACTGGGAAAACCTGATGAACTGTAGGCGGGGTAAACAAATCAGTAGCTGGAGAAATACTACAGGGTTAGTCTTTTCGTCTCGTTATTTTCCTGTGTTTACCGCCATGTTGACTGGCTTTTGTTCCTGACCAACGACCGGAAGTAGTTCAGTTTTTTTGGAATAAAAAAATGGTCAGAAATAGATTTTCCTGAAATTTAACTCAGTTGCAGATTATTCAATTTCCGATTTAATGATTATGGTGAAAAATTTCCAGTTTATCGCTAAAGATATTATTTTTTGTCTTTTCTGAACCCACTGAAACGACCCAGATTTTTCTCAAGTTTACCGCATTTTTATACACACTTTTTGCTGAGAATGGTGTTTGTGTGGTATTTCATCGGAAAGAAATGTACACAAAGTTTCATATCTGTCTATTTTTCAAAGGTGAATTTTATCAAACAGGTTGTGTCAAGAGCATGAAATTCTGACTCGACAGGCATTTTCATCTTTGAAATATAGTCCCATCGAATTTTTTCTCGAGAAAAATGTTTTTAAATCTACATACGCCGGCCTCTGAGATTCGCTACTGTAAAAGGAACAAAGACATCAGTGGGAATATGTATGGTTCCTGAGATGTAAGGCCTTTTAAGCAATGGAGGGAATCGGGCATGGCAGATCCCAGAAAAGCCCAAGATTGTTGTTAATGAATAAGTCTTATCATAAGGACCAAGAGTATACATGTATACGGTTAAACGGTGGGGATCTGAATGGTTTCTGAGATAATATGTACATAGGCAATGCCTATAGGCGAGCTCGCAATTCACTGAGCTATGAAGAAACAAATTTGCAGTCACAGTACAACAGGGTGATATATAGCTATCTACAGCTGCTGTACATAAACACGCATGCATATGAAGATCCTTACCGAGGAGGATCCTCACAGAGATGATTTTCTAATAAGTAAACACAACATGTATTCTCAAGATAAAAATACCCTAAAACCTCTGTCTGAGCTTGAAGAAAGAGATTGGGCTGCATGATATTCCATGCACGACTGAAACCCAACGCACATGAGTAACAGTAATCCTCTTTATGATTGTAAGTCTGCCCAGGAGAAATGTGGGAATCAGATAGTCCAGGCACCTAACTGGATGCATTGGGCAGCAAGGCTTGAGATGTCATTTCATCTCAATGATGGGTAAAAGTCCCACAAAATTGGAAAGCAGTGTCTGTAAAATGACTAAAATGTATACAGTGTTGATAGGGGCGTTAAGTCTCAAATCAAACAAACAAAAATGTCATTCCATTGGCTTCTATGCTAGGGTGGGATACAAAATTGACAAGGTTGAAGGTACCTCACAGAGGGCTATTATATAAAGTGACTACTATGGGATAAGTGAATCCACACATAGGTGGATAAGCTCATGGCTCTCTGGGTGCTCACAACAAGTTGTACTTGATGGCCAAGCACCTGATCAGTCCCTGTTTTATCTGGAGTCCCCCAAGGTTCAGTCCTTGGGACCAGTCTTCTTGGTTTTCATCAATGATCTGACTGTTAATATCAGGACATCAGTCAGTTTGTTTGCTGATGATGTGTCCTGTATATATTCTCCGTCTAACTGTCTTATTTTACAAGATGACCTGGATCAACTTGCATAGTGGGAGGCCGGTCTGCAGATGAAGTTCAATGTGGCGGGGGCATTTTTGGCCCCATGGCCATAATTTGAACAATCTTAGTAGAGGTCCAATAGATGAAGCTACACACCAAATTTCAAGGACCTGGGCCTTGTGGTTTCAGAGGAGAAGATTTTTTTAGATTTTTCCTACATAAGTCAATGTAAAACCAAGGGGCACCAGAGCTATAATTTGAACAATCTTGATAGAGGTCCACAAGACGAAGCTTCATACCAAATATCAAACACCTGAGTGAGTGAGTGTTTGGGTTTTACGTCCCACCAACAGCGAAGGTCATACGGAGACAGGACCTCGGTTTAAAGACTCATCCTAAAGTCTGGAGAAGCCCGGGATTGATCCTGCGATCCCTGGTTTACAAGGCGAGTAGCGTAACCACTACACCACAGAGGCTTCTGATCAAACACCTGAGCCTTCTGGTTTCAGACAAGAAGATTTTTAAAGCTTTTTCCTATGTAAGACTATGTTAAACCAATGGGCCCCGAGGCAGGGGCATTTTTGGCCCCAGGGCTATAATTTGAACAATCTTGGCAGAGGTCCACTAGACTGAAGCTACACACCATCTATCGAAGGCCTGGTTTCAGAATAAGTTTTCATTAAAAAAAAATCTGTTGTTGGCTCCCGTGACCTTGATGTGCAGGCTGGAACCATTTGAACAACTCTGAAAGGGAACCTCCTATGAATCATTCCTATGAAGTTTGGTCATAATCCGATCAGTGGTTAAGGAGATGTCTTTTGAAGAAATTGTTTACGCAAGGATGGACGTACGGCGGACGAAAAGTGATCCCAACAGCTCACCTCATCATTACATGACAGGTGAGCTAATAAAAACGAAAAAAATAGGCCTGACCCCCTTATATGACAAATGGACTTGTCCAATATATGGCAGTGGAAGAGTGTAATATCATACAATGGGTTAATGTCCCCATCAACAATGTAAGCTTTCACTCCTATGAATTATTATTGTATGTATATATGTATTGCATGTCACAGAAATTGTGAAATAAATATGTATATTAAATTTTTACCAAGTAAATACAGGATTTTCTATGAAAAAGAAAAACGATATTATATCACAAAGAGAAATAGTTCCCACTGAGCAGCCCCCGCCCATAGGGGCTTGAAGAAATATATGGGCTGCATGATGCTTCCACGCAGAGCTGAACCCGACCTGCACACTAGTACTGGTAAACCGCTGAGAGGATCTAAGCCTGTCCAGGAACCGCAGTGCGAGGCGGACCGTCCATGCTCATAAACCCTATTGGTTTCATTGGGCGACAGGGCTTGAGATGTCATTTCATCTCAATGTCGGGTAAAAGTCCCACAAAATTGGAAGCAACGTCTCCAAAATGACCTTTACAGTGTTGACGGGGACGTTAAACCTCAAATCAAACAAACAAAGTTCCCACTGAGAAATATTACCCTGCCGGAACTTATTTTCTCACCTGAAAATCCTGTCTTGTGCCCCACAGAGTATCCCTGTACACCATAGTGCTAAAAATAAATTCCTAACCTAATTTTAGAACTGAATGATTAGACTTAATCTAAGGCAAAATTCACAATGGAGAAACAGTTCATTGGAGATACTAGTATTAAAATTGTCTTATCTGTCTCTAAAAGTATCAAGAGGGCCATGATGGCCCGATCCATAGGGTAACAAGTGAGCCCCTGGGAGAGCCATTACTGGCCCCGGGCTATAATTTCAATTATCTTGGTAGTGGTCTAAAAAGTGAAGCTTCATACCAAATATCAAAGACTGGAGCAGTCTGGTTTCAGACAAGAAGATTAAAATTTTAAAGGTTTTTCCTCTTCTTCAGTTTAAAGTACAGGGCCCACTCTGTGGCATTGATGTACTTGGATATATATATATCTATATAAATCTTGGAGTCCCTGGGGGAGGGCCATTTTTGACCCCAGGGCTTTAATTTGAACAATCTTGCTAGAAATCCGTAACACAAAGCTTCATGTCAATTATCCAAGACCTTGGCCTTCTGCATTTGACTTGACTTCTATTTCCTAGGGCTATAATTTGAACAATTTTGATAGAGGTCCACTGGATGAAGCTTCACACCAAATATAAAAGATCTGGGCCTTGCGGTTTCAGAGTAGAAGACCTTGTTTTTAATTTCCCTATATAAGTCAATGTTAAACCAAAGGGCCCACAGGCGGAGGCATTTTTTGCCCAATGGCTATGATTTGAACAATCTTGGTAGAGGTTCAGTAGATGTAGCTTCATGCCAAATAGCAATGACCTGGGCCTTGTGGTTTCAGTGAAGTAGATTTTAAATATTTTAACTACCGGTAAAGGGCCCGGGTAGGCAATTTTTTGGCCCTAGGGCTATAACTTGAACAGTCTTGATAGAGGTCCACTAGATGAAGCTTCACGCCAAATACCAAAGACCTGG
Organism: Lucinisca nassula; assembly: GCA_963580285.1. Taxonomy (NCBI): domain Eukaryota; kingdom Metazoa; phylum Mollusca; class Bivalvia; order Lucinida; family Lucinidae; genus Lucinisca; species Lucinisca nassula. The sequence goes on from OY757027.1 coordinate 46,826,783, forward strand.
TCCTTGCAGTTTCGGAGAAAATTTCCCTGTATAAGCCTCTGTAAAACCAGGCCCCCGGACGGGGGCATTTTTGGCCCCATGACTTTAATTTGAAGAATCTTGGTAGAGGTTCACTATATGAAGATTCATACCAAATATCAAAGGCCCAGGCCTTGTGGTTTCAGAGAAGATTTTTCAAGTTTTCAGTGAAAAAATCTATTTTCGGCTCCTGTGACCTAGATGTGCAATGGACTGGAACCATTTGAACAACTTTGAAAGGGGTCCAGCTAAGGATCATTCCTGTGAAGTTTGGTCAAAATCTGATCAGTGTTTTAGGAGGAGATGTCGTTGGAAGAATTCTTTACAGAAGCACGCATGGATGACAGGTGAGCTAAAAGGAATGTTGTAGGTACTTGTTGCACCAGTCACAACATAGCATTTCACAGGTATCCATAACATCTTTTTTCAAATAATCAAAAATATTATCCCCATTTTCCCATCTTTTCTCTTTATCTGAATTGCAAATACTTTCTGGCAACAAGAATGAGTTCAGATCCCATGGGCAGTAAATTTGTCTGTGAAAAAGGCTGACACGATTAATCGTATAATCGCTGGATAAATTCCGCAAAAATGATAATCATTTCTGACTTGCTTTTAATTGATTACTTGATAGGTACAATTTAATTACTACCCGAAGTTATGCCTAAAACAGCTGGATGAGTGGCAAACAGTGCAGACCCTGATGATATGCTGCATTATGCGGCATCTCATCTTGGTCTACACTGTTAGCTCAGGCCTGTCTGTTCAAATATACATATGGTAAAGACCAACATATGGTAAGAGTCATGGTTAGACAGAAAGCCAGACAGGTAAAATAATGACAAAAACCTTAGCGATTACTAATCGATTATCGACCACAGTGACAGGACTGATAATCCATCATCCTTTCAGCTCCGATTAGCCAACCCTATCTGTTAACCAAGTCATCTGCATCTACCATCCATGTGCTGGGCTCTACAGGGTTGTACGAACATCTGTCTCAATCTTGTTGTCCATGAACAGATCCAAATCAAATTAGCTGCCTTAAGGGTACACAAGAGCATGTCAAAGAAACACTTCTTTAACTGACAATGTTTACAAAGACATGCAACCAGTGTCTTTCATGGATGTGTCCTGATCTATCGCCATTGGTCCCAAGTCAGGCTCTAACTGCTCTCTTCTTCATCCAGATAATGAGTCTGCTCTACGAAAGGCTATCAATCGAATTTGCCATCCATTATACTCTCAACTCCGATTAGCCAACCCTATCTGTTAACCAAGTCATCTACCATCCATGTGCTGGGCTCTACAGGGTCGTACGAACATCTGCATCAATCTGGTTGTCCATGAACAGATCCAAATCAAATTAGCTGCCTTAATGGTACACAAGAGCATGTCAAAGAAACACTTCTTTAACTGACAATGTTTACAAAGACATGCAACCAGTGTCTTTCATGGATGTGTCCTGATCTATCGCCGTTGGTCCCAAGTCAGGCTCTAACTGCTCTCTTCTTCATCCAGATAATGAGTCTGCTGTACGAAAGGCTATCAATCGAATTTGCCATCCATTATACTCAAATGCATCAAGCATGCATTGCAGCCCATCTATTTCTTCAAGCCCTGATGTGTGTGTGTGGGGGGGGGGGGGGCACAATTTTCAACAATATGTGTACATATGATTTTTCGGTATTGATGCTTTTGGAGAAATTCACATTAACAGCTACACTTTAAAAGAACCCTGAATTAATCAATACCTTCAGAACAGACTGGCTTCCCATACAAACGTGAGAGAAACAATGAAATGCGAAAGTCACAAGATAAACGATCAGCAGAAATGGATAGAAAAAAAAATGAATTAACTCTGTTTGCCTATGGAGCATGGTAGCTCAGTGGTTAGTGCACTTGCCTATCATGCTTATGCTAGGCCCCCAGTTCAATTCCATGCAGCGGTAAGAAAATTGTGGTGTCTGAACTGCTACACTGTCATCATGAATGCCACAAGGTGTACTGTCCTTCGGATCAGGACGTTAACCGGAGGACCCCTGTACAGGGAGAACCATCCCTGTGCAAGTAAAAGAAAAAAATATCTATCTCTATTTTCTGCCAACCCCTCTCTAGAGTGTTACAGGCAGATTGCATGATTACTATGTAGGCTTTTATTCTGCAAACCTGGACTGTATTTGTTTGATTTGAGGTTTAACCTCCTCCTCAACACTGAAAAGGTAATTTTGGAGATGTTAACTTGCTTCTAATTTTGTGGGACTTTTACCCGATATTGAGATGAAATGACATATCAAGCTCTGCCTCCCAATTTATAAGCATGGAAGGACGGTAGAGTATGGTAGCTCAGTGGTTAGTGCACTTGCCTCTGATGCTAGAGGTCCCGGGTTCGATCCCCGGCTGCGGCGATAGATTTTCGGTGCCCGAACACGCTCCATTGGCATCATTTGCAGGGATGAATGTCATAAAGTGCACCGTCCTTCGGATCGGGACGTTAACTGGAGGCCCCCTGTGCAGGGAGAACCATCCCCTGTGCAGGTTAAAGATCCCTGCCGTAATTACATGATTACTGTGTAGGCTTTCATCCTGCAAAACCTGGAGTGTATGTAATATACACCTGCGGTAATGGTCAAATGTGACCGACGCAGTATCAGAAGATAGATAGATAGATAGTGCCGGTAAAATTTCGATGTCCAAACCCGCTCCATTCACGGCATTGGCATCATTTGCAGGGATGAATGTCAAAATGTACACCGTCCTTTAGATCTGGACGTTAACTAGAGGCCCCCTGTGCAAGGAGAACCATCCCCTGTGCAGGTTAAAGATCCCTACCGTAATTATATGATTACTGTGCAGGCTGTCATCATGCAAACCTGGAGTGTATGTAATGTACACCTGCGGTAATGGTCAAATGTGACCGACACAGTATCAGTAGATAGATAGATAGGATGGGTCCGACTTGCACCGCTTTGCGTTGGCAGGCCTAGTTCCTCTAAGGGGTTAACCAGTTCTCATGGTCGGATACAGCTCTGTGTGGAAGCATCATGCATCATGCTATTTCTTCAAGCCCCGATGGGCGGGGGCCGTCCTGGAGTACATGTAATGTACACCTGCAGGTTGTAGCTGTCAGGATTTCTTTTGTTAGTGTCAGTCCTGCGTCGGAATCTTTTGGATTGAGGGGAGTAGAGCAGGTTTTTACCAAAATTTCTCCTTTTTGGCCTTAGTTCTGAAAAGTTACTTTCCTGTGAAACATGCATGATTTGATTTGATAGTTCCAATTCCTTTTCTGGTACCAATAGGTTATTGTCAACATTAGAATGCTGTTCCATGTTGTGTATCAACTGGAAATGGTTGTTTTCTAACAACAAGTTGATGGTTTGCACATGTGAGCCTTGATTACCAAAACTTGTTACTGTGTATTCTGTACCACACCTAAACCAAACTTTGATTCTGCACTGGAAAACCAAAGCTGCGGCCTCAATTTCCGAGCTACATGCCCAACCATTGAGTTTAATCATAGAACCCCAGTATTTATATCTTGTCATCAAAGGACCATGAAACAAAACAACTTTCTCATGCCAGTTTTGCCAATTGTTGAAAATAGTTTGACAAACTATACTTCTGTATTCTCGTGTCATTGAAATATTACCATTAATTGCCACTGACAGACAATGGAAGAAACAGTTGCCATCACCAGGCACATTTTCAACGAAACATTCAATGTTTCCCAATGTAATCATCTGCAGAGCAGAAGAAATGTGGCCTTGGACTTGTTGGGACGCCATGATGTAAGCCGGGTATACAAGATGTTATTTATTCATAAAACAACATCAACAGAGGCTGACCTCCGATAAGAAATCAATGAATACACTTTAATGTGAATTAAAGTCCCATCAAATTCGAAGCGACATCTCAAAAATAACCTATACAGATTTGACGGAGACGCTAGACCTCAAAGTAAGAATGAAAGTCCCATGAAATTGGAAGCTACATGTAAAAAAATGACCTATACAGAGTTGACGGGGATGCTAAACCTCAAAGCAAGAATTAAAGTCCCATCAAATTGGAAGCTACATCTCAAGAATGACCTGTACAGAGTTGACTTGGATGCTAAACCTGAAAGCAATCTAACCTACCAAATGGTCACTTAATGGTGCTGAATACAAGTTAAAACAACAACAGTGAATGCACCTAGAGACAGCGACTTAGTCATGAGGACAAAGAATGATAAACAACAACAGCAAGTTGAAATGTTGATGCCGCGATTACTGACAATGTTGCTATGGTGAATACGAAACATGATGTAACGGTGACATATTTCTTTTTTTTTATTGTGTGTGTAATACCTGCTAGTTTATCTATCTATCTATCTTCATATACTGAGTCGGTCAAACTTGGCCATTACCTCAGTTTGGTGGTGCGCTAAATTTAGAATTTAGCAAAAAAAAAAAAAAAAAAAACACACCCACTGGATGAGTTCTTAAAACTATTTACAATCTGCTTTCAGAGGTGTACTAAAACGCACACCTCTGGATCCCAATCTACACTATGCAGGCTTTGAACTCCTCTGCAGTTTTGGCATTTACCACAGAGGAGGGAAGACTATTCCACTGAGGAATAGTTCTAGGGAAGAAAGAATTCTTCAGGGCATCACTATAGGCCTGGTACCTACGATATTGACTGTTGTTTAGTTTTGGTGCCCTTGTTTGAGTTGAAGTAGTCACAGGGGTCAAGTATTTATCTTTATTAAGAGACACTGTGTCAGAGTGAATCTTATAAAAGAAGGTTAAAGAGGACTGCTCGCGACGGGCCTCCAAGGATGGCCACTCCAGCTCATCGAGCATATCACCAACACTGCTTCTGTTCCGCCATCGCCTGCAGGTCCATCGGGCAGCCGTTCTCTGAACCTTCTCAACCTGCTGAACCTGAGTTTTAACATGGGGGTGCCAAACAGGTGATGCATACTCTAATTGAGGTCTAACCAAGGTTTTGTATGCAACACCCTTTGTCTGCCTAGGTGCAAAAGCCAAATTACGTCTAAGAAACCCTAATGTCCTAGTTGCTTTAGAGGTAATCTCAGAAATATGTTGACCCCAATCAAGATTATCAGTAATGGTGATACCAAGATATTTTGCGGATTGGACATGTTCCAAAGTATGCTGATGTAATGAGTAGTTGAATTTAATCTGCTTGTCTGGAGGGTGCCGTGACACCCTCATTGAATGACATTTGGCCACATTGAACTTCATTTGCCAATCGGCCTCCCAACGTGCTAGGCTATCCAGGTCATCTTGTAAGATAAGACAGTCAGAAGTAGTATATATGTTCCTATACAAAACACAATCATCAGCAAACAAACGAACAGATGACCTGATATTATCAGGAAGATCATTAATAAATATCAAGAAAAGGACCGGTCCAAGTACCGAACCTTGTGGGACACCGGACAAAACAGGGACTGGATCCGACGCTTGGCCGTCAAGTACAACTTGTTGAGTGCGTCCAGAGAGCCATGAGCTAACCCACTTAAGTGTGGATCCTCTAATCCCATAATCATCTAGTTTGTACAATAGCCTCCTGTGAGGTACCTTGTCGAAGGCCTTTGCAAAATCCATGATAATCAGGTCAGTCTGTTTGTGGCCACGATTAATGGCCCCATCCAGATTGCTCACTATGTCATGGTAGAACTGAACTAATTGAGTTTCACAAGACCTTCGACTTCGGAACCCATGCTGGCAGTCAGCAAGAATGCTTTCAAAGGCTAGGTGCTTGTTAATGTTGCTGACTAATATATGCTCCAGGGTTTTGCAACAGATGCATGTGAGCGACACCGGTCTGTAATTCGCAGCATCATATTTTTCTCCTTTCTTAAAGACCGGGGTTACGTTTGCTTGTCGCCAGTCATCTGGTACAGTGCCCCGAGCAAGTGATTCATTGAAAATAAAGGCCAGCAGGGGAGATATTTCAGCACTACATTCCTTAAGCACCCTGGCATGCAGACCGTCAGGCCCAGATGCCTTATGTATGTTGAGCTTGTCCAACAGTTTTGCGACCCCTTTGGGGTCAACTGTTATGTCCCCCATAGAGGGGAACGGACTTGTACCTTTTGATGGTAGCTCACCGTCAGCTTCACGTGTAAACGCCGATTGAAACTGCTTATTACATATATTTGCCTTTTCGCGTGATTCAGTTTTCAAAATTCCATTTTCTCTAAGTGAAGTGATCCCAAATGATTCTTTTTTCAGGGACTTTACAAATGACCAAAATTTCTTAACTTTTCCATTCTTCTGGGGGCCCTCGGGATCAATATTTTCATCATCAAAGGTAAAGATGCTGGAAACATGATTCCAATATGCATCTCTAATTACCTTTTGTACATGTGCTCTGAACCCTTTGTAATGGTTCTTCACGTCGGGATTGCTAGACTTACGAGCACGAAAGTACATTCTGTCACGTCTTCTGATTAGGTGTTTGATCGTGTTATCGATCCATGGTACACTATGCTTTGTTTTGGTCATTTTTATTGGTATGTACCTTTCCATGGCCGTCGTAAGTTCGGTCTTAAAACTGACCCACAAGTCATTTACTGACATGCGAGAGAGGTCAGAGGAAAGGAAGGAATCCTTAAATCGCGCCATATGGTCTCGCAGACCATCCATATCCGCACGCTTATATAAATATATTTTACGCGGGACCTGTCGGATTCGCTTTGCTTTTATATCATACTCAATATAAACTATATCATGATCGGCCTTGCCGATCGGGGGCATCCCTTTGACACGACTAACTGGGGATGGAGAATTTGTAAATAGCAAATCCAGGGTTTTTTCTTGCCGGGTGAATAACCAGAAAAGCAGATTTGGTTCGCTCAGTTCAGCAGTTGCTTTGCTCGACAGAAACAGACGACACAGTTTGTTTATATTGACTTCCAAATTTGGAAGTGATCGACTGGTTTAATAGCGAGCACAGCTCGCGATGCGCGAAGCGCATCGCGAACGAAGTGAGCTCTACGGTAGAGAATCTGACCAAGAAAATTAACATACAGCCCTACATACTTTAAAGCTTAGATCGATCTGACCATTTTTCTTCCATCTGTCTTCCGGAAGTTGTTTAATGGGGCGAAAACGAGGCTGACAGTCGGCGAACACTAATGTCCGGGAATTGTCCGGGAAATCGCCGGGAATTGTCCGGGAAATGGGGGGTAGTGATGCGTTATTCCTAATTTCTCCACTTCGGGTGGTCAGAAATTAATAAAATTAGTATCAAATAAAATTTTAAGCTCCATTCTAAAAGATTATTAAAAAATAATTACTTTTTAAACGTTTTAGGGGTCCATTTATTTAGTTAATTTGTCCGGGAAATTCTCGGATTTTGTCCTGGATTTTGGGGTAGTGGTGCGTTAACCCTAATATCTCAACTTCGGGTCGTCAGAAATTAATAAAATTAGTATCAAATAAAAGTATTAGCTCCATTCTAAAAGATTATTAAAAGATATTTTTCATTTTGAATATTTTAGGGGTCCATTTCTGAAGTTAATTTGTCCGGGAAATTCCCGGTTGTGTCCTGGATGTTGGGGTAGTTGTGCATTTTCATAGTATCTCTGTTTGTCGTGATCACTAATTGATAACGATTGATATATATAAAAATTTTAAGTTCAGTTCTAAAAGAATATAAAACAATCTTTTCATACACTTCATTGAGACAGTTCTAATGAGTGCACACAACATGACTAATTTATAGAAGATCTCAAAGAATCTCTAATTACGGCAAACAGTGTAGAACTTGGTCAATGGTTTAACACATATATGCCTAGCGCCCAATTGTTGGGTCATTGGCAAACAGTGTAGATCTTGATCAAAGGTTTAACACATATATGCCTTGAGTCCCACTTGTGGGACATTGGCAGATAGTGTAGATCCACTGGCAGATCAGATATTTAACCCAGATATTTAATCCATATATGCCTAGCGTCCTATTTGTGGGACATAGTCAAACAGTGTAGACTCAAATGATCAGACGCTGCAAAACGTGTCGTCTGATCTGGGCCGCCAAATGCTACATCTGATCTTGGTCTACACTGTTTGCTTAAACAACCAGGAAATTTAACCGCATCCATTTCTTGCTAGCAATGAATTAGGTGTACGAACTTTGACGAACCATTATGATCAGTAGCTGCGCAAACCTTGGCGTCTGATCTGGGCCGCTAAGTGCGATGCCTGATCTCGGTCTACACTGTTTTCTAAATCAAAGACGAAATTTAATTGCATCCATTTCTTGCTGTCAATGAATTAGATGTACGGACTTTGACTGATTTGACGGACCATGATTCTCAGACGCTATAAAACTTGGCGTCTGATCGTCTTAGGGCCCCCAAGGCCCTTGCTTTTCATCTACCTTTATGTCACAGCCAGCCTCGAATGCACTGTTGGAGTGTTTCACATGTCCATACCAGCGGAGCCTTCTCTCATTCAGGATAAGGTCAGGTCCTCAATGGACATTGCAGATCTGTCTGATCATTGACATGTCCTTCCGCTGCAGAGACGCTGGAGGTTTGGCTTTATCAATCGCCAAGTGTCACTAGCATGGAACACCGCACTCGCACAAGAGCTTTACACACGGCAACGTGTCTTGAACGACACGTGATGGGAAGAGAGAACTGGTAGCTGTTCCTTGATTTTCTTCCAGGCTGTTTCACGTGATGTGGTCGAAAGATCACAGCCATCCATTGTTGAGAGTATGTCTCCTTGGTAGCAAAAGGAAGCTACCTCACCTCTAGCTTGCCAGGTCCACCTTGGACTTCCCTATACGGTATCAGACCCAAACAATATTCTGCAAATTTTGGCATACCCAAAAAATATTCCCAAACTATACAGGTATAGACTTGTCTTCTGTGAAGAAAACATGTTTTCAGTCATTTTTGCCTATAATGATTGTATTTGGTAACAAAAGAGCTTAAAACAGTTCACTAACAGTATAGCTCTGTAATAACTATAACACAACTGAATTTTTGGGCAGCAAGGAAAACAAAAACATAATTAAATCAGCTTCTGAGATGGGTGATATAATGTGTCAACAACACGCATTAAGCATTTAAAGCCAAATATACCAAAGATATTTGATAGTCCCCCTACAAAAAAATATCTGCTAAATGGCCAGACCCATAAAAATACCAGGTTCTTCCTACCCCCAAAACCCCCACACAAAAAATGCTTAAATATACAATTGTGACCCCCCCCACCCCACCGAAAAAATAGTCCCAGCCTATGTAGCAGGCAACGTTCATAGTACCCCCCCCCCCCCCACCCTGGGTCTGCCGTCTAAGGGGCATGTAGTTCTTTGGCACTATGTACACCGATAATCAGGGTTCTCTGTCAAGCGCATTAGCCCACTGAATTTCTTGTGCTCCCAGAAAATGCAGCCATCGCGAAATGTATTGCCCACTCCAGTGTGACATATAACACATGGGAACTCACCTGGCCTCTGCAGTGGGTCTAGGCCAGTACCACAGATGCAGGGGGTCTAGGCCAGTACCATAGACCATGATTTTCATCTTTCCGACATTATCTCTCAGCCCTTTCTCCTCCATTGCTTCTTTCCAAGTGAAGCGCCTCCTGGCACTTTCCTCAAGCGATTCAGCTATGATGACGAGGTCATTAGCATACAGGTCCTCCCAGGGGACTCCAGAGTGGAACTTGTGTGTCATTGCCTTCACTTCTGTTTTTCAAGCACACTGATGAAAAGCAGTGGGCTGAGAACAGAGCCTTGATGAACACGGACACGGTTCCCCACATTAGCATACATGTACACCCCCTGGACCGGTTGCAAAATCCAGTTGTCCACTCCAAGTTTGCAGTGCCAACCAGATAATCTTCCAGAGTACTTGATTAAATGCCTTCTCCTGGTCTATGAAAGCCATGTAGAGTCTCTTGTTGCACATTATTGCAGTTGGAAAACTTAATTGAGGAGACTAGGAGATTTGTGTCTTCCAAAACAAAGGAAAACTAAAAATCAGCACATTTTTTTCTGCATCCCAGTATCTAATATATGTTCTTTATTTGTTTTTTTTGTTGTTGTTGTTGTTATTTTTTTTTCCAGAAAATACATTTGAAAACAAACCATTTGTGGGTATATACAGGAGATGCATTTACCTCTTTCTAGCCTGTAACGGCTTAGAATCAGTGCCCTGATCCAAAATATTCCATACTTTTTTGGTTACCACAGCAGACTGAACGTAAATCAGAATTAAAAATGTCAGAAAGCCAAAAATTCAAAGACAACGCCTCCTATCATATTCTTTACGGGCCTCCATGGCTTAGTGGTTAAGAGCGCTGACTCTTGATCATTAGGTGTCTCACCGCTGTGGTTTGAGCCTCGCTTGGGTTACATGTGCAACGGAAGGCCGGGTGTTTTTTCTCCAGGTACCCCGGTTTTCGCCCACCTCTGATTAACGATCGTCTCGATGTAAGTGAAATAATCTTGAAAGGGCCGTAAAACATAAACAACAAAAAAAAAAAACTACCATATTCTAGTTCTGATGTAACTGTGGTGTTACCAGCTTTGATGGCTCAGTGATGGAGTGTCCGCTTTGGGATGAGGTTGTAGGTCTCGATCCCCGGCTATGTCATGCAGTTGATGTTACTTGTTTCTGAAAGATATCAGAATCAGATATCTTTCAGATATGTTAAGTTAAATAAAGTTTTTATCCTTATCACTGTTTATGAGCTACTATGCTTTGTTATTACAGCATCAGTTTCGTGGAATTATTTAGTTGCATAGACTCGTGTATGCTATGCTGTGCTCGCTCTTAGGCTAAGCCTATTTACATATTAGTAATAATACTTGATTTGTTATGTTGTTGTATATCTATAAGGCATTTTTTCGCTGCCTATAAACTCATGGTACTTAAGTAAGTCACTTGTGCATTTCCCTATGTGAAAAACACATGATGCTCATAATACAATGACCTTCAAAATCTTTTAGTGCTCCTGATGTATTCCATCAGTGCATCTGTCAGTTCCTTCCTTCCTTGCTTACTAATGTCTTCAATCATGCCTGTCAACACTTTCAAGTTAATGTCTGTTACCAATTTCACCTCCTCCCTGGCCAGAATCTCTTCTACATTATACTCTAAAGTATCCCTTTCTGATTTAAATCTCTGACAGTGAAAAAGAAAATGATCCACATTCTCTTTCATGTTGCATGTCTCGCACAAACTTGACTGATCTTTGTTAATTTTTGCCTGGTGATCATTTAAGATTGAATGTCCACACAGCACCTGATTTACTGCAGAGAAAGTCCTTCTGTCCCTATCTCCATGACAGATCCTTTTTCCCACTTCCCCAATTATATCCTGCAATACATTCACTTTGTCTGAGCACTTGTACCTTCTTTCCCATTTTTCCCTTCCCTGTGATTTACACTCCCGTACGGCTTCTTTCTTGTCCAGGGTCGGTTTTACCTCATTATTTTTAATCATCTCTGATGCTGCCGCCTTTGCTTGTTGATCTGCCAACTCATTCCCCTCAATATCTTTGTGTCCGGGCACCCAATGAACTTTCACAATATTCTCCCTACACCTTACCTTTGCTAAACTCTCCTTGATGCTGAGAACTGTTTCAATCTTGTTAGTTGGCATTTCAGTACTGAAAGCAGTCTTAATAGCTGGTTGACAATCGGTCAGAATATGAACTACTCTGCCTTTGAAGTCTAGATCAGCCAAGAATTCTAGCCCGATCTGTATACCTACCAATTCTCCAGTATAATTGTTACCTATAGGAGAAACTCCCTTGTTCATCAAAACTGGTGTGCTGGAGTAACCCTCAAGGTAGACCACAGCACCAGCTCCAGTCGGACCTGGATTACCTAATGCTGATCCATCTGTGAACATTAATACATCGTTTTTATCACAATTGCTAAGAAGCTCTAATATATTTTCTTTCTGTTCTTCCTTGGAGAATGTGAATTCTTCCTTGTGTACACTTCCTGTCTCTTTGATGAGCCCCATCAATTCCTTGGTATATCTGAATTCCTTCTCAATGTTCTCAAACTCTAACATTCCCTTCAATTCCCTAAACCTAGACATCAATAAATGAAAAATAGTAGCTCTTCTACCCACAGTTTTATCCCCCTCTATCCATGCATCAAACTCTTCCCTGAGAGGATCATCTTCATACTTGGCACTGATTCTGATGACTTCTTGTGCTTGTCTTATCTTCAGCTGTAGGTCTATAGGCATGGTGTTTGTCAAGACTTCCAAAGCTTCTGTGCTGGTACTGTTCAAACAACCTGATGCCTTTAGCATCGCTGACCTCTGAACCTTTCCAAACTCCTTACTGCTTTCTTCAAGGGACTCGACTGTCACAGCTGCTCCATACTCCATCACCGGAAGAACCAAGGATTTGTAGAGTCTCATATACACTGTTTGGCTGCATCCTCTATGTCCTTGAACGAAATTATCAAGACATTTCAAGGCACTGAAACCAGCCTTTGTTTTCTGTTGAATATGTTCGTGAAAGTTTAATTTATCATCTACTGTGACACCCAGAATTTTCTTTGAATTGGTTGTTTTTAAAACACTCTCGCCTAACTTCACCTCTGCCTTCACTTCTGAATCTCTGCCGTTATGTTTAAATACCATTATCTCTGTCTTATCCGGTGCAATCAACATATTCCATCTCCTACACCAATCTACCACAGATGCCAGTTTATCATTCAACGCAGCACAACTTTCCGCCACTGATGTATTACTTTCCCAAACACAGCTATCATCTGCAAATTCTGCATGATTACCTACCACTTCCTTCATTGAATCACTTGTATACAGATTACAAAGCACTGGACTGATAACTGATCCTTGCGGTATGCCTACTGCAGACCGGAATGTAGGAGATGTAAAATTGTTCACTTTCAGGAAGTACTTCCGGTCTATAAGGAAGTTCTTAAGGTATAGCCATAATCTGCCAGTAATCCCACTTTCAAATGCCTTTTTCAATAAACCTGCTCTCCATATTCTTTCATAGCAAGACTCATAATCCATCACTGCGAGCACTGTACTTTCCTTCCTATTCCTTGCTTCTGAAACTGAATTACACAGCCTTAAAAGAGACTGAACACATGACTTTTGCTTCCTATATGCGTACTGAGTTCTTGCTATACCACCTTCAATTTCCAACTTCCAAATCAGTCTTTTGCTGATAACTCTTTCCATAATCTTACCTATCACACTTTCAAAAGTAATTGGCCTATACGATCTAACACTGTTATAGTTTGTCTTTCCGGGTTTGGGAAGCATTACCTTTGGGTCTAACTTGAAATCATCAGGCAGTACACCGTTGGACCAGCATTTCTGTATTAAATAGTGTAAACCTTTCACAATGGCTTCACCACCCCTTTTCAATAAAATATTAAACACTTTTTCTTCAGGGCTAGGTGCACTATTATTTTGCAGTTGAGAAATTGCTGCTTCCACTTCTTCAATGTGAATATCACTATTTTCATGACCACATGTTTCTGAGAAATTTTCCTCTTGAATCACCGTTTCCTCTAACCTTAATCTATCCATCATCTCCTCTTCCACTGAATTGAACCACTTTTCATCAAAATCCTTCACATCTAAGGTCTCCTTACCATACCTACCTTTCAATTCTACAAAAATCTCTTCATCTGACACAGCCAATGAACCATCGTCTCTAACAATTGGTTGCACAACTGACTTAGTCTTATCTTTTCTCACTGCGTTTATCACTTTCCAAAACTGATCAGGCTTATGAGGATCCATCATATCTACCATCTCAGTCAAATAATTTTCTCTAGCCTTGATTTCCTCCTCTTTGAATAATTTATATATTTCCTGCACTCTATTCTCATTTGCTTCATCTTTGCGTTTTGCAAACATTCTTCTAGCCCTCTTGAAATCCTTTGCTAATTTGCTCAATGTTGAGTTCCACCACCCTTTACTGTGACAACACACTTTCTTCTTTGGAATATACTCTTCCACATTCTGATGTATCGCCTCTATGAGGTCTTTGTAGTCATCATTCACATCTGTGTCATTCGTTCTGTTGTCCAGCCAATCATCAATAGAATCTGTGCAAACACTTTCCCAATGATCCCAATCAGTATTTTTAAAATCCAACTTCTCACAGATATCATCTTCCATATACTCACCAAGTCTAAATGTGATCAAACTGTGGTCTGTATTAAGATACACTTCCTGTTGTACTCTCCATTCTGATAATTTATTCCTTAAAATGGTACTTGTTATGGTCAAATCTATGATTCTATCCTTTCTAGTAGGTGTTGAATTGTTAGCAACAGTCAGATCTTTATCCATCAAAAACTCAAACAACTGATTCCCCAACTTATTTGCATCTCTGTCAAACCAGTATGGATGATGTGCATTGAAATCACCAATAATAACAACTGGTAAAGACTCTGTCATCAGCTTGCTTACAATTTTCATTAAAACATCTAGACTCTTTGTATCATTTGGTGGAATATAGACTGACCCTAATACAAAATTACACTCCTTTGAATAGATATTACACCACACAGCTTCTACCTTCTCCTTGTCGAACTCTTTTCTCTCGAAAACTTTAATATTTTTAGCTATCAGAATTGCTGCACCACCTCCTCTTTCTTGATTTCTTTCTGTAGCTATCCAATTCCACTTTCTTTTTATGTTATCTTTGATAGCATTTTCAGGATGCCATATTTCAGATAAACCTAATATCTGAACTTTCTGTTTCTCACATGTCTGTTCAACTAAACTAAAAGAAGTATTTAATGATCTAATATTAGCATACGCAATTTTCATTTTTACCTATCTATGTATCCAGAACTGTCAGACTAAATGTACATGTATACAAGAATTTTTATTTCCTAAAACAATACTATTGTCACTATCTAAACCGAAAATAGTAGTCTAGTATTACCACTTCCGAGTACCTATACAAGGCAAGATGCTTTCATCCTCATATAACTTAAACAAACAAGTATGTAAATATATGCTGTATATAAAAGAATAAAATTCAACAACAAATAAACACAAACAAATAAATAAATAATAAAAATAATAGCTTAACAATATATTTCTATACTATAACTTAAACTACTTGATCACTGCCTCCTGCTAAGAAGCCTCTCCCTAATGGCAATATATACAGGACAATCAGCTGAACTTGCACGGTGAGAATTTCCACAATTTACACAGTGAGAACCAGCCACACACCTACCCTGATGGTCTTCTGCACAATTCTCACACTTCTTATTGTTCTTACACAAAGCTGCTATATGGCCAAATTCTTGACAGTTAAAACACCGTGTAGGAGTGTACCTCTTACTTTTGTACGGCACAACCTTGACCCGCCTATGATGCACACTTATATCTGCCTTAAGTAAACACTGAATATCCTTGGAATTATCACATGTAACTACTACTATAGGCATTGGCCTTCCTGAGTCCCTATATTTCAAACGTCTTGCCGTAACCTTAACACCTGTCTGAATTTCTACTTCCTGTTCAATCCTGTCAATGCTATGGAATGTAGCTATATTTTTTAACACACACTTTGGAACATATGAACAATCATGAACTGACAATGATCCTCCACTCACAAAAGCATCTTCCGGCCACTTTTCTTTTAATGTTTCTATCTCTTTATCGGATTCTACCTGTACAGCTATTCCACCTCTGTTTAGAGGGAATGCATATTTCATATGTATATCACCTTTATATTTCCTGATTTCTTTCTGAATCACTCTACTATCTTGAAACTTTTTTGGATCCTTTATACCATCAATGATAACAAAATTTTTGGGGTTTGCAGTAGGATCCGGACGATTGTTGCTAACATTTGAATCTTGAACTTGGTGTTGTTGTTGTTGATCTTCCACAGCACAATTATCCTGGTTGATATCCTTTGAATAACTTACACTTGATATACTGGTATCTGATCCAGAGGCTGAATTATTAACACTCTCTTTATTAAGCCTGTTTGCCAGAGAAAAATTCGACACTATACAAACTGGACAAACAAAGGGAAGATTCTTTTCTCTAAAAATACCACAGATTTCTTTAGTTAAATTGACACAGTTTCCATGCCACCATTGACTGCATTTGTCACACGCTATCCACGCCGGTTTTTTCTTTAAAGTTTTACCACAAGGACATTTGTTAGCATCAGAAACAGTTTTTGATTTCTTTTTGATCATGCTACTTGAGAAATGGAAGACCAAGTAAAGTGTGGTCAACCTTAAACAGTTAAAATCACAATTTTCTGAGTTGTTTATATGCCTTGGAAACCTGTTGCTATGGGACCAAAAACTGTTTTTGATGTCTTAAATTAAACCAAAATCACTAAAATAGGTAAAAGTCACTTCCCTTTATATGTATCTTCTGATTTCTCCCTTCTTAAGCTCTCTCTTTACTGTAAACTTCCATCTTGGTCCTTGACACTGTTTTCCGGTTGGCGTCCTCCACAGAATACACACACAAAAATGAATTTCTACTAAATTTGGAATTTAAAAAACTGACAAAAAGCTTTTTAAATGAGCCAAAAGATTTAGAGGTTATCACAGTAAAAATATTATCACAAAAATTGATTTGTGGTCTAGGCTACCTGATTGAGTGTAATGCCTGCGACTATTGGTTTCATGACCGTTTCACTGTGAATAAAAGCACACAGAATCCCTTTAATTCAGAGTAAAGCGTACCAAATGTTAGAAAAAAAAACGAAAATGTGTGAAAATATGAGCTTGTGAAGTTGAGTAAAGCCTACAAGTCCAACATACCTGTGGATGTTTAGATTCGAGACGAAGTCCGCCATTTTTTTTTTTGCCAAACGCGCACGAAACTTGAATACCAAACCAAAAATCGTACTTCCGGCACAAAAAAAATTCGTTCAACACTATGCAACAACAGAATAGAACAGAATAGATTATATTCGTATACGTTACCATTGAGCTTGCTCTCGCAGGCCTTCGGCCTGCGCCGCATGGGGCTTCGCCCCATGCGGAGCGAGCTCGCTATGAGGCAATTTTATGAAGTGGCAGGGAGAGAAATGGCCCCTGTGATCCCCAAAGACGGGGTGACTGAATATGTCTAATAACAATGAGCAAGAATATATGTGATTATAGGATGGGGATTTGAATGGTTTCTGAGATATATGGCTTATTATGAAGTTGAGTCTTATCATAAGGAACAAGAATAAATATGGTTATGGGGTGGGGATCAGAACGGTTTCTGAGATATATGGATTTTAATGAAGTAAAGGGGTAGGGCATGGCCTGTGGCACCCCGGGAGGACCTGCATGCTGGTGTCACTGATTGCGTCTTATCATAAGGAACACGAATATATATGGTTTAGGGGTGGGGATCTGAACGGTTTCTGAGATATATGGATTTTCATGAAGTAAAGGGGTGGGGCATGGCCTGTGGCACCCCGGGGGGACCTGCATGCTGGTGTCATTGATTGGGTGTTATCATAAGGAACAATAATATATATGGTTTAGGGGTGGGGCTCTGAACAGTTTCTCAGATATATGGTCTTTTGTGAAGTCAAGGGGTGGAGCATGGCCCGGGCGCACACTGGGTGACCCCTAAGTTGGTGCCACTGAATGTGTCTTATCATAAGGAACAAGAATGTATATGGTTTAGGGGTGGGTATCTGTAAGGTTTCTGGAATATTTGGCATTTTACGAAGAGGAGGGGGTTGGGCATGGTCCAAGCACATCCCAGGGGACCCCAAATTTGGTGTCACTGAATATAACTTATCATAAGGAATGAGAGTATATATGGTTTAGGGGTGGGGATCTCAATGGTTTCTGAGATAAATGGCATTTTATAAAGTGGAAGGGGTGGGGCATGTGCCTGGCACATCCCGGGGGACCCACAGGTTGGTGTCACTTAATGTGTCTTATCATAAGGAACAAGAATATATATGGTTTAGGGGTGGGGATCTGAATGGTTTCTGAGATAAATGGCCTTTTATGAAGTGGAGGGGTCAGGGCATATCCCCGGCATATCCCGGGGGACCCCTAGGTTGGTGTCACTTAATGCATCTTATCATAAGGAACAAGAATATATATTGTTTAGGGGTGGGGATCTGTATGGTTTCTGAGATGGATTTTAATGAAGTAAAGGGGTGTGGCATGGCCCATGGCACCCAGGGTGGACCTGCATGCTGGTGTCACTGATTGCGTCTTATCATAGGAACAAAGAATATATATGGTTTAGGGGGTGGGGCTCTGAACAGTTTCTCAGATATATGGTCTTTAGTGAAGTCAAGGGGTGAAGCATGGCCCAGGAACACCCTGGGTGACCCCTAGGTTGGTGTCACTGAATGTGTCTTATCCTCAGGAACAAGAATATATATGGTTTAGGGCAGGGGATCTGTAAGGTTTCTGGAATATTTGGCCTTTTATGAAGTTGAGGGGGGGGGGGGTTGGGCATGGTCCTGGCACATCCCGGGGGACCCCCAGGTTGGTGTCGCTTAATGCATCTTAGCATTAGGAACAAGAATATAAATAGTTTAGGGGTGGGGATCTGTATGGTTTCTGAGATATATGGCATTTTATGAAGTGGAGGGGGTGGGGCATGTCCCCGGCACATCCCGGGGGACCCCCAGGTTGGTGTCATTTAATGCATCTTAGCATTAGGGACAAGAATATATATAGTTTAGGGGTGGGGATCTGAATGGTTTCTAAGATAAATGGCATTTTATGGAAAAGAGGGGGCAGGGCATGTCCCCGGCACTTCCCGGGGGACCCCCAGGTTGGTGTCACTCAATGCATCTTATCACAAGGAACAAGAATATATATGGTTTAGGGGTTGGGATCTGTAAGGTTTCTGAGATATAAGGCATTTTATGAAGTGGAGGGGGCGGGGCATGGCCCCGGCACAACCTAGGGGACCCCCAGGTTGACATAAAAGCATATGGCTGAGAGAAGTTTACACAAGGAACATGTTTATGTAAGTTTTGTCAAAATATCTGCAATGACTTGGCAGCAAATGCCATTTTTCAGTTTTCCCCATTGTAAGTCAATGGAAACTCTAAGTTGCCATAGCAACAAAACTAAAAGGCCAAATTTCTTAAAAAAAAACACAAAACCTATAAAGGCAAATATGGTGAATATTTTCATAAAGTCTCAGCCTCCTAGAGCATATGGTTTCTGAGGAGATGATTTTTTAGTAATTTTTTGTCTATTTTTTGCATTTTGGTTTCCATGGTAACCAATAAAAATGAGCAGAAGGCCTAAAATCATACGGCAGATAGTAGATTACCTATGGAACATTTCTATGAAAGTTTTGTCAAAATATCTGCAGAGGCTTGGTAGTAAATGCCATTTTTCTATTTTCCCCATTATAAGTCTATGGAAACTCTAAGTTGCCATAGCAACCAAACTAATGAGCCGATTTTCATTAAAAACACAAAATTTCAATCCCCCTGCCCAAGGATGCTACAGATGAAATTTGGGCTGAATCGGCCCAGTGGCTTCAGAGGAGATGTCGTTTGAAAATGTTGACGCAGACGACGCAGACGACGCAGACGACACAGACGACGCAGACGGCACAGACGACGACGGACAACTGCCTATCCTATAAGCTCCCCCGGAGACTTCGGCTCTGGTGAGCTAAAATCTTACTGATGTTGTCTTAATCTGATTTACTTGGTTTCAGAAGGAAACAAAAAAAAATAACAGATTTTAACAGATTGACGTGAAAAAGCTTTTAACTGAATTTGTTCAAAGCTGATAAGTTTAATAGCATATGCGTAAAATGCATAGGCGGACGTGGTTTTACGACAGTATATAATCATTTTCAAACATTCGAATTAACAGAACCATGTTTGATTTTTATATAGAATCTACAATGTGAAATGAACATGACACTGGTGCCTAAAAGAAGTGGTTTTGTCGCGAAATATTATGAATGAATTGAAAAATAGCATAACAGATATCAGAAAAAAGTAATCATATGTCAAAATATGACAATCTATTATTTGTTTCAGAGTGAAGTCATGTGAAAAAACAACAACCCAAAAACATTGAACTTTTTATAGTTATCTTTTAGTACGATATTGCTTGTGCTCTTAGTTACAGCATCAATCCCTTTATAACGCTATTAATTGGATCCAAAGCATAAACCGTGTTAGTTAAACAAACGTGTTATATCAGAACAAAAATGTATAGATGATAAAGAAAAATGACCATAAATGACCATTTATGGTCATTTTTCTATATAATCTATATACATTTTTGGCTCCATCTTGAAACCGTGTTATATCAAAACCGTGTTATAACGAACCGTGTTATAACGAGGTCGTGATCTATTATGTCTGGTTTCTGAATTTATTATTTTTCTTGTTTTGGTTTTACGGCCCTTTCAAGATTATTTCACTCATATCGAGCCGATCGTTAGTCAGAGGTGAGCGAAAGCCGGAGTACCCGGAGAAAAACCACCTGACCTTCCGTTGCAGAACTTGGCGTCTCATATGTGACCCGAGCGAGGCTCGAACCACAGCGGTTAGGGACCTAATCGATTGAGAGTGGCTTCTGAAAAACATGCAACAATATATGCCTTTCGTATACAAAACGTCATGGCTAAGTGTTAATCTCTGTAATGACCACCCTTCAATTAAAAAATAAATAGTGTATGTTATGTACATCTGCCGAAAATGTCGGCCCCGCCCATCAGGGCTTGAAGAAATATATGGGCTGCATGATGCTTCCACGTAGAGCTGAAACCGACCCGCACACGAGTACTGGTAAACCGCTTAGAGGATCTAAGCCTGCCCAGGCAAAGCGGTGCGAGTCGGCCCGTCAATGCTTATAAACCCTATTGGTTTCATTGGGCGGCAGGGCTTGAGATGTCATTTCATCTCATGTCGGGTAAAAGTCCCACAAAATTGGAAGCACCGTCTCCATAATGACCTTTACAGTGTGGACAGGAACGTTAAACCTCAAATCCGACAAAACTGTCGAAAATGCCCGCGAGGGCGTAGGCAGTATTCGAAGAAAGAATGAAAGAAAGAAAAAAAGAAAGACGAGAGGAACTTAAGGGGAGTGGAACACCTGGCAGATTTTTCCGCGTCTTTTCCAAGGGAGACAACCTTCGGGACTTCCTGTCCTTTTTTCTACAACCCTGTCCCACAGAGAAAGGGGTCTACTCTTAAAGGAAAGAATTTGCTCCTCAGGAGCAAATTCTTTCCTTTAAGACTTGACCCGTATTCCTTTAAGACTTGACCCGTTGCATCCCCTGAAGGTGTACCCATTCCCCTTAAAGGAGTGGTCATTGGCGAGTTTCATAAATTTCATATGAAACGACCACGAGTGTTAGATTCTATTTATCATATATTGATTTTAAAATAGAAGAGGCATTGATCGGGAACCAAAACAATTACCACACGCCTCCCATCACAGACACCAAAGGGAAAGATACACGAACATGAAATAACTAAACCCTAATGGAAACAGCACTAGCGGAAAGCCAAAAGGACAGTTGCTTCCCCACAAAATGGTCAAGTGGCTATCCAAAATAAAAAGAAGCAATACACAGGTCGGCCTCGGTAGCTCAGTCGAATGCGCATCTGACTTGTGATTAGGAGGACGCGGGTTCGATACCTGCCGGGGTCGGCAACATTCTTTCGTGGAAATTGATCTTGGAATCTTTCTACGGTCATTCTCTACCTTCCGCTGATTCAAGAAGGGTGGTGCCGGCCTCGGTAGCTCAGTCAAGAAGGGAAGTTGTCAGTTTCTGGCGAAAGAATGTGCAATGTACTGGTTAACCGCTTACGTATAGGAAAAGTGTGGATAGGTGAACTGACCGGCTCAAAATGACCGAAATAGTGTTCACTGGGCCGTTAAACTTCAATACAAACAAACAAGTTGTCAGTTTCTGGCGAAAGAATGTGCCCCGTACTGGTTGACCGCTTACGTATAAGCCTGCCTAGAAAAGTGTAGATAGGTGAACTGACCGGCTCAAAAATGACCCAAATGGTGATGACTTTGCCGTTAAATTCAAGTACAAACAAATAAGCAAATAAACAAAGACAAACTATAACAAAAATAATCGCGACAAAAGAACAGCCTTGGAGCGGTCAACAATATAAGAATCTTATATGGGTGTGAGGGGTGGATGGACAAATCCGTTACGAGGGTCACTGTCCGGCATCACGAGGCTTGCCGAGTGATGGCGGACAGTGATCCCGAGGGACGGATTTTTCCATCCACCCCTCACACCCATATAGGATTCTTTTTCTTGCATACCTTCCATTTCTTAGCGCGGAATTTTAATGCTGCAGTCACTTCGGTTACCAACGTCCGCCATATTGTGTTGACACTGCAGGAATGTTTAGCGACGTCACGTAACGTGCTGTGACGTCAACCTTAACGACGGCACATACGAGGTCGTAATCAACCAGTGCATTTATCAAACACGAGACTATATTCGATTTTGGGTCGGAACACCAGGGTCAGAACATAAATTTCTATCCCAGGGTAAAATCACGGATTTCCTTGTCTGGTGTGCAAGAAAACGTATTTCACTGGGGGGGCTTATATTGATTTTACGTTGCCAAACTCCTAGACCCTACTTCTGTCGTGCTTTTATTGCAAAACAATTTCAATATCCTGGTTTGACTATATACAGGCAAATCAAAATGCTTGTAATAAATCAGGTAAGCGAGACCACTTGTTCCGATTCTTATCGATGAACGGTCAGCGGGGAAATAACTGCAATAAAGGATTAGGCTTATTTTATGGATTTAGTTCCCTTGTAGACTGCGTTAAAATAATATCGGTATGAATGGCCCGTTGGAATAATTGCATAAGCATACTGCTGTTGCTTCCTAACCTCTAAAATAATTTCCAAACTTAGAATAAACTATTTGTTTGCAGATTTTCATACTAAACTCTAATCGCCAAGAAACTTTTATCCGAGCGACCATGTTGTTGCTGATGTTTCTGTGGCGCGGTGACGTCAGAAACGTTGCACTCTTTGACGTCACGCTTTGCTACGTGTGCGCGCCAAGGTACTCGTGTAACAAGCCAGACTGAGTATCTGCGATTCTTTTTCTTTTGGAGGAGGGGGTTGGGATTTGCTAAACATTACGAAAACGTGCCTTTGAACCTTTATCGCCGAAAAAAAAAAAAATGAAAAATTGCAATATTTTTTTCTCATTTCTAAAATATAGATTGCGGGTACTCGTTAGAAGCGCCTCGTCGAGGCGCTTCTATTGAGTACCCACAATCTATATTTTAGAGCAGAAATAAGAAAAATAAGGATTACCCATGTAAACCCCAGTTTTATTTTATAAACGTGGAGTTCAAGGGGGTCAAAATTATATAGGTGTGTTTGCGTGATGGTATCACTAAACCACTCGTTTCTTTATCGGACATTCAATCGCCCTCGGTTTATAAATACCATATTTAAAAATGCCCATTTTAAATATGGGATTTATTAACCGAGGGAGCTTGAAGCCTCCGGAGGTTTATATACTGGTGTTACTAATTACCGGTGTATTAACTGTTCAAGTCAGTGTATAAAACAAACTGTTCTACCGATTCTGATAAATTGTGTCTAGTGAAACTATTGTTTCATTCCGCCAAGAAAATAAACAATTTTTGTTTTCAAAATAAACTTCAACCCGCTAAATACTTTATTTATATTGGACTACCCCTGTCACCATCTCGAATGTCCGGTGTTACTTATTACCGGTGTATGTGTAAACAAATCCTGTAGAAAATTATTTGGGTAAAAGGGTCTATATGTGATGAGATTATGTAATGAAATAGTTATTGGCCTTCAAAATGAAAGCTAAAAGGGCCTGTTTGAAAGCTTTTTTACGGCGTAGCCGTTATGTTTTTACTTTTGTCCTACATTTTTCATTATTCCATTGGTCAATAAAACCACATGTCCAAGGAGATGACCATTTCATTGGTCAATGATTTGCATAAATAAATCTACTAAAAAATACGACAGTTTACCGAAGTTCTAACCTAGGAAATGTTTCACTTTTTTATGTGAGACATGAATGAAAAATATATACAGTTTCGGCTTGCTCACCGTCTTGTCCTTTGATGACCATACGTCATATGTATAATTGTGTTTCTTGTGAATTCTGTAACTGGTGCGGTGAATAGCTATTTTGACCTAATTTCACGTGGTTGGTCTATATAGCGAAAGGAACCATTTCGCAAATGGAAGGTTCCTTTCGCGAAAGGAAGAATTTTCTGCGAAAGGAATTGTTCGTTTGATTTGAGGTTTAACGTCCCCATCAACACTGTGTAGGTCATTTTGGAGATGTTGCTTCCAAGTTTGTGGGACTTTTACCCGACATTGAGATGAAATGACACCTCAAGCCCTGTTGCCCAAATGAAACCAATAAAGAGATATAGCATGACAAAAACATGTAATAATCGCATTACAAATTGACAGATGTTTAATTTACAATATATGCCCAACAAAATTTGCAGTGTATCATTTGTCTTCAGCATACTTTATGTCCTCTATTTTAACACAAAATGGACATTTTCGAATATCATTAATGTTATATAAATTGTGAAAAGGAATAAGTGTAATTTGAGTTTTAGTTAGGTGCACATAAGATCAAGTTTCCGTCCGTTTGTCTGCTCGTCCGTTTGTTCGTCCGTCTATGCGTTAACGTTCACCATAGCGACAACCCTAAATGTTAACCTTAGAATTTGTGTTCAAAAACAGTAAATGATAAAGTTTTCTTATTTGTTGTGCATATACTTGAGATCATATGCTCTTGAAATGAGGTCATGTTTTTAACCTTGACCTTTCACATTGACCTTAGCTCAAACAGGCGGGACACAGCCCTCTGCAAAGCTATTTTTCCTCGCGTGACAGCTGAATTGTTTGAATAAAGTAAACCATTTCATAGCTAGACAATTGTTGCTGTCACTATTGTAGCTCATATTTCTAAACAACCTTTCAATTAAATCTACGCCGCATATCTTTTTTAAAGATATTTCTTGTTATCTGTAACTACAGCATGTTTTATGAAGTATACCATTTTATTAACTACACGACAGAACATGCATCATGATTTATGACTACATATAAAAGAAATCATATACCCTGAAAACAAGAAATTTCTGTTATATTTTTTGCCCTTTTAGACAGAGGGAAAAGTGTCTTGTAAATAATAAAGGGGAAAATTCCGAACGATAGTAACGCACACCATAGCGATTCGGGTTTTAACGGAATACACCGGTAATTAGTATACACCGGTAATAAGTATATAAGGGATAAATCACATATTTAGAATGGGTTGAGTCAATTAACTGTATATTAAATGCATTTTTATAGAGCTGATGGATCATTTTGCATCCCATTATTAGTGCAGTTCACTCATAACATTCAATCAATGCATACGGTAGTAGGCGATGTGACACATTGGCACCATTAAAACATAGGGGCTTGAATCATGAAAAAAAAATATTTTTTTTTGTTCTATTTTTTTCATGATTCAAGCCCCTATGATTAATATAATGTTATTAATCAAGTTAGTTCGTATTGGCCCAGGCACAGGTCCGAGGTCTGGTGCATTGGCCTGAGGCCGAAGGTCATTCTCTCCCTTCCGCGGATTCAAGAAAGGCAGTTGTCAGTTTCTGGCGAAAGAGTGTGCATTGTACTGGTTAACCGCTTACGTATAATAGAAGTGGAGGCAATGATCAGGAATCGATACAATCAACCCACAGCTCCCATCAGAGACACCAAAGGGAAAGTCACACAAATACGAAGCAACAGAACTTAATGGAAACACCAATAGCGGAGAGCCAAAAGGACAGTTACTTTCCACAAAATGGCCAATAGGCTATCCAAAATAAAATAACATAAGCGACACAAACGCCCAAAGACAAACCATAACAAAAATAAACCGCGACAGAAGAACCGCCTTGGAACGGTCAGCGGAAACGAAATCCACTGCGGGCTGCCCGGGAAAAGTGTGGATAGCTCAACAAATCACGGCAACAAGACCGTGGAACGAAGACTCCCCTAAACCTCAGTTTATATAGAGAAAAGTAGGGTTTACGGGGGTATACATTACCTGCCTTATTTTTGCTCAAAAACATAGATTGTGGGTACTCGTTAGAACCGCCTCATTGAGGCGGTTCTAACAAGCACCCACAATCTATGTACTAAGTAAAATCCAATCTTCTAACAGCTGAATTGTGGCTGAAATGGGCCAGTCCAAGTCTATAACGTTCCATGTTCGGTCTACTGTACGTGATCACAATTTACGGCGCTGGATGGACAAACAACTATCGACGTAAGAATTGTTATTCTTTGCAACAATATAATAAAATGGCATATAATGACGTATGTTTTCTCAGTAAGCGTTTGATTACCATATCATTATGGAGACGTCCCGTGTATCCTCATGAAGTTTGAAAACCTCAAACAAGTATCTGATCTACATGTCACCACGAAGTTTGAAACCACAAACAAAAAACGTTGTGTGGGGGAACAGTATGCGTATGCTGAAGATTTGATTCAATATAATGATATATTTATTGCTGAAATCAGGCTGTCACTCTGACAAAGTGAAAATACAGGAAACAAAATTTAAACTTTATAATGCAATGTCACCGTAATTGATACTTATCATACCATATTTACAGTCAGATCCAAGATGGAAACCAACTTAGTCAAAACTCCTATACATGTATTTGTTTTCATCTGTTTTTGTTTGTTTGTTTTGTCTGTTTGATTTAAGGCTTTACGTCCCCGTCGACACTGTATAGGTCATTTGGAGACGCTGCTTTCAATTTTGTGGGACTTTGACCTGTCATTGAGATGAAATGACATCTCAAGCCCTGTCACGCAATGAAACCAATAAGGTTTATAAGCACGGACGGTCCGACTCGCACTGCTTTGCCCAGGCAGGCTTAGATCCACTAAGTGGTTTACCAGTACTTGTGTGCGGTCGGTTTCAGCTCTGCTTGAAAGCATCACACAGCCCATCTATTTCTTCAAGCCCCGATGGACGGGGGCTGTTCATCTGGTAGTAGTATACCCGGCGCTTTGGCGCCAATGACGTCACAAGATGGTCGACAAGATGGCCGCCATTTTGACCCTCGATGACCTCGCGGCGGTCGAAGGATGACCTTCGATGCCGGGTTTAAGACCAAGATGGCCGCCCTTTCTGACCATCGATCACCTCGCGAGGGGTCGCCGGATGACCTTTGCGGAGGGGGGGGGGTGACGCGTTTGGTAGAAACGCCCTAGACCACGGGAAGGTAGCGTCACGTCCAAGGGTACGGGGGTCTTCTACATACAGGACCCTTTTTATGGAATGGCGTTAAGAGTAGTCAATCATTGACATCCGTTTCCGGTATCCAAGAATCGTATTTTTGGGACAATGTAACCAACGTACCAGGACTTCTTTTTCATATTTATCGTGCGTTTTTTTTTCAAAATCTTTTCGATGCGATACACCGTGGACGGGTCTATGTTGACCGCCTGTATTTCCTGTCGTAAAATGTACCTTCGATACGTTCATTGTCCCAGTCCGCCAGAGAGTATATAGGAATACCCTCTCTCCTGTATCGTTTTACGATGCTGAATAACTCTCCCGTCCATTTTTGGGAATACTCCCTGTCGAATAAAGTCATCACGTGGGAGACCCGAACCGTTTGACCTATTTTAAAACCCGTATTTCCTTTTCTTCTTGGGCGTCTCAATAAATACTGTTGCAGTCGGCTCTCTCCTTCGTTGGCTTTAGTGATAGACGCCGGCGCGCGACCCAGACTACGATGTACGGTGTTATTATAACTGTTCACTACGTCTTGGAGAACGTCCGTATACGGTTTTCATCGTGTATCGGAACAGCTTATGCTTCAAAGTTTTGATAACCCGCTCGGCGTAATTGGCTTTCGTTTCATTCCGAGTCACGATATGATGAATATTGACACTTTTGAGATACTCGGAAAATTTTAGATTTTTGAATTCTTTACCCGCATCAGACCGTACGGTCCTTGGGGCTCGACCTTCTTTTGAAATCGCCCGAATACCTTTTTCTGTCTCTTCACCCGTTTTGTTTAAAAAGGGTTGACACCACGTGTATCTAGAAAACACGTCGATGGCCACCAGTAAGTATTTAAAATTATTGTTTTGTTTTGACAGAGACACCATATCCATCAGATCCATATCCCACATGCTGTTCAGCCCTTCGACAATCACTCTAGATCTCAGAAATCTCCTTCTTGCCCCTCTCGTAAGCGAGTAGGCTTCCTGTTTTTGAAGCCATTTTCTTATTAGTAGTATAGGGGCCTCTCTGGCCTCAATGACGTCACAAGCCGGTCGACAAGATGGCCGCCATTTTGACCCTCGATGACCTCGCGAGGGTCGCTCCACGGGGTGTGTGACCGAAATGGCCGCCATTCCTGACCCTCGCGGGGGTCTCCGGATGACCTTTGCGGGATTTGAGACCAAGATGGCCGCCGTGTTGGATGACCGGAGAGGGGTCGCCGGATGAGGGGGCGAAGCGTTGGCGAGCGAGATGCCCACCATAAGTGGATAACGCGTTTAGCGAAAACGCCCTAGACCACGGGAAGGTAGCGTCACGTCCTAGGGCACGGTGCGCCGACCAAGGGCGCTCCACATCCGTTCCGGTTATCTTTCATCCGAGCATTAGCGCTTCACATCCGTTTCATTTAATTTTCGTAAGCATTCTTTTCATTTTTGACACAATCATGCGATCGTTGTGCTTCTTTCGGCGTGGACTGAATTCTTTGATAATGTCTCTCATCGATTTTCCTCGAGATCTCTTCATCACGTAGTACGCGCAGTATAGTCCGCATACGTTAGACCCGGGCTGTTGGAGTTGTTCAGCGTTCATCAGGTAGGGTTTATCGAGTAACTCTTCAAATCTAACGCCGTAATCTCTAGGATCGTTTCCTACTGAATCGAAAAATTCGTATGGTCCGCGCACGGGAAAATAGATTGTTACCCAGTGCTCCCCTCTTTCTTTACTAGTGGCCGTGTTGGAAATGACGAACCTTCCTCTTCGTTTTTTTAATTTGGTCCGCCGCGCAGACAGTCACGGGATATCCAGAAAGTATACGAGTCAGTTGATCGCTGTTCATCGTCGCTTAATATTTAAAGGTTGTCCAGTCTACCATCTGCCCGTTTTTACTCGCGTTTTCTTACGATCAGAGGTCTCGCCCTTTTGCTCCGTTTGTAATCGAGCTAGATCTGACTTTGCCATTTCGACCGCTTGAGCCACGGGAGTGACCAATTTCACCACGGGCTTTTGCTGTTCCCGCATTTCTATTTCCTTTTTTCGTTGTTCTTCCATTTCTTTTAGAAGTCGGTTTCTTCTACCGCTACCGACGATGTACCGCCCCATGTAATCGGGCTGTACGTAGCCCTCGCTCAAGTCTTTGAAATGCTGGTACCACGCGTCGTAGTCCGGGACATAAGGCACCCATTTATCCAGTTTTACGTCGTACACTTCGATCGACCCCATCTTTTTTCTCCAAATATAGCGTTGATTTACCCTTCTTACGTTTGTTTCATTCGTCGTCAGATTCCTGGTCTTCGCCGTATTCCGTCAAGACATGATCGGGCCATACGCCGGTAAACAAATAAAAATCAAAAATGAGTTCCTTTAAGAGCAATGAAAACATTCATAAGAAAGAAGATGGGCCATACTACGTAGTTTCGGCTAATAAAGCCTCATCAGTGACCCTGTAATGATGCGGCAAAGAAAGCCAGAGGAAACGTACTGCAATTGTGCGAATTTCGAATAGGCAGTCGATTCAAAGACTGATATAAATCTAAAATGGGGTCCAAATAATGAAAAACCTGTCTAGAATGAGTCTAAACCAATAATTTATTTCTGATTTCTCAGAATATTCACGGTGATCTCAAAGGACCAAAAGTAAAATATAAACTGCACTATAGTTGATGTACGGGGAGACGTTTTACGGCCGCCACACGGCACAACACCAGCTGCAGTGAAGGCAAATAAAAATCAAAAATGAGTTCCTTTAAGAGCAATGAAAACATTCATAAGAAAGAAGATGAGCCATACTACGTAGTTTCGGCTAATAAAGCCTCATCAGTGACCCTGTAATGATCCGGCAAAGAAAGCCAGAGGAAACGTACTGCAATTGTGCGAATTTCGAATAGGCAGTCAATTCAAAGACTGATATAAATCAAAAATGGGGTCCAAATAATGAAAAACCTGTCTAGAATGAGTCTAAACCAATAATTTATTTCTGATTTCTCAGAATATTCACGATGATCTCAAAGGACCAAAAGTAAAATATAAACTGCACTATGGTTGATGTACGGGGAGACGTTTTACCGCCGCCACACGGCACAACACCAGCTGCAGTGAAGGCAAATAAAAATCAAAAATGAGTTCCTTTAAGAGCAATGAAAACATTCATAAGAAAGAAGATGGGCCATACTACGTAGTTTCGGCTAATAAAGCCTCATCAGTGACCCTGTAATGATCCGGCAAAGAAAGCCAGAGGAAACTTACTGCAATTGTGCGAATTTCGAATAGGCAGTCGATTCAAAGACTGATATAAATCAAAAATGGGGTCCAAATAATGAAAAACCTGTCTAGAATGAGTCTAAACCAATAATTTATTTCTGATTTCTCAGAATATTCACGATGATCTCAAAGGACCAAAAGTAAAATATAAACTGCACTTCTCAGTTTATCGGCTTGCTGGATGGATTCGCCGACATTCATGTCATGCTGTACTCTTAAAGTTTTAGCCGACTCGAGAATCTGCCTCTGAGTAGGGTCTTTTTGCAGCTGGTGATAATCCATTAAAAACCTCGCGTAATCATGTCTTAGTCTTTTCCTGAGGAAGGGCAAGTCCTCGTTTGCTGCGCGAGGATACGCTTCCTCGGGAGCGTTTCCCTCTTCGATGAAGCTATTCACTTTGTCTTTGAAGCGCTCTGCATTTGATTGCCTTACAGGTTCCTTAAACCTTCTCTCCCATATTTCTAGACACTGACGGTCTTCTGACAGTTCATCTTAGACCCGTTTACCAGGGGGCCCCATTAAGGGGTAATGCGTGTCGTTTACGTCGCTTATCGATTCCCTGTCATCGTCGCTGTCTTTATCGTTTATATCGGACTCTTCGGATACCTCTAATTTCCGCCTTCTTTCTACCGGAAATACGTCACCGCGTAAACGATCTTGTTCGGGCGTGTTCGGTTTTAGGTCGACAATCAGGTACCCATATGGCTGACTCGTGGCCTGTTCGAATCGTTTCATAAACGTAGAGTTAGATGCTGGGTAAATTCTTCTCGCCAACGTCGCCACTTGTTGTCTGTCGATGGGATTATTGAAAAGGACGAGGTATTGAGTGTTCAACGCGATGTCTCTACAAGCTTTTCCTTGCGGAAATAGATTCTGCGTGAGATATACGACGGACAAGTTTCTGTGATGGCTCCCCTTGGTAAAGAGGTCGGCGATTCTTGGGTCGCATTTAGCCTCGGTCATCAAATCGTCAAAAACCAGTACGTTTCTTTTACGGTATCGACATACTCTGAGCTGGTCAGGTTGTCCGGTATACCGTGTGTAAACTCTATCTGAGGAAGACTGCGTCGCAAGCCGTCGTACAGTCTTTGCCACTGACCAAAACACCATACGATACGCTCAGGTGGAGGGTTTATGGGGTCGGATAGGAGTAACTTTCTAGTCCATTCCGTTTTACCGCTTCCACTAGGCCAGTCACTATCATAGAAAAAGGATGCTGAAAGGTAATGCTATTTGGCATGTCTGATTGTGGAACTATCCCACTACCGTGCTTATTGCGTTGGTGCCTTAACAAAGCATCATGTCTGGAGAACACGAGGTTACAGTCTGAGCATTGATTCAATTTTGTTATTCAATTGCTTGCAGTTGGGTCAGTCTTACAAACTTTTATGACCGACACCTACACCACCACAGCCACCACCACCACCACCACCACCACAGCCACCACCACCACAGCTACCACCACCACCACCACAGCCACCACCACCACCACCATGGCAGTTAATGCCATTTTTCAGCTACATTCGGCACTTCACCTGTCGATTCCATTCGTCTAAGATGGAAGAACTCATTTGGCTTAAATGGCATTTGGGCAGTTTTTATCGCGTTACAGCACAGAGTCATTAAATTCGACACCGTTTCAAGCCTAAATGGCTGTTTTTTCTAACGTCGACTAGTTTATTTTATATATATCGCCATTGTCTAAATACTCCAGCAAAACGGTAAATTCTCTGTCGTAGATGAAAATTAATGAGAAAAACATTCGCCCCATTTCGCCCTTTGAATTGTCTTCACTCGTCTAAGAAACTCATTCGACTTAAATGGGTTTATGTCAATCACCACCACCACCACAGCCACCACCACCACCACCACCAACAACAACAACAACACCACAGCCACCACCACCACCACCACAGCCACCACCACCGCCAATGCCCAGTGCATCTCCTTTCAATTGGTTTAATAATGAAACTGGTCCCACTTCGTCCTGACTCGCTCACAATATAACGCCGTATAAATCTTCGCGATGTTGTCTTTCGCATACTTCTATCTATCGTTCTGTAGCCTCTCTGGCTTCTCTTCGCAACTGATGACATCTTAACCACCAACACAACTCGTCTAATATCACAAGTGCCATACACACAAATCCATACATTGTTCGCATACAGGTTCTCTCTCCGTTTTTAAGTGGTTTTGTATCAAATGTTCTCACAAAATTATTGGATCCTGCCCCAGAAGCTGACCATGCGTGTCATTTTCTTTACCAAGCGCTATATAATGTCAGAAACCTTCCCAGAGAGCGCCGTGTTTTCTCTATGAGGATTCGTTTGAGAATGAAGTTCTTTACTTCAACGTTCATGCTTTCTTCGCAGATTTCAAAACGAGGCTGTCATTTGTTCACAGCATAAGTCGGTTATTAATAACAACCAATCGGTATGTGTCGTAGTCATTGTTAACATAGATTTTACTTATTAGAGTTCATTGTCTGATAGGAGAGCGAAGGTCGGGTATGTCGTTTTAAACTTTTCGCATTCAATTAGAATTTGAAGCAATTTGCGTTTTTAGGTGTATGTGTGCGTTTATAGATGTATGCGTGTACTTGGTGGCTATTTTATAGAAATAAACGTCAGTTCACTCATGGTTTGACCTTCATGAGGTCGTTATTTTAGAAACAAACGTCAGTTACTATAAATAGACTCATTGAACCTGTTTTAACGCGCACCCACAGCATATTTTTGGAGGAACCACCTCTAACAAACGCCAAGAACTTGTGCGTTACGAACCGCCTCACCGAGGCGAGATCCCGAAACCCTTAATTTATTTAATGATCCTCCTCAACGCGCATTTGGATGTATGGATACATGTATGTATGGACGTATGTAATCTGTCTTAAATTGGGAGTTAAGGTACTGTTTCCGTGGCCTTGTGGTTGAGAGCGCTGACTCTTGATCATTAGGTCTCTCACCGCTGTGGTTCGAGCCTCGCTCGGGTCACATGTGAGACGCCAAGTTCTGCAACGGAAGGTCAGGTGGTTTTTCTCCGGGTACTCCGGTTTTCGCCCACCTCTGATTAACAATCGGCTCGATATGAGTGAAATAATCTTGAAAGGGCCGTAAAACCAAAACCAAAAAATATATAAGAATTTAAGGTGCTTTTAGTACTTTGATTTTTCCTTTCTCAATATAAGTATTCAAGGTGTTTTTTGTACTTTGATTTTTTTTTTTTTTGCAAGATTTGTGGTACCGTTGGTTCTTTAATTTTTTCGTTGCGCGCCTGATACACGATAACGTAGATCTTCGGTACTGTTGGTACTTTGATTTTAACATGTCTTTGAGGGACGGGCAGCCTTAGCACCTTACCAGTCCGGATTCAGCGAGGAAGCTTCGCGCATCCCCATCTATTTATTCAAGCCCCGATTGGCGGGGGTTGACTGTGCTCGTGCACCTGACAAGCAGAATCTTCATAATCAGACGCCACATAAAGCGATGTCTGATCAGATCTACTGTGCTCGCTAAAAGTTGAACGAACTGTTCGATTCTCAGTTCAGGACTATTTTTTTAACGCTACTCGCCTTGTAAACCAGGGATCGCAGGGTCGATCCCGGTCTTCTCAAGACTTTCGGATGAATCTTTAAACCGAGGTCCCGTCTCCGTATGACCTTAGCTGTTGGTGGGACGTAAAACTAAAACTCACTCACTCAGGACTATTTTCCCAACCCACACTCAGAGACGATCGACCCACCGTACTCTCAGTGCTTTGATTACCCCGAAAGTAAACATTACCTTTTACCCGCGAATAAGCCTTTACTTAAATATTGGAAAAGTGACATTTACCTCATACCGATACGATCGCCTTGGAATTGTCTTGTCGAATGGTCCATAGGTATAACAAGTTGGCTGCTTTCAAAAAGCATCCAATAGGTTTGGTCTTGTCAGTCTACATTCTGATTTGAGCCAGCTGATATCATTATCCCACTTAATGCATTTTTTAATAAAAATAATAAACTTTAAACGTTCCAAGGCGGTTCTTCTGTCGAGGTATATTTTTGTTATGGTCTGGAGGCCTTCATGCGGACTGAGCAAATTATTTGTCTAAATCGCGACGGAAGTAAGGGCGAGGATTGTGGCCACGTAAAATCGATTTAAGCCCCCCAGTGGAATTCGTTTCCGCTGACCGTTCCAAGGCGGTTCTTCTGTCGTGGTTTGTTTTTGTTATGGTTGTTTGTGTCGTTTATATTATTTTATTTTGGATAGCCTATTGGCCATTTTATGGGAAAGTAACTGTCCTTTTGGCTTTCCGCTGTTGGTGTTTCCATTAGGGTCTGTTGTTTCATGTTTGTGTGTCTTTCCCTTTGGTGTCTCTGATGGGAGCTGTGGGTTGATTGTAACGATTCCTGATCATTGCCTCCACTTCTATTTTTAATACAAAACGTGTATATAAAATGTCAAAGTCTGTGACCTTGGTATCAGGAGGGGTGGGTAGTGATGAGTATTCTGTGGTAAATTGTTTGACGCCATGGCAAGTATAAACTAAATGTAACTTACATATGTTTTACACATGTATAGCACAAAACTTAACAATACGAAAATGTAAACCGAATTTTTCAAAGGTTATAACTCTGTTAATATTTGGTGGACAGTAATTCTCGAAACTTAAGGCATATCTTCACATCTTAGCCTTACTACATACACATTTTAGGCTTAATCGGACGAAAACTGTATAGTAGGAGTTATACGGAAACGAAAAAAAAAGTTTACGAACGGACGGATGGACACCAACCAAAGCATAACTTAATACGACCGTTTTTGTTGTTGTTGTTGTTGTTGTTTTTCAAACGGGTATATTGAAAGATTTTTCCTAAGTCATCATGCCTTCTATAGGGCCTTGGTTATCTATTTCATTTGTTGTTAATGTCCCTGTTAACACTGTATGAGTCTTTTTTGAGACATTGCTTCCAATCTGTCGCCCAATGAAACTAAATGGTTGAAATGCATGAACTGTCCGACTCGAGCCACTTTTCCTGGACAGGCTTAGAACTTCTTGGCGATTTAACACTACTCATGTGCGGCCGGTATCAGCTCTGCGTGGAAGCATCATGCAACCCAATCTATTTCTTCAGTTCCCGATGGACTGGGGCCGATCAGACCTTGGGGCAATATATTTGACTGCATGAGCTGAAACCGACCGAACTTTGAAGTATTGCTGAACCGCCTAGGAAGATCTAAGCCTGCCCAGACAAAGTACTGTGAATCAGACTGTATCTTAAACCTCGGCAGTTTCTTTGAGCGGTACCTCCGCAAACACCTGAAATTTGCAATCCTTTTGTATATCTTTCTGGATCACAACTTAATTGTAAAAGAAACTGATTAGTAAAACGTCAAGTATTGAGCGGTTATCTGATACAATAGCTCCCATCGAATGCGCCAAAAAAGCTTTTAACAACTCGGTCTGTAACTGGTGGCAGGTCACTTAGTAGTCATGAAGTTTTTGAACAGAAACCCATCAACGTTATGACTGTTTCGCTCCCTAAATGTTTTATATATTTGGAAGAGTTAGAAGGTTCGACCTTGGCACTGACGTTAATTCTAGTAGCAAAAACATGAACATGTTTTTACACACCCAGCGATCTTTTTTATGTTTCGTTTAACGATCCTTTCAAGATTATTTCACTCACATCAAGCCGATCGTTAATCAGAGGTGAGCGAAAACTGGAGTACCCGATGAAAAACCTCCTGACCTTCCGTTGCAGAACTTCTCATTATGTGACCTGAGCCATGCTCAAACCTACAGCGTTGAGAGACCTAATGATTAAGAGTCAGCACTCTTATCCACTAGGCCACGGAGGCCCGTTACACCCAGCGATCTTTATAAATGAGGAAAAATAACGTTCTCTGCTTCCAACATTTACATGTACGTATTATTAGAGGTATTAGCGTACCGAAAGCTGTTCAGAATATATAAATCTGTTCCTATCTGTGTGAAGTAAACTTTGCAAGTTTTTTTTTTATTTAACGGCCCAGTCAATACTGATTTGGGTCAAGTTTGGGCCTGTCAGTGTACCTATCCACGCTTTTCCTGAGCAGGCTCATCCGTAAGCGGTTTACCAGTTCAGTGCACATTCTGTCGCCAAAAACTGACCCCTGCCCTTCCTGAATCAGCAGAAGGGAGATAATGACCATAGAAAAGATTTCATAATCAATCTCCACGAAAGAATGTTGCCGACCCCGGTAGGTATCGAACCCGAGTCTTCCTTATCACCAGTCAGACTGCATCCGACTCAGCTACCGCAGCCAGCCACACTTTGTGAGTAGTAGTATAGTTATAATCTGTTGTTTTTCGTTTCCATGGCCCCATGGACTTACTCCATAATGGCACTGCAAGACGTAAAATTTGCGAAAATGACTGCGGCTGTTATAAGTTCCCCATAAGGGAAATAGATACGCCTTAAAGGGGTGGGGCTACTCCTGCAAAAGTAGTTTCTCTTTGGATATGTCTAAGGGATATACTCTTAAAGGAAAGAACTTGCTTCTTAGGAGCAAATTCTTCCCTTTTAGAGTAGACCCCTTGAGCAGCAAATTATTCCCCTTTTAGAGTAGACCCCTTTTTCAGTTGGACAGAGCCAACAGAGTAGCAACCATAAGGTCCTTAAAGTTGTATTTCCATCACGAAATCATGCCTATAGAATTGTGATCCCCTTTAATATGTTCTATAAAAGGGTTATCCTTTGGAAGCAAGGAATACACCACAGAACTGAAAAATATGGTGTGCACATGTTTTCTGGGCCAGGCTAGCTAGTTTCGGCCAATTAGGCCTCATCAGTGACCCTAAGATATTATCAAAATTCCACAATGGAATCAATGATCCCAAAGGGCAAGAAAATATAATCTACAATATGATGTAGGGCAGGGAGACGTTTTACCGCCGCCACACATTCCCATACACCAGTTGAACTGAAGTTTAATATGTTCTATAAAAGGGCTATCCTTTGGAAGCAAGGATTACACCACAGAACTGAAAAATAAGGAGTGTACATATTTTCTGGGTCAGACAAGCTAGTTTCGGCCAATTAGGCCTCATCAGTGACCCTCAGATATTTTCAAAATTCCACAATGGGATCAATGATCCCAAAGGACAAGAAAATATAATCTTCACTTTCATATAGTAAAGCACAGGTTTGCAGGGGTATACATTAATTTCCGTATTCATGCTCTGAGACACTAGATTGTGAGTACTCGATAGAATCGCCTCGTCGATGCGTTTCTGTCGACTCCCCGCAATCTATGTTTTGAGCAAAAAAGGCAAAGATTCCAATGTTTCTTTTTAAAATTTCTTTTTCTTTGGCCATGCAAAATGACAATGCATTTGTATAGGTGTGTTTCGAAATACGGTAATAAAGTTTCCTTTCAAAAAGAAGGCTAACTGTAGGTTTTCTTTTGCTCCAGCATTTCAGTGTTTTTTTTTTTTTTTTTTTGTTGTTGTTTTTCTTTGCTGTAGAGTCCTCACCGTTGTCTCACCACTGTGGTTCTTTGATTATTTGTGTTCACGGAGATGTTGCACTGATGAGTTAGGAGGCCTTCATGCGGACTGAACAAATTATTTGTCTAAATCGCGACGGAAGTAAGGGCGAGGATTGTGGCCACGTAAAATCGATTTAAGCCCCGCAGTGGAATTCTTTCCACTGACCGTTCCAAGGCGGTTCTTCTGTGGCGGTTTATTTATGTTGTTGTTTGTTACTACTCACTGTGCGTATCACTTGTGTCTTTTTATTTTGGATGGCCATTTGGCCATTTTGTGGGAAAGTAACTGTCCTTATGGCCATCCTTTGTTTAGGTTTCCATTATGGTCTGGTCGCTTCATGTTTGTGTTTCTTTCCCTTTGGTGTCTTTGATGGGTGGAGTAAGTTAATTGCTTGATTCCTGATCTTTGTTTTACTTCTACTTTCCCTAGTTTGAAAAGTTGAAAATCTGCTCGCCTTTCGAAAGTAAAGGGGAGCTATTGCCATACCCCCGGCGTCCGGCGTCGGCGTTAGCATCGGTGTCCGCATTTGTTGAAGTTTACCTGCAAGCAATCATTTGTGCTGGTTTACAAATTTATTTTCAAGTAAAGTTATCAACTGGTATAAAAAAAAAATCAATATTTTTCACATTCTTTTTCACTCGATTTCCCAGGTTTTGGGGCTGAAAAAGTTAATCATTTCTTCTGTATTACCTCCCTTATAAGCATATATTTTGTCAAATGCATGTGCGCAGCCAACTGAAACGCAACTTCTCTTCTACATATCCGAGAGCAGCAAAGGCTGTGGTAAGGCTGCACGTACTAGCAGGCTAGTTTAAGCCAGTGCTGGTCGCCTTTGTGAAAAAGACCCATGTCATGCCCATGAAGGCGATGCCACGTCTTGACGTTGCATCGATGTTGTCGCTCTAAATAAGCACGATATTTCTGGTAATGCTTTTACGGAAACTGTTTCAATGTTAGCTGTCCGTCTTAAACCATTGAAAGGAGGACAATCTACGTAGAAACATATTAACGGACCCGGCGAGGAGCAAAACCGCAACGTCGGTGCGCAACTAACTGTATTGGTTAAAAAATTGGCATTTATGAACAGAGAAGGCTGAATGTTGGGAGCTGCTCACTCGCACAGGTTTTATGCTGGTGGAAAATTTGTCCATGTACATGTTAAGCTTTTAAATTGCTCGTTTGACATGCGATGAACAATGGCATGTTTGTAAAACCGCAACGTCGGTGCGCATCTAACTGTATTGGTTAAAAAATTGGCATTTATGAACAGAGAAGGCTGAATGTTGGGAGCTGCTCACTCGCACAGGTTTTATGCTGGTGGAAAATTTGTCCATGTACATGTTAAGCTTTTAAATTGCTCGTTTGACATGCGATGAACAATGGCATGTTTGTAAAATTGACCATGTTGGTAGGATATGAGGTCTCTTTCCGCCTGAGTTCGAGGCACGATCGAGACAAGTTCTGCAATCATGGTTTAAAACTGTTTTTTTTTTTTCTTCACCCACCGCTTATAAAAGAAGGGTTAATAATGTTGCTATAGAAATGAAGAAAAAATGACATATCACTTTCATAGAGATCACCCTACAACAAGCACACTTGATTGATTTACTTCGTGAAATACAACTCGGAATTTTTTACGCAGTAAGTTATCGGCTAGTTAGACTATCTGCATGTACATGTAACTGGACTCTGCAAAACTATTTTTTACTGATTTCAACTGTCAAATTCTCTTCGTAAACTCGTCCTGGAAATTCTGAGTGACCATGAAAAGTTTGAGACTCCGAGAGAAGTGTGACTCGAGTGACAGAATTAACTTTTGTAATCTGTAGGCGTTTTTTTTTTATATTTTTTGTTCTTTTACAAATCCTTAAGAAAAGGAAAGCATTACATCAACAAGTCCGTGCACTGAACAACGAAGGTAACCAGGCACTAGAAGCACTTTGAGGCTACCGCATAAGTACTGAACAACCCTATAGACCCAACTTTATATAGAGAAAGTTGAGTGTACAGGGGTACATTATTTTCCTTTATAGGGGGTTGAGAACACCGTGCACCGACAATCTATATT
The DNA here is from genome assembly GCA_963580285.1 of Lucinisca nassula. Lineage (NCBI taxonomy): Eukaryota > Metazoa > Mollusca > Bivalvia > Lucinida > Lucinidae > Lucinisca > Lucinisca nassula. The sequence goes on from OY757027.1 coordinate 46,866,923, forward strand.
TGGACTAGAAAAAAAAAAAAGAATATTTTCTCACGTCACGAAAACACGCCTACCTAATCTTGACCCCTAGACAATGGGTAGTCGTTAGAACCTCGTCATCGAGGCGGTTCTAAGCAGTACCCACAATCTATATTTAGAGCAGAAATATGAACAAATCTGAATTTTTTATCAGGCAATTTTCATTTGGGTGGCAAAATTCTGTATATATTTGAATAGGCGTGTTTTCGTAATGAACTGAAAATGCTAGTTCATGAGATTTTAGCACATACATGTTGATGTTTTATAATGATCCCAATGCAGAAGACGGGTTATACAGACCATAGGGTTAGTTTCGAGTCACAACAGTCGAATACGGCAGTTAAGATAATTTCATCTTGCACGGGGTAGGCCAACTGGAATCAAGTACATTGACGAATTAACCCATATATGCCTAGCGACCCTTTTTCAGACATTGGCAAACAGTGTAGACCCAGATCAGACGCCGCATCTGATCAAGATCTAAACTGTTTGCTCAACGTACATGCATTTTTGTAAAATTTACCTAAAAAAATGGCATCCCTATGCTTAGAAAATGACCACTCCAGGCTCATAAAAGTGGAATACTTTTGGCACCTATGGGTTAATTATGAGGTTACATCAAAAGGACGAAACTGAAAGTAGGACCTGTTTCTACTGTAACTTTTTTTCTTTAGCTTGACTTCTTGGAAACGCTTTATAAATAGATATCTGGAAACGCTTTATAAATAGACATCGACGGGCGCTGCATTCCTGTTTATTCTGAACCCGTTTTCACTGCGTAAATATCTGTAGGGCTTTCCTAGTTACGCCATAAGACGGTTAGAAATAAACTGGGGTATCACCAATCCAATCTAAAGGGCTTCCAATCGAAATCGGGAGCCAAAAATGGTAGACTAACTGCCACACCTGCCAGGTGTAGCCATTTCCCTTAAGATATTTATTGTTGGAGTTAAAACGCTTGCTTTTCGGTCTGTTTCGCTATTCAGACAGGCTGTTTCCTGTAATTGCAGTATAGTATTGCATCATCGTTAAAGCTGATTGGTTGATCGCGTCACGTGCCCCTCCATGGAACAGTTACAATCTGGTCATTATACCCGGTTTGCCCGCCTCATGGCGACCAAACCAAAAACCAATACTTATACTCGCTGAAAGATATTGATTTTGAATATAGATATGACAAGTCGATAAACGAGTATAAGTATTGGTTTTTGAAAGTTGATACTTGTATCAACTTTATATGTCATCGCATTTCTACTTCCGGTACTGGACCGCGTTACTACACTTCCGCTGTTCGTTCGCTGCATAAAATAGTCCAAATTAAGCACTTGCCTCATTTCCTTTTCATACGCATTGATTTCTTAACATTTGCGCTGAATGCGGACTTGATTTCACAGGTGTTCCTTCCCTTTCACCCCTCAGTTGCAAAACTGGACTTTTCCAGCTTTAATACTCGGTGTATCCTTTTATATCAAGGCGGACTTGATTCCACAGGTGTTCTTTCCCTTTCACCCCTCGGTTTCCGAACTGGACATTGGCCCATATATAACTATCGTCACTTTTATGGCATGTAAGTATTGTAGGCCCAGATCAGACGCAGCACAACTTGGCGTCTGATCTGAGTCTGCATTGATTGCTAAAAAAAACATATATTCTTGCAAAACCTACCTTTGAGAAAACAAATCTGACAATCCTGTTCCGAACTTATTTGTTGGAAGATTCCATTGTCATATATTGGTTAAGCAAATTCAGAAGCCACTGATCAGACACCTCTATCTGTGACCTCAAATCAGACCCTTCAGTGCATTTTTGGGTGCATATGCACTCGTTTTATAGACACTTGGAAAGACGAATCTAAGTCGAAGTGTCTCCACTTTTTCAAATGTAGAAATTAAAGGGCTCTGCTGTAACGTCTCCGAAAGCAATGTACACTTCATTTTTGGAGACCCATGACTCGCCGAAAGAAAGCAATAGGTTTTAAAGTTCACTCCCGTGACCCAGTGCTCCAGATAAACAGCGTATTTGCGTAAGTACTCAATTAATCAAAGTGCTGAGAGAACTGGTGGATCGATCGTCTCTGAATGTAAGTTTGGAGAATAGTCATGAGTTGAGAATCGCACTGTTCGTTTAAGCAGGTACATTAGATCTTATCGGACACCGCATTTTGTGGCGTCTGATTATGAAGATTCTGTTTGCCAATGCCCAAATGCACGAGCACAGTCCTACCGTCCCCGCCCATCAGGGCTTGAAGAAATAGACTAACTGCAAGATACTTCCACGCCGAGCTGAAATCGACCGCACATGAGTACTGGTAAACAGCTTAGAGGATCTAAGCCTGGACAGGCAAAGTGGTGCGAATCGGACCGTCCATGCCACAAGCCTATTTGGTTTCATTGCGCGACAGGCTTGATAATTATGTCATTTCATTTTAGTGTTGGGTAAAAGTCTCACAAAATTGGAAGCAACGTCTCTAAATGACCTAGTCAGTGTTGACGGGGATGTTAAACCTCAAAAACAAGCAAACAAACGTACAAACAAACAAACAAACAAGCACAGTCCAGAATTTTCTTCTGACGTTCCGCTCTGACATCTTAGGGGTGCTATCAATAACTAATACCTGGATTTTGTTCAGGGTCGGCGCCAGTCAGATGGCCAGTGATTGTCACGAGGACAATAACAAGCAACAGGCATTTTTTTCTTTGTCGAACCTGGTTAAACTCCTTTTTCAATCTTGTCAAAAAGACACTTAGAGACTGTTTAATCTACCACTACCATTTTATCATGGTGAATATACCTCATAAATCAACTTTCCTCAGTACTTTCAGTACTTTGATTATACCTATGGGCCATTCGGCAAGACAATTCCAAGGCGATCGTATCGGTATGAGGTAATTGTCACTTTTCCAATATTTAAGTAAAGGCTTATTCGCGGGTAAAAGGTAATGTTTACTTTCGGGGTAATCAAAGCACTGAGAGTACGGCGGGTCGATGGGGATGCGCGAAGCTTCCTCGCTGAATCCGATCGCACTCCAGGACTGGTAAGGTGCTAAGGCTGCCCGTCCCTCAAAGACATGTTAAAAATCAAAGTACCAACAGTACCGAAGATCTACGTTATCGTGTATCAGGCGCGCAACGAAAAAATCAAAGAACCAACGGTACCCCAAATCTTGCAAAAAAAAAAAAAAATCAAAGTACTAAAAACACCTTGAATACTTATATTGAGAAAGGAAAAATCAAAGTACTAAAAGCACCTTAAATTCTTATATTGAGAAAGAAAAATAATCAAAGTACTAACAGTACCTTTTTTTTTTTTTGGTTTTGGTTTTACGGCCCTTTCAAGATTATTTCACTCATATCGAGCCGATTGTTAATCAGAGGTGGGCGAAAACCGGAGTACCCGGAGAAAAACCACCTGACCTTCCGTTGCAGAACTTGGCGTCTCATATGTGACCCGAGCGAGGCTCGAACCACAGCGGTGAGAGACCGAATGATCAAGAGTCAGCGCTCTCAACCACAAGGCCACGGAAACAGTACCTTAACTCCCAATTTAAGACAGATTACATACGTCCATACATACATGTATCCATACATCCAAATGCGCGTTGAGGAGGATCATTAAACAAAATAAGGGTTTCGGGATCTCGCCTCGGTGAGGCGGTTCGTAACGCACAAGTTCTTGGCGTTTGTTAGAGGTGGTTCCTCCAAAAATATGCTGTGGGTGCGCGTTAAAACAGGTTCAATGAGTCTATTTATAGTAAATGACGTTTGTTTCTAAAATAACGACCTCATGAAGGTCAAACCATGAGTGAGGCTAAATAGAGTAACTGACGTTTATTTCTAAAAAATAGCCACCAAGTACACGCATACATCTATAAACGCACACATACACCTAAAAACGCAAATTGCTTCAAACTCTAATTGAATGCGAAAAGTTTAAAACGACATACCCGACCTTCGCTCTCCTATCAGACAATGAAATCTAATAAGTAAAATCTATGTTAACAATGACTACGACACATACCGATTGGTTGTTATTAATAACCGACTTATGCTGTGAACAAATGACAGCCTCGTTTTGAAATCTGCGAAGAAAGCATGAACGTTGTAGAAAAGAACTTCATTCTCAAACGAATCCTCATAGAGAAAACACGGCGCTCTCTGGGAAGGTTTCTGACATTATATAGCGCTTGAGGAAAAGAAAATGACACGCATGGTCAGCTTCTGGGGCAGGATCCAATAATTTTGTGAGAACATTTGATACAAAACCACTTAAAAACGGAGAGAGAACCTATATGCGAACAATGTATGGATTTGTGTGTATGACACTTGTGATATTAGACGAGTTGTGTTGGTGGTTAAGATGTCATCAGTTGCGAAGAGAAGCCAGAGAGGCTACAGAACGATAGATAGAAGTATGCGAAAGACAACATCGCGAAGATTTATACGGCGTATTTTGTGAGCGAGTCAGAAAGAAGTGGGACCAGTTTCATTATTAAACCAATTGAAAGGAGATGCACTGGGCATTTTCGGTGGTGGTGGCTGTGGTGGTGGTGGTGGTGGCTGTGGTGTTGTTGTTGTTGTTGGTGGTGGTGGTGGTGGCTGTGGTGGTGGTGGTGATTGACATAAACCCATTTAAGTCGAATGAGTTTCTTAGACGAGTGAAGAAATTCAAAGGTTGAAATGGGGCGAATGTTTTTCTCATTAATTTTCATCTACGACAGAGAGAATTTACCGTCTTGCTGGAGTATTTAGACAATGGCGATATATATAAAATAAACTAGTCGACGTTAGAAAAAACAGCCATTTAGGCTTGAAACGGTGTCGAATTTAATGACTCTGTGCTGTAACGCGATAAAAACTGCCCAAATGCCATTTAAGCCGAATGAGTTCTTCCATCTTAGACGAATGGAATCGACAGGTGAAGTGCCGAATGTAGCTGAAAAATGGCATTAACTGCCATGGTGGTGGTGGTGGTGGCTGTGGTGGTGGTGGTGGTGGCTGTGGTGGTGGTGGTGGTGGTGGTGGTGGCTGTGGTGGTAGTGGTGATGGCTGTGGTGGTGTAGGTGTCGGTCATAAAAGTTTGTAAGACTGACCCAACTGCAAGCAATTGAATAACAAAAATGAATCAATGCTCAGACTGTAACCTCGTGTTCTCCAGACATGATGCTTTGTTAAGGCACCAACGCAATAAGCACGGTAGTGGGATAGTTCCACAATCAGACATGCCAAATAGCATTACCTTTCAGCATCCTTTTTCTATGATAGTGACTGGCCCTAGTGGAAGCGGTAAAACGGAATGGACTAGAAAGTTACTCCTATCCGACCTCATAAACCCTCCACCTGAGCGTATCGTATGGTGTTTTGGTCAGTGGCAAAGACTGTACGACGGCTTGCGACGCAGTCTTCCTCAGATAGAGCTAACACACGGTATACCGGACAACCTGACCAGCTCAGAGTATGTCGATACCCGTAAAAGAAACGTACTGGTTTTTGACGATTTGATGACCGAGGCTAAATGCGACCAAAGAATCGCCGACCTCTTTACCAAGGGGAGCCATCACAGAAACTTGTCCGTCGTATATCTCACGCAGAATCTATTTCCGCAAGGAAAAGCTTGTAGAGACATCGCGTTGAACACTCAATACCTCGTCCTTTTCAATAATCCCATCGACAGACAACAAGTGGCGACGTTGGCGAGAAGAATTTACCCAGCATCTAACTCTACGTTTATGAAACGATTCGAACAGGCCACGAGTCAGCCATATGGGTACCTGATTGTCGACCTAAAACCGAACACGCCCGAACAAGATCGTTTACGCGGTGACGTATTTCCGGTAGAAAGAAAGCGGAAATTAGAGGTATCCGAGGAGTCCGATATAAACAATAAAGACAGCGACGATGACAGGGAATCGATAAGCGACGTAAACGACACGCATTACCCCTTAATGGGGCTCCCTGGTAAACGGGTTAAAGATGAACTGTCAGAAGACCGTCAGTGTCTAGAAATATGGGAGAGAAGGTTTAAGGAACCTGTAAGGCAATCGAATGCAGAGCGCTTCAAAGACAAAGTGAATAGCTTCATCGAAGAGGGAAACGCTCGCGAGGAAGCGTATCATCGCGCAGCAAACGAGGACTTGCCCTTCCTCAGGAAAAGACTAAGACACGATTACGCGAGGTTTTTAATGGATTATCACCAGCTGCAAAAAGACCCTACTCAGAGGCAGATTCTCGAGTCGGCTAAAACTTTAAGAGTACAGCATGACATGAATGTCGGCGAATCCATCCAGCAAGCCGTTAAACTGAGAAAGGATGTGTTTACCGGCGTATGGCCCGATCATGTCTTGACGGAATACGGCGAAGACCAGGAATCTGACGACGAATGAAACAAACGTAAGAAGGGTAAATCAACGCTATATTTGGAGAAAAAAGATGGGGTCGATCGAAGTGTACGACGTAAAACTGGATAAATGGGTGCCTTATGTCCCGGACTACGACGCGTGGTACCAGCATTTCAAAGACTTGAGCGAGGGCTACGTACAGCCCGATTACATGGGGCGGTACATCGTCGGTAGCGGTAGAAGAAACCGACTTCTAAAAGAAATGGAATAACAACGAAAAAAGGAAATAGAAATGCGGGAACAGCAAAAGCCCGTGGTGAAATTGGTCACTCCCGTGGCTCAAGCGGTCGAAATGGCAAGTCAGATCTAGCTCGATTACAAAAGGAGCAAAAGGGCGAGACCTCTGATCGTAAGAAAACGCGAGTAAAAAACGGGCAGATGGTAGACTGGACAACCTTTAAATATTAAGCGACGATGAACAGCGATCAACTGACTCGTATACTTTCTGGATATCCCGTGACTGTCTGCGCGGCGGACCAAATTAAAAAACGAAGAGGAAGGTTCGTCATTTCCAACACGGCCACTAGTAAAGAAAGAGGGGAGTACTGGGTAACAATCTATTTCCCCGTGCGCGGACCATACGAATTTTTCGATTCAGTAGGAAACGATCCTAGAGATTACGGCGTTAGATTTGAAGAGTTACTCGAAAAACCCTACCTGATGAACGCTGAACAACTCCAACAGTCCAGGTCTAACGTATGCGGACTATACTGCGCGTACTATGTGATGAAGAGATCTCGAGGAAAATCGATGAGACATTATCAAAGAATTCAGTCCACGCCGAAAGAAGCACAACGATCGCATGATTGTGTCAAAAATGAAAAGAATGCTTACGAAAATTAAATGAAACGGATGTGAAGCGCTAATGCTCGGATGAAAGATAACCGGAACGGATGTGGAGCGCCCTTGGTCGGCGCACCGTGCCCTAGGACGTGACGCTACCTTCCCGTGGTCTAGGGGTTTTTCGCTAAACGCGTCATCCACTTATGGTGGGCATCTCGCTCGCCAACGCTTCGCCCCCTCATCCGGCGACCCCTCTCCGGTCATCCAACACGGCGGCCATCTTGGTCTCAAATCCCGCAAGGTCATCTGGAGACCCCCGCGAGGGTCAGGAATGGCGGCCATTTCGGTCACACACCCCGTGGAGCGACCCTCGCGAGGTCATCGAGGGTCAAAATGGCGGCCATCTTGTCGACCGGCTTGTGACGTCATTGAGGCCAAAGAGGCCCCTATACTACTCTTATTCTATGTCTTCCAATTTTAAACTTGCCTTCAGCATTCACAGTTTTATACAGTGCCTCGTGACCCGCATACAGCTTCCCGGATGATTCGCATTACAGTAGATAGAAGAGAGATATCGTTCCCAATCAGACATCGTGTTAGCAAGCGTATTCGATACGAAGTTCGTTCTTACGGGTTCAAAACGATATACAGTCTGGTTTCATTTTTCGATATCCGGCCCCTTCCTTTCGGAGCGGGTTCGTGTTTTCCCGGGGGAGGATACCTTTTTATTTGGTGTTCCCGCGTTTTGAAGGCGATGTACCGGTGTCCAAGTTTACAGACCCCTTCGAGATTCTAGCATCCTCTACATTATTGTAGTAAAGGTTTGAAATAGGTCAAGGTCAGTTTTAGTAGGCTAATGATGAACCTCTGTTTCCGACGCAGTGCCTGGACCTTGTATCGGTAACTCAATGCTTTGTCTCCTAGGACGTGTAAGAGACGTCTGTGATGTTTCAGTTGAGACTTCTCGAGAGGATTGAGCTTGATTTTAGATTTGATCACGTTCAAAGCGATCTCGCTTAATGCTCTGATTTGACGTTTCGTAATTGTATGCAGCAAAGCTTTTCTCTGAGCAGAAACCGTCTGAACAAAAAATGTCAAAAAATGACGCTGTTCTTGGATGAGTTTGACCATGGTTATTCTAACACTGCCGTGACCCATTCTTACATCAGTCTATATACCACAGGGTCTTCTCCTGGGAATATACGAGTCCTAAGACGGTATCTGTTGTCCGCGTGAGGGCTTATATCCACCAAGAAATAACCGTGTTTATCGCTACTTAGCGCGTCCTCGTGAGCTTTTAAGAACCCTTTCGATTTCCCAGGGTACAGTTGACGTCCCAGTACTGCCACCTGCGACACATCTCTCAAATTTTTCATAAGTACCATATACCAGGAGGAGGTATACAAAGCTACCGTTCTGGCGTGTTTGCCCCCCAAACCCCCCCCCCCCCCCCCCCCCGGATAAAAGTTCTGAGTGCTTAAGATCACACTGACGCACCTGTGTTGAGTCCCTTGCGTAAACGATAATTCCATGTCTTTGTTTCGCATAACCTCGGGCATCAGATCATCGATGATAATTAGCTTATTGCGCTGCGTACCAACGCAGCGCATTTGTGATGAGTTTGAGACACGGACTATGTATTCATGAAACTTGACTTTTCATTGATGTAAGCGAATTGTCAGTTACAGAAATTCGCGTTAGAGGTAAAATTAAAACACTTTTTCGACAATTTTAATTTGCGACTACATTCAATTATACATTTTAATCTGAATTATTTCCATTCGCATTCTATTTTCGATACATTCTGGATTTTTAATAACGAACTATATTTTTCGTTTTAATCGTCGAAAGGGTATTCAGTTTTGATTTGTGTTTTATTTTCAGTCAGTAGAGTCTTGAATATACCCCTGATATTTCATTGTTGAATGTCCCAGATTTAAAATTCAGTGCTTGAAATAGATGACGGTATGTCTATATGTGTTTGAAATAGATGACAGTGTTTCAACACAGACTGGTACAATCTAAGGTTTAAATTTATCCCTTTCGATTCTGTTCATTGTTTACTGCGTAATAATTAAGCCTGTAACTACAAATGTTAACCCTTTCAACCCTGAAGCCCGACACAGATAATTATGCAAACAGTGTAGATCCTGGTGAGATGGCTCACAATGAGCCACCTTATCAGGATATATTACTTGCCGTCCTGATAACGCTTTAAAGCTAGATACTATATTTTGTAGAATGGACGTGCCCAAAGTCAGTGATGGTAGGGTCCACTCCGGAAACTGAGGGATGAAAGGGTAAATAAATCAAAGCACTGGCAGCACTGATATGTCGAGTATCTCTGAGTTGACCCTTAAGGCGAACTTGAACTGTTTCGTTGCAAGTGCGCGTTCTGTCTTGTGACGTTTCGCGGTATCCTTAAAAAAAACCGTTCCACAAATCCTTCTTCTTCCCAGAAGAGGTCAGGTTTTCTGTGAAACGCGCCATCACCTTCAAATACAATTGTGCCTAAATTGTCCAACGATCAATAATTAACGGGGTAGCAAATGTACAGAAAAAATGAACAGAAGCAAACATCGGTGATACTTGTACCAAAGCAATTCTTGTACACGACTGAGGGTCATATATATGTGCAGTTGTTATGAAGGACAATTTTTCTGACAAACATCATGTAAACAGTTTTCTTTCCGGCAGTTGCAGGGGCTGCATGAGGCGAAATGGAAAAATCTAAAAGAAGCAAAGTAAGATGGCACACTTTTGTTTAGCGTCTTTGTTCTTGGAAGTCATTATAGAGTATTTGAAGGTGATAGCTAGGCTATGAACATTGATTTTGTTTTAAATCATAAATACGGGAATTTTAACTGCGGAAGATTATGCTTTTCTTTACCTCCTAAAGGTCAATTTTAAAAAAGCGATTCCGCTTCTATTGGACATTCTTCATTTATGCTCAAGTATCCCAATATTGTTAATTCACTTAACAGGCAACATTAATCCAAGGAAATTGTTGGACTACTGCTGAAGTAGCCGATTGCTTGCCTATGAGAAATAGTGCAATTCCTCGTATACATAATGAAACTGTATCCATTTGACACTCTATAAAAGAGGAGGCATGACTCTTGCTTGTAATAATCGTCTCGTGTCCCTAATGTGTGTTCCATGCAGATTGCTTGAACCTATAGTCTTCTCAAATATAATGGCCTACATGGATGAACATAAACTTTTGTCAGATGGACAACATGCATTTAGATAAAAAAGCATAGTTGTGAAACTCAGTTGAGGACGGGTATTAATGACTGGGTAAAATCTTGGACAAAGGGGGGGGGGGGGGGGCAGTCTGGACTTCGAGAAGACTTTTGTCACACACCCTCATGAACAACTGAATTTCAAATTATCTGAATACGGTATTCTGGGGAAGATTCCCCAATGGCTTTCCTACAGAAAACAGCGAGTTGTTGTTAACGGGTGAATCTTCGGAGTGGGTTCCATTTTGTCTGGGGTCCTACAAGGGACTGTTCTTGGTCCACTGTTAGTCTCCCTGTCTAATATAAATAATATTTCCACAGACACTGGCCCAGAAATATGAATGTTCGCAGACGACTTTGTTTGCTACCGCTGGGACATTAGGGTTACTGAAACTTCAGAATGATATATGTACACTTGTGGATATTCGGCACGTTAATGGGGCATGGTACTTAAGCCCGTTGAAGCAATTTTATGCGGATGACTAGGAAGAGAGCCAATAAAATTGAGGCGTCTTACACCAAAGAGGGAACGGTCCTCAAAAATGTGGATTCCATTAAGTACCTTGGCGTGACAATCACACACGTTTTGAGATGGACTACACACACTCCATAGAGACCTTGACATTTGACCATTGACCTTGACAATCAACAGGGTTCATCCGCTCTCCATAGGGAACATTTATGAACGGTTGGATGATTCAAAGATGATTGCTTTGTCTTCTATCCTGTTCTCTATGTTTTTAATGTCAATTCCATTGTGACCGTGACATTTTACCATTACAATAAATGGGGAAAAGTTGTGGAAAGTTTGATGCTTCTTTGATGACTGCTTTGTCTTCTATCCTGTTCACAGGGATTTTAATGTCAATTCCATTGTGACCTTGACCTTTGACCCTTACCTTGAAATTTAATTGGGTTCATTCACTCCGTGGGAAACATTTATGGAAGGTTTGGTGATTCTATGATGATAACTCTTGTCTTCTATCCTGTTCACAAGGTTTGTAATATAAAATCCATTGTGACTTTGCTATTGATCCTTGGCCTTGAAAACCAATAGGGTCCATCCTTTCTCCATGTGGAATATTTGTTGAGGATTTGATGCTTCTGTCATTATTGTTTTGTCTTCTATCCTGTTCACAAGGTTTTTAATGTCATGTCCGTTTTGACCTGGACTTTTGACCTTGAAAATCAATAGGGTTCATTTTCTCTCCATGGGAACATTTGTGGAAGGTTTGATGCTTCTATGATGATAGCTCTGTCCTCTATCCTGTTCAAAATGTTTTAATGTCAAGTCTAATGTGGCATTGACCCTTGACACTTGACCTTGAAAATCAATAGGGTTCACCCTCTCTACATGGGGAATAATACTTTGAAAATCAATAGGGTTCATCCTCTCTACATGGAGAACATATGTGGAAGGTTTCATGCTTCTGTGATGGTTGTGTTGTCTTCTATCCTGTCCACAAGGTTTTTGATTTCAAGTCGATTGTAAGCCTGACCTTTGACATTTGACCTTGAAAATCAATAGGTTTCATCCTCTTTCCTGAATGTTTGATGCTGCTATTATAATAGCTTTGTCTTCTATCCTGTTCACAAGGTTTTGAATGTCAAGTCCATTGTGACCTTGACCTTTTACCTTGAAATGAATAGTGTTCATCCTCTCTCCGTGGATGGGGAACATTTATGGAAGATATGATGCTTCTAAGATAATAGCTTTGTCTTCTATGTTGTGCACAAGGTTTTAAATGTCAAGGCCAATGTGACCTTGACATTTGACCCTTGACCTTGAAAACCAAAATGGTTCATCCTCTCTCCATGGAGAACATTTATGGAAGGTTTGATGCTTCTATGATCATAGCTTTGTCTTCTATCTTGTTCACAAGGTTTTTTAATGTCAAGTCCATTGTGACCTTGACATTCGACCCTTGACATATGTAAATCAATAGAGTTCATTCTCCCTTCACTGGGAACATTTTTGTAAGATTTGATGCTTTTATGATCATAGCTTTGCCTTGTATCCTGTTCACAAGGTTTGTAATGTCAGGTCCATTTTGAAAATCAATAGGATTCATCCTCTCTCCACTGGAAACATTTATGGAAGGTTTAATGCTCCTATGATGATAGTTTTGTCTTCTATCCTATCCACAATGTCCATTGTGACCTTATCATTTGACCCTTGACCTTGAAAATCTATAGTGTTCATCCTCTCTCCATTGGAAGCATTTGTGGAAGGTTTGATGCTTCTCCGATGATGGCTTTGTCTTCAGTTCTGTTGACAAGTTCCAGACACACACACACACACACACACACACACACACACACACACGGACGCACGGCAGCGATGCTATATCTCCACAGCAATTGTGTTGCGAGGGGATAATAACGAACAATCAGTTAACCTGTCATTGGCTGGTGATAGATAGATCTCACAGAGATAATTCTGAAGTCATTCAAAATGGCTAAAGTATTTGGGTGCTTACTCTCTATGACCTGCTCACGATGTTTCATACTCTTGCTCCACCTTCTCTGTTGCTGATTTGCACTGCCCTCAGTTGGGAATGACCTTAGAAAACCTGTCCTATAATGAATTAGTAAGAAAAAGGCTAATTCTTCTCGTGTATTAGGTCCAACCCTTTAAAGACATGCAAAATTATGAAATCTTTTAATGAAATTAAAGGTTACAAAAGTTGTTTTCCACAGCGCTTCCTCCTTTGCTCCAACATGGAGCAATTTTTTACTTGTGCTTCTTGTCTCTGGTAAAATCATCTACTTCTTCGTTAGATGGTAGACCTTGCTTACTGCGAAAATTGGGCATCGATCTTTCCATTTCGTCAAAGAGATCCTGGTGTATACCATAACAGTATAAGACGCGGGATGGCGGGTCGCTGGAGTACATATATTGTACATGTTTCAGGAACCTGTAGACCCACCGCGTTTTGACACTTCCAGTTTGACCAGAGATACACATACTGGAACACGGTTCAAAGGGTATGGTGCAACTCATTTCTTTAGTTTTGGGCTCGGTAGAGCATATCGTCGGTGCCGAGTGTAAATGGCGTAACTCAAAAATTGTTAGTTTTCAGGAAAGGGAAAAAACTTCATAATTTTCTTCCCATCGTGTATAATAGATCGAAAAATGATTATTTTGTAGTCGTAAAAGTGCTTTTGGGTTTGAAATTTAAATTTAATACTTAAAACGTCCATTTAATTGTCACAATGAGATACGTAATTATCAATGACCTAATTTGCTGATATGAAGTAGTACTTTTTAGATACGCGAATTACGCCATATTTCCCAGTCAAACATCTCAATGAATCATGAAGTTAGGTAATTGTCACAAGACAATAAACAATGTAAACCTCTTGTTTTATTCAATAAACAATTGCTATACCTGAGTTACCTACTCTAGGTTATTTTGTAATAAATCAAATGAAAATGATAAGTGTAATCTACTAGTTTTAATACCAATACTTGGACTAGAAGCTGAATGACTTGCAGAATGACATCACATGTTGAACATTGTAGGCAATTTACACTGCATGAACATGAACGTGAATCTAATTATATGAATAAACAGAAAAAAATGATTCATTGAAAACTTATGAATAGAAAGTCGAAGTAGCCCAGTCTTTTGCAAGCAAAGCTTCTCAAATGGATGTCTGAAAAGCTCTTTCTCAACTTGAGCGGCTGTTGATCTTCATATTTGCTGGGTGATTAATAATAATAATGATACTAACCTAAGTAACAATGTTTAACACCAGTCCGCAATAAAACTCATCTGAACTGAACATGTTTTTTTTCACGTATTAAGTAACTAATTATGAATGTAAATGGGCATTCCCAACAGTTACTAATACGCAATTTTCGAACTCACAAAAACTTTGATACAATAATCTCAAAAGTTACGTTCATTTGACTAGAATAAGAGCTTCAAATTTTAAACTGGTAATCTCGTGGAACATAAAGGCTGCACCAAACGATCCCACAATGACATGAAACCATTTTTATTTGGGTGGTAATCATAACCGATGTTAGAATACGCTTGTACATATACCACAGAATTATAGACTTCCAATGTCCTCGATACTTGTTTGGAATTGTGGTTTTAATTTACAGATCCATGACTGTTTGCTGTATATGACGTAGAACGGAATTCTTATGCTGTACATTTATCTTTGAATGTTCCCAAAGTGACATAATATTCAGTAAACAATCACGGATCCGTACCACAAGTCAAGTTTTGTATAACATATACACAAATCCTTACTCCGAGTACACTGCTTAATTAGCATGAGGAAGTCCATCATAGAATCCATGATAATCTCTTGGTATAACGGATTTAAGTTGTTGTAAGTGCTGATATTTTGTCTTCTTGATAGGAATATTTGACTGGTACAGGTTTGGAACTGTGTTTGACGCATCTGGTTCTCGCGACCGTGTTGCTCTTGCTTTAGGAACATCACTGAAATTTTCGTCGGAGTAATTGACTTTAAACTGAATTTTGCCTTCTGGCAAGTATTTCAAGATACGTATGTCAGTTACAACCGGCGATCCTACAGCAGATCCGGGTCTGATCGAAGGATAATAACTGAGTGTAGTATAGTCTTTGAAGAATGTATGATCCAAATATTTGATTTCATATGGTTTCTCTGGACGAGCCTCTTTGATATAGTCTACATAGTTTTGTGGGACATAGATTGATTTTTTCTTAATTTTTCTCTCCGCACAACTATGAATGCTGTCGCACTCCATTTGCGTGTGCCCTCGTTCCAGGAATTTCTGTTCGACAATAATTCCAGTTTTAACTGCAAATTGCAATATAGCATTTGACAGTGTAGCATTGCGGTTTTGATATGTACAACCGTCACTAAAAATAATGACTTTCTTTACCACAGCTATGTCAAGACTATTTAAGTAATCAATGAAACATGACGCAAAACAGTTAGCCGTTAGTTCCCCTTCTGCCTCATGCCAAAAATAGCACATTACATTACTCGTATTCATATCAAATATTGTAAAATTGTGACATGAGAGTTTCATCTTGTAATACAAACTACTAGCCTGAAGCTTGGGACAAATAAGTAGGCTCTCAAGATCAACTGTTACAACCTTAAGTGATGGATCATTTCTAGCAGTTTCTTTGTCTTCAACCTTTGCTTCGCGAGCTTCAGTCTTCCTTTTTATATGGTTTTCGTACGCTTCCTCCTCTATATTGCCCGCTTCATAAGAGCAGCATAGGTCGCATTGATCCTTTCTAGGTTGCCATAGCGAAAAATTGAGCTCATGGAACAATTCATTAAATCCCGTTTTGTTGAAGGGAGTTTTACCATTTTCAACACAATTCTTTTTATATTGTCGATAGACTTCACAGACACTTGAAAACAGAGGTTCCAAATACTTTTTAGAGCTTGAGCTTCTGCAATAATGAGAGGGCACATTAGGTAAGGACTCAAGATATTCTCTTGCCGACTCTTTTCTCTCTCTGAAAACATTACTGCCTCTGGAACTATTTGTCGGCCTTTTCGGCACACCAGCTGTCGCACCAGATATCCAATTATGGATAGTTTTCTCGCTGATTCCAAGCGTACTAGTGAACATGTTCTTGCACACGACTAAACGTGTGTTATTGTGCCATAAATGATATCTGAAAGAATAATTTCTTCGACTTTTTCCACCAGTCGTTCTTTGAGCAACTTCAGTTTTTTCCACTAAGTTAACTACATATAGTTTCTTTTCTTTCCAATCCATTTCTTTCCAAAATTTTTCAAATATGGCATTTCTGGTTTCTTCATCTATTAACGTGCAATGTCTCATTTTAGTATGGTTTTCGCACTTTTTAGAACAGCCTCTTGGGCAAAGCATTCTTCCTGCTCTCACTTTGCAGTGCGTCTTTACACCTTGGTTATTTTTCTGGACCCCCAGATAAGCCTGACCATGCATTCTTAATTTTTTGTTCCTTTCTTTCTTTGTATCACGACTAATCTTTCTCCTTTTACCGACCCTTTGAGATTCATTTGTTTCTACTGTTTCTTCATGGTCTATTTCCTTAATTGCATTGTCATCTGATTCATCGTATTCATCGGCTTCGTTTTCATCGTTAGTGTCTGAATCAGCAGTTTTGTCTTCCTCATTTTTCCAGTCCGGATCATTTACATCATCGTCGAAATCATAGAAGTCTGTATCATTGTCCTCCTCAGCCTCTTGATTTGGGTGTCTAATAAATGTGTTTTGTATTGAATTTCCTTCATCTTCATTAGATTCATGTCTTGCGAATTCTTCAGCTGTACTCGTTTCTTCGGTGTTATATAATTTAAAAACTGTTATTTTGTTATTTGTACCTTTGTTGTCTGTTATACTATAGTCATGATCTATATTCGCATGGAGGCGATGTTTCTGTACAATAACTTCTTCATCAGAAACTGCTGTACATGTGAAATTTGTATCAATTGCACTGACGTGTGTTTCTTCATTAACCAGGTGTCTAAAAGCGTCATAGCTTATTTCATTACCTGTATTCTGTTCGGTATCAGTTTCTGAAATATTCGTACAAACAAAGTCTTCTGTAACTAAGTTGTTGTTTTCATCTTGTCTCAGAAGTGGTGTTTTATCATTAAGACTGTCAGTTTCTTGAGTATTCTGATTGCTTATTATACTTTGACCTTGAATTCTGTAGCATCTATTATCGGGATTGTCATTCTGACTTCTGGAATTTGCCAAGGACATACTGACCAAAATTCTACCCCTAGAAAGCATGTTTAGTTGTTAAGAATGCGTCTTACTACATGAACAGATGTGTCTCTATACCGGTTAAATAAGCCATGAAACAGTGGTTCGTCCTCTAAGGTATCTAGCGTTACTTGAAAGTATAAAAGTGCAGGACTGAGTATTCTTTCACAGTGACCAACCTGAAGGGGAATCCCTGATGCATCTAGAACAATGAGTGTTAGCTCGCCACATATTGAGACAAGTGTATCCGGCTTTATCTTGGTAAATGCAGTATACAGCTGCGTTAGATTTTTGCAGGATTTCACAGCTTGAAAGTCAGCATCCACGAGGTTTGTGCAATCGGATACATTGAGTATTTCAAGGTTTGGTAGAAAATTCAAAAAACACAATGTCGACAACTTACAGTTAGTGACATCTAACCAACACAAGGATTTAGCATTGCAAAGACTGGTGGTGAAAATGAAGTCTATGTCCGGTGGAGAACAATCAAATGATCCATATGGAATGACAAACCGTGTTATGGCAAGTGAGTGACTGCATATTCTCTGCAAGTGTTCTTTCGTTGCTAATGAAAAGCAGTATGGTGCGAAATTCGACCAGAGAACTGAATTATACTCTATAATGGAATGCAATCGTTTACAAGTTGTTGCCACGTTTTGTAGTAGGTCTTGTATGGGGAAAAAAGACAGTATTTTAACCAACACCAGATCTGGCAGGGATGTTAATGAATACTTTTCCATAGAACCTGAAACAAACCCAAAAAAAATATTAGAATTCTACTGAGCTTTGCCTTGCGTCTATTTAAGTTGGGTAACAAACCCATGCAATATATTACTAGTCTCATGATTCTACATCAGTAACCTGTAATAGTTTTCTGCTCCAAAAATAGGATGTGGGTGCTCATTAGAATTGCCTCAATAATATAACGAGTACTTACAATTTTTGTTTTTGCATAGTAATATGAAAAATAATGCATACCTTTGTAAACCCCATTTTCAGTTTTAAAAATGAGGTTTACCAGGTTATACATTTCAAGGACTTGTTTTCGCAAGTTATCTAGCACTGTGATCCCCTCGCCTTTGAAAGAGAAAGCTGGTCGTTTCGCTGGCTGTCTATGTTAGTGTCCATATTTGGTGGTTTGACGTTTGTATAGCTTTTCTTCTAGGTGCAAAAAGATAATTAGTGCTGTCTCTGATTGTTGCACTCGATAATGAGTAGTTACTAGCTAAAAAATGCAGTAGCTTACTAAAGCAAGTGGATTGTCAATACTTTCTTTTAGAAATAAAATTCCCTGACATTTCTCTGACATTTTTCAAAATTCAAAATTCCTTGACATCTTTCAGAATTCCCTGACAATTCCCTGGCCTTGAAAAAAAATCTTTTTCCCTGATGCATATGAACCCTGTCTCCTAAGTCTTTTTTTGCAAAACACATTAAGAGCTGGTATCTATGTCTTTTTGTCTCAAGTTAAAGGATCTAAACTGTAGTTGCTGATCATGTCTCGGTACTGTGAGGACTAATTATAATGATTTATATCTCATAATTCAGCATGGTCTTCGCGAATGCGAAAATGGCGTATCTCAAAATGCCGAACAAAAAGGAGAGTAATTGTGTGATTTCTTGAACCGCTAAATTGGCGTATCTAAATATCCACGTAAAAACACATAAAATGAGTAATTATTTACACAATATGCTGCTATTTTCTAATTACTTGCGTATTTTAAGTGCATTCAGTTGCGCTCTAACTTCGACAAAATACAATCCGATATCAGACTGTTTCATTTTTTATCAAATGACTACAATAACAAAGATATTACAACGAAAACTACCTCGCTTCCTTCAGCAGTAAGACAATCGTAAAGCTGGTGGATTATAAAAGAAGACTTACCCTGTATTTTATCCAAAAGTAAGAAGAAACATGTGATAATAACACTTCACTGACACTTTTGACTCTTTCTGTAAGATAGGTAATTTTCGACGGAAGCTCTCTTCAGCCACTAATTGTTCGCTAAATTGTCATGTGATAATCTGCTGTATTTCTGATTGGACTTCAGTTCCGCTATTTTCGCACATCAAGCGGGATGGTTATTTGAACGCATAGATGGCGACATCAATTTTCGCGCAAAAATTGACTTACGCCATTTGCACCCGGAAGCGACGATATCCTATACAACTGCTGAGGAGACAAATCCAAAGTTCTGTTGATCAGTTTTTGTAAGGAGAGGTTTACGATAGATGTGATGATAAAAACCTCTTTTGGGTGGTTTTACTGTATTGCCATCAACTGCGAAAATTCGTATGGAGCTTAATTCGTATTGGGCTTTCGTAGGCCTGGTTCGGAATTGTGCTGATGTTTTTGTGAGTTGGTTGCGTACCCTTTTACAGGGACTCATAAATATCCTGATATTCCTCAGGTAAATAATATAATTGCGTTACGTGCGTCGTGCGTACATTTTATCGTATCGAGGCACTTCATATATTTAATCAATATTTATACTTGATGGTCTCAGTATTTGATTTTAGCGAGATATTTTTTTTTTCAAACAGAAACTTAAACATTATGAAGTAATCAACTGTTGTCATTTTTAAATATTTTATACAAATGTGTAAAACCAAAAAGGAATATGAACAAAGCATTATCGGGTTTAAAGGTAATATTGCCGAAAATAAATTACTAAACGCTACATAAGGGAGATGACCTTAACTTTTTACAAATACTTACTTTTGTTATTTGAAATGGGGTTGAACGTTATAGGTCATTCCGGAAGTTGCTTACACTTTTTTTTTGTTGGCACTTTTACCCGACATTCCGATGAAATGACATTTCAAACCCTGCCGCCGATTGAAAATATGACGTCGCGTCTGAGAGTGTATAAATAACGTCATGTCTATCTATCTATCTATTACGGGCCTCCGTGGCCTAATGGATAAGAGCGCTGACTCTTAGTCATTAGGTCTCTCACCGCCGTGGGTTCGAGCCTCGCTCGGGTCACGTGTGAGACGCCAAGTTCTGCAACGGAAGGTCAGGTGGTTTTTCTCCGGGTACTCCGGTTTTCGCCCACCTATGATTAACGATCGGCTCGATATGAGTGAAATAATCTTGAAAGGGCCGTAAAACCCAAACCAAAAAAAAATAAAAAAAAAAAAAAATCTATCTACTGGATACTGCGTCGGTCACAATTGACCATTACCGCAGGTGTACATTACATACACTCCAGGTTTGCAGGATGAAAGCCTACACAGGGAATGGTTCTCCCTGCACAGGGGGCCTCCAGTTAACGTCCCGATCCGAAGGACGGTGCACTTTAAGACATTCATCCCTGCAAATGATGCCAATGGAGCGTGTTCGGACACCAACCTCTTGCATCAGAGGCAAGTGCACTAACTACTGAGCTATCACGCTCTGTAATAAATTCGGTAATCCACTAATGGATTAAATATGCAAATTTGTTAGATACGCCCCGTAACGTTGCATGTCCCACGTTCTAAACGACGTCGCGATTCCTAATGGCGGAATATTTGTGTTAAAAAAAAGGAAAAATGCGTTTTAAATATCATATGATAAATATAATCATGTTTTATTGAATTTATTAACTCAATGCGGAAAAGAGATAAAATGCTCGACAAAGCCTCGCATTTTATCTCTTTACCTCAACTCGTTTAATCAATTCAATAATGCATGAACACCGATGTAAGTTCCTCTATGTAGTGATTCAATCCATATCAAGAAAACACACCTATATAATTTTGACCCCCTTGAACCCCACTTTTATACAGTAAAACTGGGGTTTACGGGGGTAAAACTTGTTTTTTCTTATTTCTGCTCTAAAATATAGAATCTGGGTATTTGTTAGAACCGCCTCGATGCGGTTCGAAAGAGTACCCACAATCTATATTTTGAGCAGAAATAAGAAAATCATCACATTTTTTTATCTTAAAATTTTCATTTTTTCGGCGATAAAGGTTACAATGTATTTGCATAGGCGTATTTTCGTAATGAGTCCTTCCGTCGATTGTTTATCAATCGACCTAAAGCTACTTAGAACTTGTAGCTCTTTAGAGCCGCTGTTCACGTGACTAACGCTTGAAGCAACTTCGAAGAGGTCATTACGGAAACACGCCTATACAAATACAATGTAAATTTTGCCGCTGAAAAAACGAGCATTTTAAAATAAAAAAAAAAATGATATTTTCTTACTCCTGTTCAAAATATAGATTGTGGGTACATGTTAGAACCGCCTCATCGTTAATCAGAGGTGGGCGAAAACCGGAGCACCCGGAGAAAAACCACCTGACCTTCCGTTGTAGAACTTGGCGTCTCACATGTGACACTAGCCAGACTCGAACCCATAGCGGTGAGAGATCTTAGAACGATTAGGAGTCAGCGCTTTTAGCCACTAGGCCACGGAGGTCCGTGCCATTGCTTATTGGGTCGACTGTCTGTCAGTCGACCCACAGTGAGCCAGAAATGTGTCAAAATCAGTGCCAATTCGGCTGCAATTCGCGCTTTCTGTACTATGCTCGAGAGCGATAAGTACGTTTAACGGCGCTCTCTATTAGGGCCGCGCGATTTTGGCCATCGGACTTGGCTGCGAATGATGCATGTCTATGCAAATTTCCATACGGGTAGGAAAGGCTCGGCTAGCGGTCCATGTTACATGTCTTACTCCCAACCGGCAGGCAGAATGAGTGCGAAACGGTCTTCTTCCGGCTTGGTCAGGCAGAAGCACTGCTTGTAGGACCGCCAAGCTCCTGGGACGAACTCGTCGTCCCTCGCATTCGATGACCTCGACACGTACAGAATGTCGTTCTCAAAATGTCGCGTATGGGTACGACCCGTAGGCTTGGGGTCCAGTCATTTCGTACCCAAGTCATTTCGTACCCTAGTCATTTCGTACAATTTTGGTCATTTCGTACCCGTTTTATTTTTCATTTTGGTCATTTCGTACCCATTTTGGTCATTTCGTACCCAATTTGGTCATTTCGTACCAACTTTTAATTTTTTCTGGAAATCCTATTTGGTCATTTCGTACCCAGTTCTTCAAAGCTAGGTAGGAATTGACTTAGGTGTGTTGAATTGATTTGAAGCTAATTTAACAAGTAACGGGTTACTTTGATGCTAAATTGCTTGGTTAAGAGTAAGAAGGGCTCTAGTTAAAAAGAAGAAATTTGTTTTATTTATTTTTATTTTAACTAATTATCAATTGATATAGATCTATAACAAATATTGAACGTACTGACATCATGTAACAACACATATCATTCAACATATTTTACAAGTCACTTGGGCTATGACCGGCCTCGGTACATGTAGCTCGATCGGATGCGCGTCTGACTGGTGATCAGGAGGACGCGAGTTCGATACCTACCATGGCCTGCATCGTTTTTTCACGGAGATTGACCATGAAACCTTTTCTACGGCCATTCTCTCCTTTCCGCTGCTTCAAGAAAGGTGTGTGTCAGTTTCTGGCGAAAGCATGTGCGTCCGTATAAGCCTGCTCAGGAAATGTGGGGACACAATGTATACCCATATTAATTCAAACACAGGTTTTGAGTCCTCATTGAAGACTGAGTTTCCATGCACAACATATGTTTTTACCGCAATAAAACACAGAGTATTTTTATGGAAATTCCACTTTTCTGTAGGTTAAGTGAGGTTTACATTAATTAGGGTTTGCATGTGTTCATCACATGGGCTCGTTAAGTTATCAGATGCCTATCACTACCATTGTCCGAGCACACACTAAAACAACTACTCCACAACATCCCGACCGACCTCGGTAGCTCAGTCGAATGCGCGTCTGACTGGTGACCAGGAGAACGCGGGTTCCATACCTGCCGGGATATGCAACATTCTTGGAGATTGATCATGGAATCTTTTCTACGGTCATTCTCTCTCTTCCGCTTATTCAAGAAGGGTAGTTGTCAGTTTCTGACGAAAGAATGTGCACTGTACTGGTTAACCGCTTACGTCTAAGCCTGCTCAGAAAAAGTGTGGATAGGTAAACTGACCGGCGCAAAAATGACCTAAAGGTCGTTAAACTCCAATACAAACAAACAAACAAATCGACAATATCCCCGTTTGAGTTCGTCGGAGCGTACACCATTGAACAAGACTTCAGAAGCTGTGATGTGGTCTTCTTTGCCTCTCTGCACTGACCGTCCAAAACAACACATGCGTATGTACATCGTACGGTATTTCCAAATGACTTGGGTACGAATTGACTATACTAAAGTCATTTCGTACCCATTTTGGTCAATGCGTACCCAAACAGTTACGAAATGACTTGGGTACGAAATGGTTGTTAGTGGGAACGAAATGACCAAAAAAAAAAAAAACAGGTACGAAATGACCAAAATGGTACGAAATGACTAGGGTACGAAATGACTTGGGTACGAAATGACCGGTTACCGTAAGCTTACCTGTCGTGGTATTTGTAACGGCAGATAGCTTGGCAGTCGTAGTGGACTAAGACCCGGAATCGCTGGTTGATCGTTGCAAAATCCATGTCGGTGGGAAGGCTTAGGCGGCGAAGTATTGCGTCGTTTCTTCTTCGTTGGCTCCGGTGGCGTAGGACGAGGAGAAGGCTCTGGCAAAGACGGTGCTGGAACAGGCGAAGGCGTTGGTCGCTGTAGTGTCGGCGCTTGCGCAGGTTCGGCGCTGTCTGTCGGTGGTCTTTGATAGACGGGGATCGCGGGTGTCCTTTTAAGGGGGATGGGAACGCCTGACAGATTTTCTGCCATTTTTCAGAAGGGAGACCACTTTCGGGACATCCTGTTCGCTCTACTATAAGCCCTGTCCCACTAGAAAAGGGGTTTACTCTGAAAGAAAAGAATTTGCTCCTGAGGAGCAAATTCTTTTCTTTAAGAGTTGACCCCTATTTAAATGGGGGACAAAATACTTTTGCAGGAGTTGCCTCCCCTGAAGGTGTATCCGTTCCCCTTAACTGTCTCTACTTGTGGCGCTGCTTGGCGTACACGGTAGGCGTGGCGCTTTTTTCTTTGGCCTGACTATAGTTGTAACTTGAACTGGAAGGCTCAGGTCCTAAGTGAGGGTGACAGCTACCCTCTGGGGCTCAAGAGCAGTGTTCACTTGAGGTACCCAATGAAGTTTGCAAGACTGAAGGAAAGTTACCAGAGGCTCTGGTGATGCTGACTATTCGAGAGCTGAACAGAGAAATGTGCGAATGATTTTGTTTGTTTGATTTGAGGTTTAACGCCCCCGTCAACACTGTAAAGGTCATTTTGGAGACGTTGTTTCCAATTTTGTGGGACTTTTACCCGACATTGAGATGAAATGACCTCTCAAGCCCTGTCGCCCAATGAAACCAATCATGGACGGTCCGCCTCGCACTGCGGTTCCTGGACAGGCTTAGATCCTCTAAGCGGTTTACCAGTACTAGTGCGACCAACGCCTACGCCTGTACTAGCTCTGCGTGGAAGCATCATGCAGCCAATATATTTCTTCAAGCCCCTATGGGCGGGGGCCGAATGTGCAAATGGAATGATCATCTATGTCAGCATTTTTTCTACGATAATTATACCAGTACCTGTAATTAATTACAGGGGAGTAGGTGGTACCTTTTCTGCATTTATTTTTATTTTTTTCCGAGACTTTTTTCCTTTTGCCGGATATTTACATTATGATTGGCTCATGAGCTCTTGGGTATGAAACAGGTTATTGTTTGATGGGCGCATGCGCTGTTGCTGGCGCTGTTGGTAAAATTAGCATGTGGCTTGCCGCCATGCAGGTATGTAATATGAATATGGGTGGCAGTGCTCATGGTGCAAAGTTACTAACATCGTGATCGTGGAATTTTGCTGAGAAATAACAATGGAATTGAATGATTAAATGTGTGTTATTATATATGACCTATTCATATACATTTAACGCCAAACTGTTTGAATAAGGCGGTTCGATCGAAAACGAAAATATATCATCGGAGGGTTAAAATGGTATTCTCTGGCTTTGACTCTCGATATTCTTATATGACTTGAGACTCTTTGCTCTGTCTCTCTCTCTCTCTCTCTCTCCTCTCTCTCTCTCTCTCTCTCTCTCTCTCTCTCTCTCTCTCTCTCTCTCTCTCTCTCTGTGTGTGTGTGTGTGTGTGTGTGTGTGTGTGTGTGTGTGTATTCGGGTTTAACGTCGCTTTCAACAATTTTTCAGTCATATCACGACGGTGTCTGGTTGCGACAGGGAGCTCAATGCTCACTTTTATAGTGCTGCCTCACTGAAGTATCATGTCCCAGACACATTACATGATACCACACCCAGTCACATTATCCTGACACTGGGTCGACCAGTCCTAGCTCAACCCCATATTTCTGAGTGCCAATCGAGGAGCAGCTATTACCGCGGCCCGGGATCGAACCCTTGACCTCCCGTTCCCCGGAGCGGACACTCTACCAACTGAGCTATCGGGGCCGGTACTATGCTCTATGTTATATACATCGACAAGCATAGTATCGATAAAAAAAAAAAAAAAATAGGCCTACACAGAAGCACTATTAACCCAGGCACCATGCGTCGCTAAAATTAGGTCACAGGAATTTGCGTAGTGAATACTGGCTGAATTTCCTTTTCAAAAACACAAAATAACCGTGTTCATAGGCCTATCTGCTTGAGAGTTCCTGTAATAAATAGCTTTGTAATGCACATAGATTATAAACATTTTATGGACTCATATTTAGAGTGCGCATGTTTTTGTCGAACAATAAACCTGAGGATATCCGAATGCCTAATTATAGTAAATTATGCAAAAGCAAACACTGGAAACTAAGTTGTCAGTGCAATGTTTATTGATCCTGTATACGTTTTGTATTGAGCAAGCCATCACGTGAACAAGTCCGTGAAATGATCACCCCTCTAAACCCCACTTTGTATAGAGAAAACTGGAGTTTACAGGGGTATACGTTATTTTTCTTATTTCTACTCCAAGACATAGGTTGTTAGTGCTCGTCTGAACCGCCTCAATGAGGCGGTTCTAACGAGCATCAACAACATATGTTTGGAGTACAAATAAGAAAATATCAGAAATTTTCATCCAAAAAAGTAACTTTTGTGGAGATACGACAGAATGTACTAGGTCACACGGATGTGTTATCGTAATGCATGCCAAAAATGGAATCTGTTCTCAAAGAAGAGAATTTGTTCCACAGGATTTGTTTGATTTGTTTGATTTGAGGTTTAACGTCCCCGTCAACACTGTGTAGGTGATTTTGGAGACGTTGCTTCGAGTTTTGTAGGACTTTTACCCGACATTGAGATTAAATTACATCTCAAGCCCTGTCACCCAATGAAACCAATAACGTTTATAAGCATGGACGGACGGTCTCGCGCCGCTTTGCCTGGGCAGGCTTAGATCCTCTAAGCGGTTTACTACTACTCATGTGCGGTCGGTTTCAGCTATGCGTGGAAGCATCGTGCAGCTCATCTATTTCTTCAAGCCCCGATTGGCGGGGGGCGTTGTTCCACAGGAGAAAATAGTATCCTTTGAGAGTAATATTTTGCTAGAGTTTTTCCCTGAAGGCGTAGCCATTCGCCTCAAATAAATGAATAAATAAATCCTTACAAACAGGGTATTTTAATTGAAATAAGGTATAATAACAAAATTCTGAATCCTCAGCCATGGGGCTATTGCCTGTGAAAGTTGAGAGAATTAAATGGTTTCGGAGCAATTCTGTGGCATTACAGACGGATGTACGGACGGACGGACGGACGGACGGACGACGGGTATGACAAGAAACCCGATTTTTCTTCGAAAAATCGCGGGGATAGTTAAGAAATTTCATATTCTTTCCGAAAACATGCCTATACAATTACATTGAAAATTTTACCGCCGAAAAACGAACATTTTAACAGAAAAATTGTGATGTTTTCTTATTCCTGCTCAAAATATAGATTGTCGAGGCGGTTCAATCTGTATTTTAGAGCAGAATTAAGAAAAATAAAGTTAATCCCTGTTAACCACAGGTTAGACTTATATAAGTCCTAGATGTTATTAGGTGTGCTCATGCATTCGTTATTTTATATCATGCCACCATGCAAGGCCAGATTTTATTTTATCCTGACTCAAACATCTATGTTTGATGTGATGAGAGCTCAAAAGAGAGATTTAAGGAAGGGGTATATATTTTCATCTAAGGATTACTTTGTATACAAAAAGCACATCTCATCAGACTTTATAAGTCTAACCACAGGTATACTATATAAAAGTGGGATTCAAGGGGTCAAACTCTTATAAAGGCGTATTTACGTGATGTTGCCCTGTTACAGGTCCTAGATATGCTGTATTGGGGGCAATGCGGAAAACCTAAGGGCAAATATTATAACGCTATTGGGATTTACATTTTTTTGTTGTTTTTGTACCCCTTTTACAGGGCTTCACAAATATCCTGAGATACTTCTCAGGTGAGCGATATATAATTGTGATCGCTTAATGTCCGTCGTGCGTAACTCTACACGCCACTGAGGCTTTTCATAAATTTAACCAATATTTCAAGTTGAAGGTGTTAAATCCGATAATTCAAGCAATATTTTCATTAAATTGGAACTTTAAACATCATATAGTAACTCAAATGCTGTAATTTTACATATTTCATACAAATATGGGCCTAAATATGTTCATAATTTTGAAAATGAATGAAGCAGTATCGCCCTTGAAGTTAATCCTGCCGAAAATAATTTACTTGCACTTAGTTTTTTATAAGGGAGGTAACCTCAACTTTCTACACTAGGAGTCACAGAGGTTATAAAACATTTTTCATGCTCAACTCAGCTGAGCATGAAATTTGTAATACTCATAATTATTAAAATACAAACAAATCCGGCAATATTCCTGCTCAGATCAGCACAGAATTTTATTTCTCCTGCTGGATATATTTCATGTTCAAGAAAAAAGTTCTATGCTGCATGGTGCTTCCACGCAGAGCTGAAACCGGCCGCATATGAGTACTGGTAAACGACCCCATACTAACCCGCTTTGAAAGTCTAAGTCTGCACAGGCAAAGAGGCGAAGGCCTAAAAAAATCAAAGCACTGAGGCTTAAAGTCCCCATCAACACCATTTAGGTCAATTTGGAGACGTTGCTTCCAAATTTGTGGGACTTTTAGCGGGCATTGGAAATGAAATGACATCTCAAGTCCTGCCGCCAAATAAAAACCAACTGGGTTTATATGCCTGGACGGTCCCGGGTACCTATAAAGCGTTTCCAAGAAGTCGGAACTTGAAAAAACGCTGTTCAGGATGAGTCTAAGGTGGTCTATGTGCTTATTCAAAGTGAAAACGACGATACGACGTCATGGCATTGCATCGACTTCTTGATTAGACGTCAGGTGCCCGATGGGATGAGGTCTTCAGGTAGCCAGAACCCAAAATATTATTACGTACAACTAAAAAAAATCTATGTAAAACATCTTTTTCCGAGATCGGGGCTAAATTTGCTCCCGAGGGGAGCAGCCCATGGAGAACACTAGGCCTATTACATTGTATTGTATTGCAAGGATTTTGCATAACGTAGGGGAGACCGGGGCAAAACGGAACGCGGGGCAAAATGAAACAACACAGGTTTTGTTTATTATGACGTCATATATGATGTATTAAATAATGAAAAAAAAAAAAAAAAAAACACGCGCCAAACAATTCCGCGGTTTTCGCTATTGCAGTGTGCGGTTGAAAAGCCAAAAGGAAAACAATGTTGAGTAGAATAAGTAAATTTATATCAATTTTCTAATTTATTGAAATCGACCTCATTGATATTGTAAGGGAATAGTCCATTGTAGACTATATAAAAGTTATATCTCTCAGGTTTATCCTACCGCACATTCTAAATGTCTTACTACATATGTTCAACGGATTGCTACGGGTCAAAGGTTATATGGTGTGAATGGGGCAAAATGGAACATTTGAGACGGGGCAAAATGAAACAGTGTTCCATTTTGCCCCGCACATTGTCAAATATCGAATAAAAAGTTTTTCCGACAAGTCTGCGATAGTCACGTGGACTTGAACATTGAAGAGCTTTTCGCTAAGTAACTTTGCGTCGATTGACAAATAGTCGACCCACAAACAGCCGTGTTATTTGTTCACTATGACCCACGTTCAGAGTCTTGCATACATGTTAGAGAGTTATCTGTAAAATTTGGACGGGAATCATGTGTTTGGTTTGGCAAACAGTGTAGACCTATATCAGAACGCGGTGTACGATCAGGGTCTACACTCTTTGCATTAGGTACAGGAATTTAAGGATATTCTGAAACAGTCCAAGTCCCCGTCCATGACCATTTTCAAAGCCTGCTCTCAGACAATCGGCCAGTCAGTGCTGTCAGTGCTTTTATTTATGTACCCTCAAACCCTCGCACCCTTATGTTTCTGGAGTGCACTCTTCCATCACTTAAGTTGGACACGTCCATTCTATTAATAGGGCGTCTAGCTTAATGGTAAGCAATATACCCCGATGAGTTGGCTCAGAGCCTTCACATCAGGGTCTACACCGTTTTAATAAGTATTTGTACCGGGCTTAAGGATTGTAAGGGATAACAAAAACAAAACAAAAAAAAAAAAAACTACAGTAGAACTTCGATGGCTCGAACACCGATGGCTCGTTCACCGTGGATGTGTCGAACCCATTCTTGAGCCTCTAGCGAAATCCTCTACATAAGAAACGGTGGGAGATGATTAAGGATATTTTAGTTTTTTTATCTTGCAAATGTATGCTGTGTGTACTCATTAGAATCGCCTCGATGAGGCGATTCTAATGAGTACACACAGCATACATATTCATTATAGAACACCGAAAAGATGTCTAAAATTCATTATAGAACACCGAAAAGATGTCTAAAAGTATCTCGTTATGCCTCTTCACAGTAACCTCAGTGGCTCGAACTACCCCTGTCTCCAACAGATTTTCGATGTCCAAAAGGTGTTCGAGCCATTGGAGTTCGATTGTAGATGTGCTGTATTATAAGGGCAAAGTCAACAGCATGTTAACCACGAATATATGTTTATTTTGCAAGCGCGAGAGCACTCTTGTTTGCACATGTGATAAACTTAAGGCAGCGTTCCGGTAATTACCGGGTTTTAATAATTATGACAAATAACTATGATGACCAGTCAACAGGAAATCATTCAACCAGTCCAGACCTTTTCTTGAATGCTTCCGGAGCAAAGGTCATCATTAGATATTCTACGCCCTCGGGCGTTAACAATTACGCAATAACATGCATTAGAATTAAAACAAACATGGGTAATTTGAATCCGTAGATTGTGCATTCTGTATGTAGGAATACTGTCATCTATTTCATATGGAACAGTATTATGTTAAAAACTCAATTATGCAAGGTGCAATTACAAAATGAATTGTTGAAAACGCACTTTGCATTATGAACCTTTCCATATCTTACTACTTTATTCGAATATGCAACATGCACATTCTATTTTGAGACCTTTGTATTTAAATATGGCATTTGGACGTCCTATTTTGCAATATTCAGTTTCGATTCTGCTGTGGTAAGACGGGGTACCAGTCATTGAGGTGACGGTAACGTTCGGTATAGTCCGTGGATTTGCCGTATTTTTTCCGATGACAAGCGTCCGTTTGAGAAGATCGCATTCGCTTTTCCAGGGGCCAAATTCAAGCCAGCAGCGATAAATTTTATCCAGCTATATAATAATTCGGATATTTACAATAATGTGTACGTTTGCATCTTTAAAATAAATTTTACAGCGGGGTTCCTTATTTATATATTTATGAGAAACAGGATTTTTATTTAAAAGTTAGTACTTGTTTGACGAAGGGGAAAATACTCTATCGTTGAATATTTACTAAAATAAATTACCATGAGGGATTAGTTTGTGCCGAATCCATGGATTTGAAATGAGCATAGATTGTTAAAATTGATGAATTCATACAATTATCATAAATCTGATCCTTCTGAGGTGTTACTTATAAAGATATTAGTTACTAATTCCAACCTCACTCAAAACTCAAATGTTTGGATATTATAGAAGTATGTATATGTCCGCTCAGGAAGTAACCGAACGATGGTCTCCCTGTTCGCGGGCATGGATTCGTTCCCTAGGACCTTACCAGCTGACCATACGGGGAAACTGGTAAACAACAACCAGTGTGCCTCAATTCCCGTTATTACTCTAATTTGTTTAGTTTAATAATATTTTATTGCAAGAAAAGCAATGGGGTTGGGCCACAAGTTCTCTCAACATTAGTTACGGCCCTTCCCCTACATGGTCACTACTGATACAATAACATCACATGAAAATGGCTAGATAAACTACATGCATTTTAAAAGTTAGATAAATAAATAAATAAAGTGTTGTCATCGAGAATTCTGGCGAAATTAAGCAATTGTGACATATATGTAAGATAGGTTTATGAGATGATATTGGTAAATCTTCTCGTGCCTTTTATATATCTCTGAACTGCATCAAAAAGTACGGTATTGTCGCTATCGACTAAGTTTTCGTCACCATACAGTAACTTGTTAAGGTTCAGAGGATGAAAATTTCGGGTAGACAGAAATAGAAGTATCCGTTCTCTATTGTATGTGTGGCATGTAAAGAAGTAGTGCTCTGCGTCTTCACGGCTGACTCCACAATCACATGAAGGACTTGGAATAAGATGATTCCGATAAAGGTCATTTTTAAGGTTGCTGCAACTGTTGCGTATTCTAGCGTGCATTACCGAAAGGTATCTGTCACCAAAATAATAGTATGACGGGACTTTATTGACAGGAGATCTTGATCTTTTAATATGGTGTTTAAATGTAGATAAGGTATTAGATTCACGAATACTCATGTCAGTTGAATTCCATAGTGCTATTGACGAAGGAATACACGATTTATGTGAGATTTCTGTACGGGTGAAGGGAACCGAAATATTATTACTATTTCTGAGAGGGTAATTGGAAGGTTCTCTGACAAAAGGAGGTATTAAGTCCAAAATGTATGATGGGACAGTGGCATTCACAGTTTTATACATAAACATAAGTTTTTGTTGGTTTCTTCTTTCGGCTAGTTGTATCTGATTTAAATACTCATCGTCACTATTATGAACATAACTTACTCATTCTCAGTCCCGACCCACAACCATAGAAACGCACCTGTGGTCACAATGACAGCTGTCGTATTCATATGTCCGTCTGTCGTCATAAGTTAGACTTGGGCATGATGGCTTTCATCCAACAGAATCACAACGCAAAAATATTAGCTGGTCGTCTATCAGTTCGTCCGTCCGTCTGTCTTCAGCCAGCAAAACCTTGCTGAGCTAGTGTCGCGACTGTCTTAACCAGCCTACTACATATTTCTTCAAGTTCTACATGTAACGATTTGGCAAATGGAGTGGCTGAATCCAAACCATTTTGTACTTACATGTATTTCCATGTATTAGGTCTACACCAAAGTTTTTTCTTCTTCTTGTTTTATTACAGTTAGACCGCGTACAGCGTACCCAGGTTTACCTGGCGGAACTTAACGACATTATTTATTTATTTATTCACTTATTATTAAAGTGTACAGAATCTAGAAAAAAAATGTTTTTGATGCATTAGATTTGTACA
This sequence comes from Lucinisca nassula, assembly GCA_963580285.1. Lineage (NCBI taxonomy): Eukaryota > Metazoa > Mollusca > Bivalvia > Lucinida > Lucinidae > Lucinisca > Lucinisca nassula. The sequence goes on from OY757027.1 coordinate 46,899,664, forward strand.
TTTTACCGCCGAAAAATACAACAACAAAAATTGTAAGATGAAAAGTCGTGATGATATTTTTCTGACTGTTGCTTAAAATATACATTTTGGGTACACGTTAAAAGCGCCTCTTCGATGCGGTTCTAACGAGTACCCACAATCTATATTTTGGAGTAGAAATGAGAAAAATAAGGTTTACTCCTGTAAATCCCAGTTTTACTCTATAAAAGTGGGGATCAAGTGTGTGTGTGTGGGGGGGGGGGTGGAAGGGGGTCAGAATTATAAAGATGTGTTTAATGGTGGGGTGCGCTTGGTATGTGAGTGCGTTTTTAGTTTTACGTCTCACCAACAGCTAAGGTCATACGGAGAGGGGACCTGGGTTTAAAGACTCATCCGAAATTCTGGAGAAGCCCGGGGTCGATCTTGCGATCCCTGGTTAATGAGGCGAGTAGCATAACCACAACACCACAGAGGCTTCCAGCGCTTGATATGTTACATTGTAGCAGGTGCGGGTTTTGCACCTGCACTCCGGTATGAAAGAATTTGCTTCGCGTTGTGTTTTGTCAAAAAAAGTGGAAACCTTTGCGTTTTGTCACTTGAAGCCAAAAATCTAGTATAAAAAGTCAGATAGTTTTCTATTTTCTTATAAATTAATGAATGCATTTAACACAAACAGTTACGAACATCTACATAAACATGTGACAAAATAAACAGGGAATCAGACCCCCGGCCTTCGTGGCTTGAAGAAATAGATGGGCTGCATGAACTGAAACCGACCCGCACACCAGTACTGGTAAACCGCTTAGAGGATCTAAGTCTACCGAGCCAAAGCGGTGCTTACAAACCCTATTGGTTTCATTGGGCGACAGGGCTTTGATATGTCATTTCATCTTAGTGTCGGGTAAAAGTCCCACAAAAGTGGAAGCAACGTCTCCAAAATTATCTATATTGTGTTGACGGTGACGTTAAAACATCAAATCAAACAACAGAACCAAAATGCCTAGTTTTAGAATTCCGTTGGATATGCCCCAAATCAGAAATAAATGTTAGAGGGAACGTAAGTCGTAGTTCATCTGAAAGCATTTTCACGAAAGAAAGTTGTAACTATGTTTGCTTTCAGTCTCACAAAGGTCTACACGATTTGGACAGTTGCCTTTCTGTGCCATACAAAATTAGTATAAGTATTTACAACAAATTTATATTTTAGAGGTGCAATGGCCTGAACACATTTGCGATATATTTAGATAAAACATGGGCACAAAACAAACCAAGCAAAGCTGATTCCTGGTCTGACATATAAAATAAAAATTATGTGTAAATGATTTTATCGGGAAGGATGTAGTGTCCCCAATTTGTCCGTTTTATGCGAAAAATATAGTTCTCTCATTTCTTTCACTCCTCCGTGTCACCAATACGCTTGCTGATTTTTTGGGGTATCTGCCGAATACAGGCGGACGTTTACGGGAACGGTACGAAAGAACGATCACAGCGCCACTGAACGAGAATAATGGGAACTAGAAGAAGCAGAAGCGGAATTTCAAGTTGCAAAATAGGACGAGAAACAGAAAGAAAACTACACAAATTCCAAAAGCAGACTACAAAAATGAATATCATAATGCAGTGTTGCACAATTTTAACTGAATAAAGCATAACAGAATATCAAAATTGCATATTGCAATCTCAATGTTGCATAATTGAGTTTTTACCTAAATACTGTTCCATAATTTCAGCACTGATTTGAACTGATAATTATACCTTACATACCAGTATATAGGGAGCTGTGGGTTGATTTTATCGATTCCTGATCATTGCCTCCACTTCTGTTCTACTAGAGCATTGGTTGCTAGACACATCCGACATACACTTGCCTGTTTCTTTTACAATATTTATTGCTAGACACATATATGTACCGACAGACACTTGCCTGTTTCTACTACAGTATTTATTGCTGGACACTTACCGAATGACACTGTCCTGTTTCTACAAAATATTTATTGCTAGTCACATACCGACAAACACTTGCCTGTTTCTACGAAATTATTTTTGCTAGACGCATACAGACAGATACTTGTCTGTTGCTACTAAAGATTTTTTTTTTTTTTTTTGATTTGGGTTTTACGGCCCTTTCAAGACTATTTCACTCATATCGAGCCGATCGTTAATCATAGGTGGGCGAAAACCGGAGTTCCCGGAGAAAAACCACCTGATCTTCCGTTGCAGAACTTGGCGTCTCACACGTGACCCGAGCGAGGCTCGAACCCACGGCGGTGAGAGACCTAATGACTAAGAGTCAGCGCTCTTATCCATTAGGCCACGGAGGCCCGTTTTGCTACTAGAGAAGACAGACACTTTCCTGTTTCTGCTAAAGTATTAATTGCAAGACACATAACGACGGACAATGTGTCTATCAACTAAGATATTTAATACACTGGTATTGTTTGAAGTAACACACACACACGCGCACGCACGCGCGCGCATTTCAGCAATGTTTACATTGCAGAAGCTAATCGGAATTATTTTTGTGTTAGAAAGGTTAGTATGTTATGACATCAATCTAACCCCACTCTATACTGAATATACTGGGGTTTACAGGGGTATACATGCTTTTCTTATTCAGTCTAATCCAAAACATAGGTTGTGGGCACTCGTAAGAACCAACTTAATGAGGCGGTTCAACCGAGCACTCACAGCCTATGTTGTGAGTATAATCAAGAAAAATATCTCGAATTTTAATCAGAAAACCTGTTTTGGAGACATACAAAAGGAGCCACCGTGTCAAACGGATCGTAATGAATGCTTAAGGATAAAATGTCACTTACAAATTACGCCAAATGGGCTCCGCCGTTTGTCAAAACTATTTATGCTGAGTTTTGAATTAAAATTTACACCGACAAGGAACTCAAGGAACTGTACATGTATTAGCATAAATATGTTGTGGAATTCCGGTGACGTCGCCGAGATTTTCGACGTGGTTTACAACCGCAAAAACAGTATTGTGGGATAGATAATAAATAAGCTGTGGTTTGATACAAAAAGCTCGCGCACTGCAGGAATATGGACCAACTAACGTAACAAGAAGGTCAACACGTAGGAAGTAGAAAACGTATTCTGCAATGTCACAGTAGGATTAAATTGGGACTGATTATTCAGAGTAAAATTTCAGTACAACGCATTCTTATAAGGATGATGCATAACACTGGTGTCTTTAGGAGCCAACAAGATATATTAAACCTCAATTCAAGCATACGTTTGCGTCTTTCATATATATAGAGGTTTGTTCGTTTGTTTGTTTGAGGTTTAACGTCCCCGTCAACACTATTTAGGTCATTTTGGAATCGTTGCTTCCAATTGTGTTGGACAATTACCCTGCATTGAGATCTCACTACCTGCCCACCAACAGGGTTTATATGCATGGATGGTCCAACTCACAACTCCTTGCGGTTCTAACGGGTACCCATAAACTAGGTATTGGAGGAGAAATAACGAAATACCTTATGCCCCTGTAAAATAGAAGTGGAGGCAATGATCAGGAATCGATACAATTAACCCACAATCAGAGACATCAAAAGGAAAATAAACACAAACACGAAAGAACAGACCCCAATGGAAACTTCAACAGCGGAAATTCAAAGGGACAGTTACTTTCCCACAAAATGGCCAATAGGCTATCCAAAATAAAATAATATATGCGATACAAATACCCAAAGACAAACCATAACAAAAATAAACCGCAATAGAAGAACCGCCTTGGAACGGTCAGCGGAAACGAGAATTCCACTGGGGGGCTTAAATCGATTTTACGTGGCCACAATCCTCGTCCTTACTTCCGTCGCGATATAGACAAATAATTTGTTCAGTCCGCATGAATGCCTCCTAACTCATCAGTGCAACATCTCCGTGATCACAAAAAAATCAAACAACCACAGAGATGAAACAACGATGAGGACTCTACAGCAAGAAACTACTGAAATGCTGGAGCAAAAATAAACCACCAGCAAACCCAATTTTTCGTTATAAAAAGCGGCGTTTTACAGAGGTGGTCATTATACGGGCTGGTCTGGTCCTTTGGGATTATTGAGTTCATTTAGAAGCATTTTGAAAATAGAGTTCTGCTTTAAGCCGGTGCTATGGGGCATGACCTGTGTTGCACATTTCAGTACTGGCCATGAACAGACTCAATAAAACCGAGTCTGCTATTTTCGTTTATTTGATGTATTCTTTGCTTCCAAAGGATCTAACTATTCAGAACTTATTTATCTTCACTGTAGCTGGTGCTGTGTCGTGTGGCGGCCGTAAAAAGTCTCCCCGTACACCCATCATAGTACAGATTACATTTTCTGGTCATTTGGGATCATCGGGTTCATTTAGAATCATTTTGAAAATAGAGTTCTGCTTAAGCCGGTGCTAAAGGGCGTGACCGGTGTTGCACATTTCAGTACTTGTCATGAACAGACTCAATAAAACCGAGTCAGCTATTTTCGTTTATTTTGTGTATTCTTTTCTGCCAAGGCTCTAACTATTCAGAACGTATTTGTTAACATAATGAGTTATAATGCAGTTGCATTAGAACACTGTATTAAAGTCAAAAACATTGTAAAAATAAGGTTTGGCATAAAATTTCCAAGGCGCACATCTCACACAGCTATTTGTATTATCCATTCTTACGGTGATATTTCTGTTGAATTTAATCTGGCCCCGAGGTTGTAAAACGATTTTCATGCTCAACTCACTTGAGCATGAAATTTGTCCTGCTCACAAATTTTAAAATGCCAACACTTGTTGGCATTTTAAAATTTGTGAACAGGACAAATAACATTCTCTGCTATCTGAGAAAGAAAAATCGCTCAACTTCTTAGTATACTGGGAGGACCGAAGTTCGAGGACGTAAGCGACTTGACCCGTATATATTTCTATAAATAGCAAAATATTAAAAAATTGGTAACAAAATAGCCAAACAACATTTGATGAATAAAATGTCAGAAACAAACATGAAAATTAACGAGCAAACGTCGACAGAGCTTATTATTTGTTGAATGACTCATTTTCTAGTCATTTTCAAAATGGCATTTAAGTTCGAGGATGCAGTTGTCATGGGGATCATTAAGGTGCTGTGCGGGATAAAAATAAAATGAAGGCATGTAATTTATAACAAGATACTTTGTTTGCAAATATCATTAGTTTTACTGGAAATCATTTTGTAATTGATGATTTTTTCATTTCTTCTACATTTGTGCTCAAAAGTTTCTACTTCTTCTAGATATCTGTTCAGTTCATTCTGTTCTATTCCATACGAGTCCAAAAATTTAGCTCGCTTTTATAATTTGTTCATTCATATCTACTTCAAAGGAGAATTAGATGTCCTAAGAACAAGAATACTTTTCCAAAGTTTTGATTTTAAAGGTTTTAATATTTCTTAAGAGCATCACATTCAGTACGGCTCTTTGTTTATCAGAAGAAAAATTAAGCCTCTGAAGCAATAAGGAAGCAAGTATGTTTAGTTAACGAATTTCCCCACATTGAGCCTCATACGAAAATGACCGATAAACGGGTCTGCTGGTATATGCCAACAGTAAACAAAGGACCCTTGATGTTTCCGCCAAAACGTGTGGGAATGGAGAAATCGTTTGGTTAATCTTTGGGGTAAAAGTATTTGCAAAAATGGCGGATTTTTGTACCGTTTTAATGTTTCAGGCAATATTTACCTCTCTGATTGGCATCGCAAGAATATTATACTGCCAAGATGTTGGCTTTTATTTGTGGTTTGTTCTTGTTGATTCACGAAAGAATGGCATCGGAAGTAATCAATATATACAAACACAAATGACGTCATCAAACTTGCGTGACCCTCAAAGTTACATGACGTCACTATATTTTAATTTTTGCTGAGCACCACAATGTTCATGCTCAGCTGAGTTGAGTATGAAAAGAGTTTTGTAACCCCGGAGCCAGGTATCACCGATCAGACTGTCGTACTAGTCCCTGAAACGCCAGGCGGGACCAACACAGGACGTTGGTTTCAAATGTGTCAGTACGACACGGATGCCCCGCCCTGTGGCCATCTACACTAAGACACACGTAGTTTGCAAAGGGCTGTCATCAGACATTATAGCTTACCTGAAAAAGAAAACGTCATTGAGTCGGGGTTATTGCCGATTAAAGACGACACTAATATCTATAATCATACAAATTCATCGCAAGGTTTAGAAAAATGCTCTTAAAACTTTTATATAAAACTTCAAAATTAAAGTATGTGGGCGTGGGCAGAGGTATTGCTGAATTACACGTTGATGGTGTGTCTTTCACCATTGAAATATTAATTAAATCCATCACATGGTTTTGAAAATATAAGCTCTTTAAAATGAACAGTTAAAATTTCTAAGACCGTGACCATTACCCTGAGGGCATAAACAGTTTTCGGGGTATTGCTAAATGAGTCGCTGGGCCAGTATGTATAATGAAACAAAATGTGAATCAAATCCATTACATGGTTCGGAAAATATAAGCTTTTTAAAATGTAACATTTAAAATTTCTAAGTCTGTGAACTTGACCTTGATGGTATGGGCATGGGCGGGGATATTGCTCAATATACCTTTGGACCTATATATATCATCATACCAAACATCTACCAAATCCATCATATGGCTGGTAGAATATGATTTTGTTTGTTTGATTTGACGTGTACAACGTCACCGTCAACACTGTTAATGGCATCTCAATCCCTGCTCCCAGTGAAGTCAATAGGGTTAACACGTACTGACACATTTGAAACAAAACAAACCAAACCACCATCATCACCACCACCAACAACAACAGCAACAGCAGCAGCAGCAACAACAACAACATCATTACTACTGCTACTAATGATAATAATCATTAACAAATCTACTATATAAAGTATTATGATGTAATTTTGGCTATACCAGATTTAACCTGGGTGAACTATATCAGCTCCCCTTTAGACTTTCTAAGCGGGTTACCAGTACTCATGTGAGGTCGGTTTCATCTCTTCGTGGAAGCAGCATGCATCCCAATCTTTTTCTCCCAGCTCCGATGGACCGGGCCATTGGAATATATGAACTCTTAAACCTTCAGTCGGAACAAATGCTTTGACCTGAGTCTAACAGGATCACGTACACACGTTCACAGGTACGCACACAGGTACGCACGTACGGAACACAGAAAAAAAAAAACATATGCCACCGGCAACATGCAAATAAGACTTGATTTTTAATGTGAATATTCAGATAAACTGTCAATCAATCTTTAGTTTCTTTCAACAACAACAAAACAACCCAAACCACCACCATCACCACCACCACCAACAACAACAGCAATAACAGCAGCAGCAGCAGCAACAGCAACAACATCATTACTAATGCTACTAATGATAATAATAATCATTACCCAATCAACCGGCCCCGATAGCTCAGTTGGTAGAGTGTCCGCTCTGGGGAACGGGAGGTCTCGGGTTCGATCCCGGGCTGCGACATACCAAAGTCGTTAAAAATGGTACTAGCTGCTCCTCGCTTGGCACTCAGATTTACGGGGTAGAGCTAGGACTGGTCGATCCAGTGTCAGGATAATGTGACTGGGTGTGGTATCATGTAATGTGTCTGGGACATGATACTTCAGTGAGGCAGCACTATAAACGTGAGCATTGAGCTCCCTGTCGCAACCAGACACCGTCGTGATATGACTGAAAAATTGTTGAAAGCGACGTTAAACCCGAATTCACACACACACACACACACACACACACACACACACACACGCACACACACACACACACAACACACACACACACACACACACACACACACACACACACACACACATTACCCAATCTACTATATAAAGTATTATGATGTAATTTTGGCTATACCAGATTTAACCTGAGTGAACTATAGCGCCGTCCAATATTTTTAACTATTGGACGCTTCTACTGGACAGTCTTTTCGATATAAAATGATTGGGTGCAACATAAATATTGTACGACAGACTGCATGCATGGTAGTTAACCCAATCACGGTTGACAACTTTGCTTCCCTCTTAAATTGCACGCCGGTGGGTCAGGCTTCAGATTCTATGGCGGTTCCAGCGTAAAGGTTTACTGAAAATTAAAGCGATCTAATTCAATGTAACGTTGGCTGTTGCCTGATACTCTGTCGCTGGTTGGGTCCATCGGAGTCTAACTGTTGGTTTTCTTTTGCTCCGGAATTTCAGTGGTTTCTTGCTGTCGAGTCCTCACCGTTGTTTCATCTCTGTGGTTGTTTGATTTTTTTGTGTTAACGGAGATGTTGCACTGATGAGTTAGGAGGCCTTCATGCGGAATGAACAAACTATTTGTCTTAATCGCGACGGAAGTAAGGGCGAGGATTGTGGCCACGTAAAATCGATTTAAACCCCTTCAGTGGTACTCGTTTCCGCTGACCGTTCCAAGGCGGTTCTTCTGTCGCGGTTTATTTGTGTTATGGTTTGTCTTTGGGTGTTTGCGTCGCTTATATTATTTTATTTTGGACATTTTGTGGGAAAGTAACTGTCCTTTTGGCTTTCCGTTGTTGATGTTTCCATTGAGGTCTGTTGTTTCATGTTTGTGTTTCTTTCCCCTCTGGTGTCTCAGATGGGAGCTGAGGTCTAATTGTATCGATTCCTGATCATTCCCTTCACTTCTATTTTGCTCTATATAATACATGCAATTTGGAATCCATCTTTGAACCTTGGTATATCCAAAACAGTGTAAAGAAGAACCAAGTGAAAATAGGGTTGTGTGTTGTGTTTACATACTATTAAAGTCATAATAACAATGAAAAGTAATGTTTTCTTCTAGATCTGAAATTATCATGTCTCTTTAAACATGTTCATTGGTCTCTTATACAGTATATTCGATAGTTGGGTAAATAAACACACAAAAAAAAACAACAGTTATTTCAATTTCATGGCAGCGTGTATTGTTGTCGGAGGATAAGTTGAAAGTGACGTCAGCGAATGTTTTTGTTATTAAGCATTGTCCACTGTTGTCAAAAGGTTACGACGCTTCGGTAATGAAAATTATAACGGTATCGTCTGTCTTGCATGTCAATGATGGGTACGATAATGACAACGGTACAACCTGTCAAACCTACATGTAGTGGTTCACTCTTTTACGTCACTGTCAACCTATCTTCCGACAGCAGTAATATAGGCAAAACTATTGCCCCTCGGTACTGTGGACGATCTGATGTACTATTGCCTTCGGTCACGGACAATGGTGCATCAGGTCGCCCACATGACCTCGAGGCGATAGTTGTGACTATACTCCGACCTGCCATAAACTAACTGTGTGTGTGTGTGTATATAGAGGATCTTACATGAGTGTTCATGTATTATCGAATTAATTAAACGAGTTGAGGAAAAGGGATAAAATGCGAGGCTTTGCCGAGCATTTTATCCCTTTTCCCCCAACGAGTTAAATAAATTCAATAATACATGAGCACGAATGCAAGATTCTATTTATCATATGAAATTTAAAAAGCATTTTATTCACGAGATTGTTTGCAAAAATATCAATATTCCGCTATTAGTAAACGCGACGTCGTTAAGGACGTCGTACATGTAACGTTACTGGACGTATCTAGGTAATTTGCATATTTAATCCACTAGTGGATTATCTAAAATATTACATGGCGTTATTACACTCTCAGACGCGACTTCATATGATAAAATAATTTTTTTTTAAGGATTCTCAGATTATCCCCATTGGATTTTATTTACTAACTTATTGCAAAAAGGAAAAATCTAGAAAAATGAGTCAAAAACATTTATAGTTGGTAAATATTTGTTTACCGGAATAGGGATTAATGACTTACCCAGAGGTTAACAGATCACATTATTTTTACATATGAGCAAATTTCTTTCTATCGGGTACTTCAATACATCTATATGAGAAAAAAACATAATTTTTCTTTTTAGTTACGTTTGGGAGTTTAAAGAAAATTTCATCTAAATTCTGAATTGTATTACTTAAGGATTATTATTTTATTTTGGGCTTAGTGCTCATATCATCACGTGACTAAGTCCGTCAAATGAAGACCCCCCTAAACCCCACTTTTTACAGAGAAAACTGGAGTTTACGGGGGCATTCATTTTTTCTTATTTCTGCTCCAAGACACAGGTTGTTGGTACTCGTCAATGAGGCGGTTCTAACGAGCACACATAACCTGTGTTATGAGCAGAAGTAAGAAAAATATCAAGGATTTTCATGAGAAAAGTAGCCATTTTGGAGATGTGAAAAATGCACTATGTCGTACGGGTGAGTTTTCGTAATGTTATAGGATCAGACAACACATTACGATAACACACCCGTGCGACAAAGTGCATTTTTTTTCACATCTCCAAAATAGCTAGTTTTCTGGTGAAAATCTGTGATATTTTTGTAGTAGAAATAAGAAAAAAATGAATACCTCCATAAACCCCAGTTTTCTCTGTATAAAGTGGGGATGGGGGTGTTCATTTCACGGACTTGTTCACGTGATGAGATATTTTAAGGATAATTAAAAACAGAGCTAAGCACAATTTTGTTTATTTCAGTTATAATATTTTGTAAATAAATTAAATTATTTTATAGTAGACTTATCTGCATTTTCGCTTTCATTTCTTTCTTATTTAACATTAACTAGAATTCTGTCTGTTCTAAATGCAAATTATACAAAATGTAGTCTGTTTTAATTTTACGTTAACTATAATGTAACCTGTTCTTAGATCAGACGCCGCACAACGATTTGGCGACAAACAAGGAAACAAAACAGATGTTCAGATGAAAAACTAGAATTATTAAGATGAATGATGACATTTTCAAGTGAACATGTCCGTTTGCGTGTGCGTGTGTGTTTTTCTTTTACATCCCGTCAGCAATTCAAGTCCGGGTAATTAGTACACTTGTAGAGTCCTTTTTATATAGAGAACGTTGGGCTTTACATGTGCATGCATTTTGAAACATGCCTTTTGAAATATATTGACAATTTTACAACAAAAATAAAAAAAAAAGAGAGAAATTTTTCAGAAAAAAAAATCTGTCATATTTGGTATTTCTTCTCATAACATAGATCGTGGGTACTGTTAAGAACCTCCTAGTCGAGGCGGTATAGATTGTCGGTACTCGGTAGAACCGCCTCAACGAGGCGGTTCTTACGAGTGTGCAGTAAAAATAATATATATCCCTGTAAACCTCTTTTTATATAAAAAGTGGTCAAACTTATATGGTTGTGTTTTCGAGAAGCATTTTTCTTTATACTGGTTCAAAATATTAATCGTGGAACGCGTTAGAACCGCCTCAATGATGCGGCCCTTATTGGATTACAAATCCATGTTTGAATATGATTGTTTGTTTGATTTGGGGTTTAACGTCCCCGTCAACACTGTAAAGGTCATTTTGGAGACGTTGCTTCCAATTTTGTGGGATTTTTACCCGACATTGAGATGAAATGACATCTCAAGCCCTGTCGCCCAATGAAACCAATAGGGTTTATTAGCACCGCGGTTCCTGGACAGGCTTAGAGCATCTAAGCAGTTTTACCAGTACTAGTGTGCGGGCCGGATTCAGCTCTGCGTGGAAGCATCATGCAGCCCATTTATTTCTTCAAGCTCCTATGGGCGGGGGCCGAATTGAATATGAAATGTGACAAAGAAACTATAGTATGTTGTCATTACGAAAACGTGCCTATACAAGTACCTTGAAAGGTTGCAGATGACGTCACACACCTGCAGTTATCTTTCTTGCTGGAGATACCCAGGCTCATTTCCAACAGAATTTTAATGTTATTTCCTTGTAAATAACTTTCTTGACCCTTGGAAAATTATGACTGAGCCTTGATTACTTTATTCTTATGATCTTTAGGAACAATCACAGACACAGACAAATATTAACCCCTCTAGTGTTTTTATCACTAAGGATAATTGGTCAAAAATGAATGGATTTGTACACAAAAACCTGCCTGGTGTCTCCAATATGGCGGATCAAAGGAGAAAAATCTTGCAAAAAATGCTGTGCCTGCAACCTCTCAATTGCCGAAAAAGAGAAAATTTTAAGATGAAAAATTGTGATATTTTTTTCTTATTTCTGCTCAAAATATAGATTGTGGGTACTCATTAGAACCGCCTCTAGGAGGCGGTTCTAATGAGTGCCTACAATCTATATTTTTGATCAGAAATAAGAAAAGTAAGGTTTACCCCTGTGAACAGCTTGACGCTTATGACCCACAAAGAGGGTTGACGCATCGTTAAACACGAAATCTTCATCATCATCATCATACCCGTGTGAACCCAAGTTTTACCATATAAAAGTGGGGTTGAAGGGGTCAGGATAATTTAGGCGTGTGTCCGTGATGTGCAAAAAACATGCCACCTTGTCCGCCATGAGATATGCATGATTCCAAGAAATTATATTGGCGCCATTATATTTCCTTTTAGTACAAACCCATATTTTCAAGGCAAATGACATATTTTGAAAAAGATTACCTCCCCTGCAGGTGTATCTATTATTATTAATTAAACGACTGAATTAGATGAGTCATTAAAATCATTAATGTTGTTCCCTCTTACATAACATTAATAAACATCAATTAATCAATGGCGTATTTCTGGTCGATGTTTTGAGTTGCCGAAAAGGTCATTCATAGCCTCTTGCACTTAAAAGTCAGTCGTATGGAAATAAGTTAGCCCATTAAATGCCAATCACGACAATTGTCGTCTGCTTTGACGTCGGCTGGTTTGTTTTAAAGTCACTTTTACAAACAGTGTGGACCCAAATCAGATTGCTCCTAGAGGAGCAGAATGATTTGGGTCCACACTTTTTGCCTGTACGTATAAATATTTTTAAATAGTTTGAAAAAATAGCAGACGACATAAGCAGACGACATTTTCAGATGTAGTATTTCCCGGCGTCTTAAGGGGTAAATGTTTATTTCAAGAAATATGCATATAGCATGGTGACAGAATGTATAAACAATTGATTTAGTCGATCAGATGCTAATCATAAAAACTGTCGTCTGCGTGTTTGCTAAAAAATATTGTCTGCTGGTTAATTTAAAAGTCAGAGTAGCAAATATTTGTGGACCCAGATCAGACTGCTCCTACAAAGTTGGAAACAGTGGGGACCCAGATCAGACTATTGCTGTAGGAGCAGTCTGATCTGGGTCCACAGTGTTTCCCTGTATGCAAAATATGTTTGACAAGTTTGCAAGATGATATAACACGTCATGAACAGTGGATATTTCAGATGCACTTTGACTTGGCATCTTAAAGGTAATGCGAGTTCTAAATATAGTGCATTTAGCACTCTGATCGCAGAAGTACATCTGGTGCACACAATCGTACAAACAAACTTTTTGTTTGATTTGAGGTTTAATGTCCCCATCAACCCTGTAAAGGTCATTTTGGAGACGTTGCTTCCAATTTTGTGGGACTTTTACCCGACATTGAGATGAAATGACATCTCAAGCCTTGCCGCCCAATGAAACTTATAGGGTTTATAAGCATGGACGGACCGACTCGCACCGCTTTGCCTGGGCAGGCTTAGATCCTCTAAGCGGTTTAGCAGTACTCCTGTGCAGGTCGGTTTCAGCTCTGCGTGGAAGCATCATGCAGTCCATCTATTTCTTCAAGCCCCGATGGGCGGGGGCCGTGTACATCCAAAGTAGAAAACCCCCAAATCGAAAACGACATCAAGAAAACTACGCTTGTATGTGAGGCGCAAACTTGAGGTGCGTGTCTTAAGGCTTAAAGTAAAATAGCCGTGTTTTCGCTAACATGCACAACAGATTTAGGATCGGTAGGTCGATGTTGTTGATTTTTTTGTCAACTCTTTATTTGATGGAAAAAGAGCAAAACTCTTTAAAAGGGCTAAATTCCAACCATATTACCAGAAAAAAATCAAATATGAGGCTTAGAGCATCAAGGAAGCAAAAGAACATGGCTTTAAGTTACTGTATTATTTTTGCTTGTTTGTTTTATGAAATTTTATCAAAAGTTCTAGAAAATAATAAGGTCGGTAAGTAGAAGCCTCCGTGGTGCAGTGGTTACGCTACTCGCCTTGTAAACCAGGCGTCGCAGGATCGATCCCGGGCTTCTCAAGACTTTCGGATGAGTCTCTAAACCGAGGTCCCGTCTTCATATGACCTTAGTTTTGTTGGGACGTAAAACTCAAACACTCACACACTCAGGTCGGTAGGTAAGATATTTTTTCTGGATGGCCGCAGGGTCAACACAAAAAGTCAGGGTTGGTCGGGTTAGCGGAAAAGCAACTATTTTTTAAGGCATAAGCCTCTGCAGAAATACCACGTTTTCTTAATCTATACTTTTCATGGGCGTAGACAATCTTAAGGATGACTTTTGCTCCTGAAGCATTCAAGAAAATGTCATGATCAGTCGAATGTTACATGTATTTTCTATTAGCATGCCATCCATGATATTTCTACGCCTGTGGGTGTAGACTACCTAACGTTTACTTTTGCTGCAGAAGCATTAAAGAAAAGGCCATTACTAGCTGAATGCTATATTCTATTGACTGGTCATCATTGTTATTTGTTATAATGATTAGAAACCGAGATTGACTGGAACACTTCCGTAATCTTATCACACCCTATTCGCATACAAAATAAACACGTTTTCTGGGTTCACATTAAGCTGACTCCCCTCCGATGATACAGTGCATCTATGTCTGTTTGTTTTCACTTATAGAAGGCAGATGCATCTGTTCTACTGATTTTTCGTTTTCTTGTACGAGTGTTTGTCATAGTAAAAGATTGTAGTTTTGCTTGTGTATGAAACCGGAGTCAACTTTTGGTATCGTTTGGCTATTATACAAGTTTCTGTATTTACTGGCACACTTATACATACACAACTTTGTTATTTGACTTTCAAGTCCTTTGACTACACAAATTAATGTGTGCTAAGCGTAGACTCAAGTTTTTTTGTAAAAGCTAATACTTGTGTCATACATTTACGATATCACACCCGTGTGCTAACTGAACGGCGTCTTTCTTAACACTAGAGATGAACGTTTTCGATGTTTTTCTTATTTCTAGTCCGAATATAGATTGTTGGTCCTCGTTAGAACCGTCTCATTGAGGCTGTTCTAACGAGTACCCACAATCTATGTTTATGAACACAAATGAGGAAAATAACGATTACCTACTAAACCCCACTATTGTCTTTATAAAGTGGGGTTTAGAGGGGTGTTCATTACACGGACTTGATAACGTGATATTTTGTCTCGTAGCAAAAGGAGTTTCAGACAAAGAAAACTTTCATTTTGAAACAATGAAAATTACATACATGTACGATGTTTATATTTTTCACTCATATTCAGGTCGCTTAATTTAGAGGCGGGGACCGAGTACGTGGCAGATCCGGTGGGCCCATATTTTTTCCTTCTCAAATTTTGGTCCGATCTTGCCGCGCATCTGGGCAGATTTGTTCTTGCAATGTCAAAGGACGATCGCGTCTCATAAATCGGCTCTTTAAATTTTTGTATACAACAAAAATAAAATAATAATAATACATTATGATAACACACCCGTGCGACATTGAGCATTTTTCACATCTCCAAAATGGCTACTTTTCCGATGAAAATCCTTGATATTTTTCCTATAAACGCTCAAAACATAGGTTGTGTGTGCTCGTTAGAACCGCCTCAGTGAGGCGGTTCTAACGAGTACCCACAACCTATGTCTTGGAGCAAAAATAAGAAAAATAATGAATACCCCCGTAAACCCCAGTTTTCTCTATATAAAGAGGGGTTTAGAGCAGAAAAATAAGGTTTACCCCTGTTAAACCCAGTTTTAATATATAAAAGTGGGGTTCAAGTGGGTCATATTTATATATTCATGTTTCCCATATGAGTCTAAACCTTCATGTAAAGTGCCTAAATCTGAATGTATATCTGCTCAAGATTCTACAAATTGTAGAAGCGAAATAACAGATATCCAAATGAAGCCGCTCTTGATAGAAAACTTGCGAAATTTGAAAGTACACCACAACCTCTTTATATTTGTTTGTTTGATTTGATGTTTAACGTCCCCGTCAACTCTGTAAAAGTCATTTTGGAGACGTTGCTTCAAATTTTGTGGGACTTTTTCCCGATATTGAGATGAAATGACATCTCAAGCCCTGTCGCCAAATGAAACCAATAGGGTTTATTAGCATGGACGGTCCGCCTCGCACCGCGGTTCCTGGACAGGCTTAGATCCTCTAAGCGGTTTACCAGTACTAGTGTGCGGGCCGGATGCAGCTCTGCGTGGAAGCATCATGCAGCCCATATATTTCTTCAAGCCCCTATGGGCGGGGGCTGTCAACCTCTTTATAACACTATTAATGGGGACCAAATCAAAAACCGTGTTTTTAAACAACCGTGTTATATACAAACAAAAATGTATAAATTATATAGAAAAATGACTATTTATGGTCATTTTTCTATAAAATCTATACATTTACAGTTTTGGGATCCATATTGAAACCGTGTTATATCCGTTACCGTGTTATAACGAACAGTGTTATAATGAGGTTGCGGTGTATGCGTTACTGATAGGACGACCGAGACCAATAGAGCAACTATATAGAGGGTCTTACACTCGTGGTCATTCACGGCCGGGCTCGGTAGCTCAGTCGGATGCGCGTCTGACTGGTGATCAGGAGGACGCGGGTTCGATACCTGCCGGGGTCGGCAACATTCTTTTGTGGAGATTGATCATGAAATCTTTCCTGCGGTCATTCTCTCCCTTCTGCTGATTCAAGAAGGGCAGTTGTCAGTTTCTAGCGAAAGAATGTGCACTGTACTGTTTTACCGCTTACGTATAAGTCTGCCCTGGAAAAGTGTGGATAGGTAAAATGACCGGCTCAAAAATGACCTAATATAGTGTTGTATGGGCCGTTAATCTCCGATACAAACAAACAAACAAACAAACTAGTGGTCATTTTAAATGGAATTTTATGAAACGAGATTTCGGCGAGTTTCGTTCAATTCATATGAAATGACCATCAGTGTAAGCTTCTGTTATCATGTAACCGTTTTAAATTAAATTTTATCACCGGAGAAGTTTAAACATTGGGGTTGTCACAGCCTACGTCATGATGTAACGCGCATGTAACGCGTGTGATTAAAAGATTTTTATGACATGGCGTTTTAGCCACTTGAAACAGTGACGTTATATGTTTTTGGTAAATGTACTTCTTCGATTCCGAAAGTTTGGCTTTCAAAAGAAATCTTATATTCTCTACGTATTTTCCCGCAACCAACAATGGAAAAATAATTCGCTCATCTTAACTATCACTGCTGATCTATGCAGTTGGTACCTTTTTACACGAACAGCCTTATAAGTCATATCTTGGAATGCGACATTTGTGACAAACGTGAAAGTGCATATTTTGGTCCGTTTGTCAGTGCCATTTACATTAGGAAAACACGCCTGTACAAATACATAGTAAATTTTACTGAAGAAAAAGCGAAAATGTTAAGATGAAATATTGTGATATTTTTCTTATTTCTGCTCAAAATATAGACAGTGGGTACTCGTTAGAACCGTCTCATCGAGTCTATAGTTTAGAGCAGAAATAAGAAAAAATAAGGTTTGCCCCTGTAAACCCCAGTTTTACTATATACGAGTGGGGATCAAGGGGATCAAAATCATATAGGCATGTTTTCCTGATGAACTGAATATACAATGCACCAAAACTAAAAACAAAGACTCAAGCATGACTATTACAGGTAAAGAACTAAGAAATTCTTATTTTTAACCAAGGTTTAACTTCACAGCGATAGGATAAATACAGGCTATTTACTTTTTTGAGGTGAATACCAAAAAATATTTCATCGAGTGTGTTCTTACTTTTTTGTGGCGAATACCAAAACATTTTTGGTAAAAACTACAGAGGACCCTCGCTATAACTACAATATTTGTTCCCCAATAAGGTGTCGTTATCAGGATTAAATATGTTCTATAAAAGGCTTATCCTTTGGAAGCAAGGAAGCCGTTATAAAGAATCCCTATAAGGAGCAAGGACTTTCTCGCTTAATTACTTCAGGCAACAAATGTTATGGATATTTGTTAGAATCGCCTTGTCGATGCAAAGAGGTGGTTAACAACAGAGTTATAACGATAGTATATAATACCCAATTTGGTGCCGTTATAAGGATATGGCCGTTATAAAGAATCTCAATAAGGAGTAAAACAGACTTTCTCGCTTAATTACTCCAGGCAACAAATGTTGTGGATATTTGTTAGAATCGCCTCGTCGAAGCGATTCTAACAAATATCCATAACATTTGCTTCTTGAAGTATTAAATAATTACAATATTCTTGAATATTACCATCAATCCGTATCAACTTTAGCCAAGAACCGTTTCATTGAAATTGCCGTTATAACGAGTTTTGTCGTAATATCGATTGTGGGTATAAAGAGGGTTGACTGTATGAGTTCGCACTCGTGAAAATTCTCATCGGATGTTTTCAACACACTCGATGAAATATTCTTTGTATTTATCGGCAAAAGGAAAATTTATTTTTATTTTATACGTGACTTTGGTATGTACTGTAAGTGACGTGAAAATTTCTGGTGTTTTCAACACACACGATGAAACATTTTTTCAACACATTCGATGAAATACTGGACAGGTATAGTTTGAGAAAAGTGGTGCGAGTCGGCCCGTCCATGGTTGTGATCCCTATTGGTTTCATTGGGCTTGAGAGGTCATTTTATCTCAATGTCGGGTAAAGTTCCACAAAATGGGAAGACACGTCTCCAAAATGACCTTTACAGTGTTGACGGGGACGTTAAACCTCCAATCAAACAAACAAATAATATAAACATATGAAAAATGCGTACACTGTACTGAATGGACTTAGGTGTTTTGTGACTGGTCTAGACGAAATAGCTAATTAATTTACTAGGTGAATCTTATTAATATATGAACGTGACGTATAAAAATGTGATTTCGGACATGGCCACTTAAAAAGCGCTCAAGTCAGCTTGCCTAGCCACGTCATCAGAGCACAGGCTTTGCTGTTTAGATACATGCGTTATGATTTAACGGACATCTAAATAGCGCACAGCAATGACCCTGATTAGCCTGCACATGCGCACGCATGCGCAGGCTGATCAGAGTCTTTGCCGAGCGTACACGCTCTTAGATAAATTTAATTTGACTTGGCACGAATGAGATACTCTAACGTCTTTCGCCTGAACGCAGATTAACGTAATTTTATCGCAATTAACGTAACGCATAAATACTGTTCATAATAGATGCAACATCTACTGTTTGAATAAACGGGCAGCTGACATTATGGATATTAATTTTGTTTATGGACCATGTTAAACTTTGTAAAATGGTAAAGTGTGATTTCTTTTTATTTCAATTGGGCATCACGTGAACAAGTCCGTGAAATGAACACCCCCTTAAACCCATTTTTATATAGGGAAAACTGGGGTTTACGGGGGTATTCAGTATTTTTCTGAATCCAAGACATAGGTTGTAGGTACTCGTTAGAATCGCCTCAACCTATGTGTGAAGTAACAATAACAAAAATATCACAGATTTTCATTAGAAAAGTAGCCATTTTGGAGATGTGAAAAATACACTATGTCGCACGGTTGTGTTATCGTGATGGGTTTACGGCCCTTTCAAGATAATTTCACTTGTCACGATCCTAGCGTTAATCAGAGGTGGGCAAAAGTAGAGAGAGAGAAAGAGAGAGAGAGAGAGAGAGAGAGAGAGAGAGAGAGAGAGAGAGAGAGAGAGAGAGAGAGAGAGAGAGAGAGAGAGAGAGAAACACTTGGTCGTACGTTGTAGAATAAAGTAAAAAGGAAGAATAATAAAAAAGGTCAATTGCCATCAAATATTGACACTAATACACCTTATAAGGCTGTCGATTACGAAAACATGCCTAAACCAGTACATTGTAAACTTTATCGCCGAAAAAATGAATATTTTAAGATGAAAAATTGTGATATTTTTCTTATTTCTGCTCAAAATATAGATTGTGGGTACTCGTTATAACCGCCCCAATGAGGCGGTTCTAACGAGTACCCACAATCTATATTTTTAGAGAAGAAATTAGGAATATAAGGGTTACCCCTGTAAACCCCAGTTTTTCTATATAAACGTGGGGTTCAAGGGGGCCAAAGTTATATAGGCGTGTTTTCGTGATGGAAAAGTGTTCTTAACAATGGGCGCGTCGTTTTGTTTATGTAGCGGTGTTTACGTCCCAGTCAACACTATTTATGTCATTATGCTTTGTTGTACCCGGCATTGAGATAAAATGACATTACAAGCTCTACCGCCTAGGGTTAAGGGAGAGTCCAACTCGCACTACTTTTCCTGGGCAGGTTAAACCTACTAAGCGGGTTATCAGTACTCTTAAGTACGGTCGGTTTCAGCTCTTCGCTGAAGCGCCATTTAAATCAATCCATTTTTCCGTGCTCCGAGGGGCGCGGACCTGTTGCTGCGGAATAAACTGTGAAGGATAAGAAAAAAATACTCTAGGGAAAAGTACCGTCAGACACCTTATAAGGTTGCCGAAAACAGTTTAACGTCACCGTCAGCATTGTGTAGTTCATATAGGTCCATACCCGACACTGAGATGAAATGACATTCAAGCCCTGTCGCCCAATAAAACTAATAGGATTTATAAGCATTATATAGTCGGACCGACTAGCACCGCTTTGCCTGGGCAGGCTTAGATCCCGGTTTACCAGTACTCGTGTGCGGTCGGTTTCAGCTCTGCGTTGAAGCGTCATGCAGCCCATCTATTTCTTCAAGCCCCAATGGGCGGGGGACGTTCGTATGATTTAGGGAGGTTTTTGTGTGTACTCATTATAGAATCGCCTCAATGAGGCGATTCTAGCGCAGAGGTGAAACCAACCGAGCTTTTGTACTGAGGAAACAGCTCAGAAGGTCTAAGCCTGCCCAGAAAAAATGGTGCGAGGCCGTCCGCTCATTTAGCCCTAGCTCTTTGGGCGTTAGGGCTTGTGATGTCATTTCATCTTAAAGTCGGGTAAAATTTCCACAAAGTGGAAGCAATGTCTCCGAAATAACCAAAATTGTGTTGATGGGGACATAAAACCCCAACCGAAACAAACGATACCTCAAAATGTTAGTGTCTATTAATTGTGTTTCCAGAGGAGAGGGCATATACAGACTATACCTAGTCCCAATCCGAGTTACATACAAGTATATATGTTTCTTTTGTATACACACGTATGGTGACTGATATTTGAATAAAAGAAAACAGAAATGATGCCATGGAAGCTTTATTAGGAGACTAGTTATATCCATAAATATAAGATCACTATGAGTATTCCGCACTCGATTCTTTTCTGTGTATACTGAACCAAAAAAGAAACGCAACTTTTTAACCGTAAAGATTTTCATGGAACCATCAGGTTGACTGAAAAATCATTTTGCGATTTACTTTCATACTTTCCAAACTTTCTTATGCAGAAAACATTTGGGCGATATCTGTACAGTTTAATGCTCCACTTGGCAATTTGTTGTTTTTAACATTTCCTCGTGCAGTACCTTAAATCATGTATACAGTAACCTCACCATATTGGCATATTGTGTTACCTGGAGCTTAGGTTTCAAAAGTCCGGTCAAATTTCTCTACGGAATATGGTACGTTTGACGCAAGATCAACGTAGCGTAGCGGTCCAAATGCTTCTACGTGGGACGTCTCAGGCTGTCATCGCTAGGAACTTCCAAGTGAGTAAATCGCCAATAACTCGCTTGTACCAGCGTCTACGTAAAACGGGAACGACAAATGACAGGCCACGAGGTGGACGTCCACGCGTCACAACACGTCGACAGGACCGATACATCCGTCTAACCCACCTTCATATTCGGTTCCGTACAGCCGTCGAGAGGTCTCAGGTGACACAAGGAACGCACAACAATCGAATAAGTGCAGATACTCTCAGGAATCGCCTTCGAGAGTTTGGCTTACGTCCTCGTCGTCCGTATCTTGGTAAGCCATTTACACCACGACGACGTCAGGTTAGAATGGCGTGGCTCACACAACATAGGCCAAACCTGTTTCCCCTTCGTCAGTGGCGTAACGTAATTTTTTCTGACGAGTCCAGGTACTTGTTGTACAGAGCTGACGGCCGTCAACGTGTGTATAGGCGTGACGGAGAGCGTTATCGTGACAATTGTTTGGTTGAACGTGATCGATTTGGAGGCGGTGGGTTGATGGTGTGGGCTGGCATATCTTATGGTCATAGAACGCCCCTGGTATTCATTGATGGATCTTTGACGGTTCAGCGTTACGCTGACGTCGTTTTACGACCGGTAGTTGCTCCATATGTACGACAGGACAACGTTACGTTTCAACAGGATAACGCTCGGGCGCATGTGGCAAGGCTCAGCATAGCGTTTCTTCAGCAAAACAATGTTTACGTGATGCACTGGCCTCCGTATAGTCCAGATCTCTCACCTATAGAACATTTGTGGAATGTCTTGGATAGGCGCGTACGTAACCGCCCCCAGCCGCCAACAACGCGTCAAACCTTGCGTCTCGCGCCCATACAGGAGTGGAATGCTATTCCCCGGGCAGAGATCAATCGTTTAATCCTGTCCATGACCAGGCGTGTGCGTGCAGGACTGAATGCAAACGGAGGACATACTCGCTATTAACTGCTTATGTTTTGAACTTGTGAAATGACTACCTCTATGACAAAACGGATTTGTGTTCCAAACATTCTCACTGGAAATTGAACTCTCCATGGTAGTTACATTCAGGAATGATAATATTATTGCGCCATTAAATCAATTTTCTGCAAACATGATTTTTTCTGCAAATACTCGGATTTATATTTGGAGTTGCGTTTCTTTTTCGGTTCAGTATATTTATAATTCCGATTCTACATCATTATGACTATTTCGAGCGATTTGATTGGTTGCAATAAAAGTTTTATACTTCGAAAAATTCAATGAGCAAGAATCACAGACACAGGTAGTGATATAACGTGGCGTCAAAGAGCAGCTTAAAACCCGCACGTTACGTCATATTTTATGTGAAGTGACGTCAACATCGTTCGATTAATGATGAGAAGCTTTTGTTATTGTGCAAATCATCACGAAAACACACCTATATGATTTTGACCCGCTTAAACCCCACTTGTATATAGTAAAACTGGCGTTTACGGGGGTAAACCTTATTTTTCTTATTGCTACTTTAAAATATAGATTGTGGGTACACGTTAGAACCGCCTTATCGAGGCGGTTCTAACGTGTACCCACAATCTATATTTTGCAAAATACAGATTGTTGGTACTCGTTAGAACCGCCTCGATGAGGCGGTTCTAACGAGTACACCGCCTCGATGAGGCTATTCTAACGAGTACCCACAATCTGTATTTTGCACGGAAATAAGAAAAATATCACAATTTTTGTCTTAAAACATGCATTTTTCGGCTATAAAATTTACAATGTGTTTGTATAGGCGTGTTTTCATAATGTGTTAGAAGACAAATAAACGGAATTTAAAGACTCGACATTTTTTTTTTTTTTTTTTTTTTTTGACTTGGGTTTCTTTCAAAGTTGGTCAGCTTCTAATTGTTTTTTTTTTTTTTTTTTATTGAGGTTTAACGTCCCCGTCAACACTGTAAATGTCATTTTGGAGACGTTGCTTCCAATTTTGTGGGACTTTTACCCGACATTGAGAAGAAATGACTTCTCAAGCCCTGTCGCCCAATGAAACCAATAGGGTTTATTAGCATGGATGGTCCGCCTCGCACCGCGGTTCCTGGACAGGTTTAGATCCTCTAAGCGGTTTACCACTACTAGTGTGCGAGACAGATTCAGCTCTGAGTGGAAGCATCGTGCAGCCCATACATTTCTTCAAGCCCCTGTGGGCGGGGACCGAGCTTCTAATTGTATCAACATTCCGCCGTGCTCGTTGGTAAGTTCATGAATTTCTAAAATTTGACATTTTGGTGACATTTTTTAAATCATTTCGATGGTAAGGTTGGAATTATAAGGAATAAAATATCATTTCTGTCGATTTTATCGATGTGTAAACTCCAGCGAATCACAGAGCCCCCGTCCATAGGGGCTTGAAGAAATATATGGGCTGCATGATGCTTCCACGCACAGCTGAACCCGGCCTGCACACTAGTAAACCCGCCTGTCCAGGAACCGCGATGTGAGGCGGACCGTATATGCACTATGCTAATAAACCTTATTGGTTTCATTGTGCGACAGGGCTTGAGATGTCATTTCATCTCAATGTCGGGTAAAAGTCCCACAAAATTGGAAGCAATGTCCCCAAAATAACCTTTACAGTCTTGACGGGGACGTTAAACCTCAAATCAAACAAACAAACCAGCGAATCACAAACTTAGTATACAGTCCTTCGGGCTTTATGCAGTTCGTGAATGATTCGCCGGAGTTTACGGCTTCATGCAGTTTGTGAATGATTCGCCGGAGTTTACGGCTTCATGCAGTTTGTGAATGATTCGCCGGAGTTTACGGCTTCATGCAGTTTGTGAATGATTCGCCGGAGTTTACGGCTTCATGCAGTTTGTGAATGATTCGCCGGAGTTTACGGCTTCATGCAGTTTGTGAATGATTCGCCGGAGTTTACGGCTTCATGCAGTTTGTGAATGATTCGCCGGAGTTTACGGCTTCATGCAGTTTGTGAATGATTCGCCGGAGTTTACGGCTTCATGCAGTTTGTGAATGATTCGCCGGAGTTTACGGCTTCATGCAGTTTGTGAATGATTCGCCGGAGTTTACGGCTTCATGCAGTTTGTGAATGATTCGCCGGAGTTTACGGCTTCATGCAGTTTGTGAATGATTCGCCGGAGTTTACGGCTTCATGCAGTTTGTGAATGATTCGCCGGAGTTTACGGCTTCATGCAGTTTGTGAATGATTCGCCGGAGTTTACGGCTTCATGCAGTTTGTGAATGATTCGCCGGAGTTTACGGCTTCATGCAGTTTGTGAATGATTCGCCGGAGTTTACGGCTTCATGCAGTTTGTGAATGATTCGCCGGAGTTTACGGCGTCATGCAGTTTGTGAATGATTCGCCGGAGTTTACGGCTTCATGCAGTTTGTGAACGATTCGCCGGAGTTTACGGCTTCATGCAGTTTGTGAACGATTCGCCGGAGTTTACGGCTTCATGCAGTTTGTGAACGATTCGCCGGAGTTTACGGCTTCATGCAGTTTGTGAACGATTCGCCGGCCGGAGTTTACACATATCGATAAAATCCACAAAAAATGAAATTCATTCCTACAGTAATACATGCTACAATGTATGTACTATGGGCCGACGACCTAAGATATAAAATAAACAGTTTGTCATTGTCATGGTGTCACTTCGTCCGCCATCCGATAAGCGTTTATAGAAAAAAAATATGATGAATTGTTTACTTACAAGCATGTGCTTTCATATTGACTCTGTATGCTTACTACGAAAGTGATCAACCGACGAGTTGACATTCTCATATATGTAAATAATATATTGAAAATTTTACAACCAAAAATGAAAATGTCCAGATAAAATTTGCTAATATTTTCAGAATTTCTGCTCAAAACATAAATACGAAAAAGATTGTATATCCCTGTAAACGCCAGCTGTACTGCATAAAAGCCCACCCCCGCCTATCGGGGCTTGAAGAAATAGATTGGCTGCATGATGCTTCCACGCAGAGCTGGAACTGACTGCACACGAGTACTGGTAAACCACTTAGAGGATCTATGCCTGCCCAGGCAAAGCGGTGCGAGTCGGACCGCCCATGCTTATAAACCCCATTGGTTTCATTGGGCGACAGGGCTTGAGATGTCATTTCATCTCAATGTTGGGTAAAAGTCCCACAAAATTGGAAGAAACGTCTCCAAAATGACCTACAATTGACGGGGACGTTAAACCCCAAATCAAACAAAACAAACTGCATAAAAGTGCAGATTTTATTTTCTGGTCCTTTGGCATCATTGAGATCATTCAGAATCATTTTGAAAATAGAGTTCTGCTTAAGCCGTAGTTACACATTCAGTACAGGCCCCGAGGTTATAAAACTTTTCTCATGCTCAACTCACCTGAGCATGAAATTTGTCCTGCTCACAAATTTTAATTTGTGAGCAGGACAAATAACGTTCCCTGCTATCTGAGAAAGAAAATCCGCTCAAATTCTTAGTATTTTAATTTTTTTTTAGCACCACAATTTTCATGCTCAGCTGAGTTGAGCATGAAAAAAGTTTTATAACCTCGGGGACTGGTAACGAACAGACTCAATAAAACCGAGTCTGCTATTTCCGTTTATTTGGCGTATTCTATGCTTCCAAAGGATCTTTTTATTCAGAACTTTCTTAAGGGGATCAAAATCATTTAGGTGTGTTTTCGTGATGAGTTTGGAAAAACTTGTCATTCACCCGATCTTGGACTGTTTCGTTTAACGCTAAAATTCCTGTACTTTAAGTTAACAGTGTAGACCCTAATCAGACGACGCGTTTAAAGTCCCATGTTTGGGACCCTATGCATTTTAACATTAAAAACTTTTTCCTGGTATTTGCAGTTCCTCTACTTCATTAAACCTTTTTGTACCAAATGGAATCTTCCTCCCTATATATAGCATGAGTCCATTTAAAAAATTAGGGTTGTCAGGTTGTGTTTTCTTCAAAATTTATTAGGAAAATGGCTAAACATTTTGCAAACAGTGTAGGCCCTGATCAGGCGCCGCGTTCTGCGGCGTATGATCTGGGCCTGCACTGTTTGCCAAATACCCGGTACCCGTTTTGGGGTATCTGGTACTAAATGTGTTAACATGCTGTACTTATTTCACAATTATTATAACAAAATCCTCAACTTGCGCGCGGTATTTTATTGGCACAGATAATCACGTGAACAAAAGCAATATAGCGCAGCAGTATCATTAACTTTGGGTCAGCTGATGAACCATCGCATCCAAACGACCCTGAAGATCATGCATTTCCTTAAAGGCATTTATTCTTGATTATTGAGGACTATCATTTCATTGCATAATATTATATAGCCCTCAGTGCTGACTAAAGAGAAGTCCTCTGTCTTCAACAGGTAAGGGGCCTCTTTGGGGAAAATCAATAGCTTACTAACTATCGACTAAAGTGTATCTTATTGATTTTTCCTTTAAGTGCCTCAGTCGGGGATTCAACAAGAGCTACTAATCACCCTATTAAAGGCCGCCTTTGATCTGCTTCAGAGAGTATATCACAGGGGGCAATAAAACAATTATGAACACACGGTGTGTCCTACTGTCTAAGAATAAATGCCTTTAAGTAAAGTGGAGTTTGTAGTGGCATTAACGAATATAGAATTCATTACGATAACATACGTATAAGTGTGGCATTGTGTTCAAAACGGTATTTTATTCTGATAGGTTTTTTATGTTTTCCCTATTTAGACTCCAAACATAGGTTGTGGGTGCTCGTTAGAAGCGCCTAATGAGGCGGTTCTAACGAACACCCGACACTTATATCTTTAAGCAAAAATGTCCCGGCCGCTTGTGAAAATAACATGGTCATGTTTTTTTTCACACTGTGAAAATATCATAGAAGTTTTCACATGAAAATACCATTTTACGAGGACTGTTCAAATATGAATGCAAGTAGAACGTTTTCTCATGCACTAATGCGAAAATAACCTGGAAATAAATACAACAGCGTAGAAAAACATCTTACCTATACATTGATACCAACATTGTTAAAATCCGTCCACTTTAGCCATGTATATTGTTCGATAAACACTGTCTACTCGTGTATACTAATACAAAACCTGGTTGGAAGAAGGTCAGAGTACGCCGTTGAAATACGGTCCTATATTAAGAATCGTTGAATTCTTGGTATACGGTGCAAAGACATTGTTGATGAAATATGTTCGGTTTATGGGCATAATGAAATGTCTTTTCCGACAGTTTTCCGTTGGTGTAAGAAATTCAGCTGTGGGCTAGGCTCAACAGAAGATGCACCACATGATCGTCGGCTGAAAAGAGCAACATCTGCCAAGATGGTTGCTAGAGTGAAAGAAATAGTTGCTACCGATGCACGATACACCACTAGGCAAATAGCTAGTATGGTTGGCATCGCATTAGGAGCAGCTCATACAATTCTGAAACGGGATTTGAAAATGAGTAAGATCTGTGCCAGATGGATTCCCCATCTGTTGACAGATGAGCAGAAAAAGACACGCATTCAGTGCGCCAAGAAGTTGCATAAAAAGTTTCCAAATTACAATGCACGGTCTTTCGCTAATGTCGTCACAGGTGCCGAGACATGGGTTCACTTTTTTGAGCCAAAACGAAAGATTCAGAACAAAATATGGGCAAAAAATATTCCAAAAGACCATGCATAGCAAAGCCGACCATGCGCGTCAAGAACGGGTAACGTATGCCATATTCTTTTCAAATCATGGCCCTGCTATTCAGGTTGCTGTGCCTAAAGACAAATCTGTAAAACCGAAGTTTTACAAGAATAAAGTTGTTCGAAAATTGAAGAAATATTTCAAAGAACGAAGACCCGCAACTGGTTCGGCCAATGCCAGATTGCTACATGACAATGCGTCATCGCACAAGGCGTTCATTGTGCAAGACTATCTGAAGCAGGAAAAGGTTGTTGAACTCCCTCATCCCCCGTATTCCTCTGACCTTGCCCCGTGTGACTTTGTTTTGTTCCCGCGGCTGACAAAATACCTTTCTGGTCGAAAATTTGTACAGCGCAAACACCTCGGTTCTGCAATATTCCAGTGCCTTCATAGTATACCTCGAAAAGACTACCAAAATGCATTCAATGATTGGATCAGAAGACTGAAAGTTTGTATATCTGTTAAAGGGGAATACTTTGAGGGGACAAAATAAATTTTTCATCGAAATCTATCACGGAATCATTTTTATGTGCTTATTTGCATTCATATTTGAACAGTCCTCGTATTCTGATTTCACTGCTAAGCATAAAATAAAATGCTAGATACACAAAAATTCTTTACAGTTCGGTTCAGTTCAACTTAATTGGTTAGTGACAACAATGAGGCCTCGAGGTATTATTAACTTCGGGATCGTACAGTCTGGGCACTTGATGTTTGCCTATTCACAAAAAGTCCCTTCATGCTGAGAGAGAAAACTGCATTTTGTCTGATATAGTACTCGGGTTATTGTGTTTCCATGCGCGCGCGTGTACGAATGTACAGTTTCGCTTGCTGTGGCATAAATAAAAAATTGAATAAAGGGGATGAAGTTCACTATGTTTTTTAAGCAATAATGGTTGTTGTTTATATAGATGTATTGTTATATGCACTACGATACAACAACACATCCTTCAGTTATAATTGCGTCTTCAATATTTTTCTCACTACAGATGATTTATTTTTTTCTTTCGGAGTTCCATATTTCTGTTCCAAAATTAGATTGTGAGTGCTCGTTAGAACCGCCTCGTTGATGAGGCGGTTCTAACGAGTACCCACATTCTATGTTTTTGAGCAAGAATAAGGAAAATATTTATAACATCGTATATGTAACACTCAGTCTTCTCAATATAGTGATAGTTGTTTTTTCAATTATGCTCTTTACCCAGACATGTTACGTGTACGTACACGTACGTGATCGGCTTTAATAGTAATTGCCTAATTGGAATTTGCGTTTCAGCTGTTCAGTGTTCGTGATACGGTTCCGATCAAAAATTTCTTTCGAAGAATATTCATGGATCCGGTGCAGGCAAAAAGATTCGTCATAACTGTCAGTCTAGGGCAAATTTATGCAAACTACCTTCAGATTCGATAAATTATGGGAAAAAAGAATCGACAAAAGTTAATATATAAAGTACGCGTAATAGGTTAATTATAATCAAGACTGTTTTTAAATGCATAGAAATGAAGAAAAATACTTTTTATAAATTTATTAAGAGCCGGGACCACGGCATTAAAAGCTGTCATGTAAGGAGGTAAATTGGCTGTTTTACGATCGAAAATTTCGTTTAAGCCGACGCATCAGCGGAGCCGTTAAAAGTAATTTGCAACCGTAACCCCATATGACAATTTTTCAATGAAGTTATCCCCAGTTGCAATGCACTAATGCATCTCCACTGTTAAGTGAGAGGGATGCATAAAACAGAAAGCCGACGTATCGCGATGACTCCGAGTTTCCGACCATACATCACGTGAGAATGTAACGCGACATCCTATTGGGTAACGCCAGAAATTTGCGGCAGTATATTCGGCGTTAAAACAGATGGAAACCCGACGTCAGCATGTAACGTCGCGTTTCATTGATTGTTATTTTGGTTCTACGCAGCTGAATCGTACAAGTAGAACAAAATTAGTGAATAGGTGCAACATAATGGTGGGTGTAGGTGGGACTTGGTGGGGGGTGGGATGGGGGTTGGGGGGGGGGGGGGGGGGGCTGGGGATGGTTAGTGTTTTAAAAATTGTCTCTTGACGAGGTAAATCGTCCCTTTTACGGATGCCAATTTCAGTTATTCCTTAAGACGCCGAGAAATCTACATCTGAAAATGTCGTCTGCTTATGTCGTCTGCTGTTTTATTTTGTGGCAAACTTTTTAAAAATATTTTTACACACTGGGAAACAGTGTGGGCCCAGATCAGACTGCTCCTAGAGGATCAGTCTGATCTGGGTCCGCACTGTTTGCAAAAAAATACTTTTAAGGTAACCGACAGAGGGCAAAGCAGACGACAATTGTAGCGATTGGCATGTTATGGGTTAAAGCTCTTCTAACGTGTCGCCATAAACGAAACTTCTCATCGGAAAACCAACGACCTCGTCAAACGGCAATTTTGAAAATTCCATTTCAATCGTTAGTGCAGCAGAATAGTTTTTTATGTTCATCGCGTTATCCCAATAACACAATAACACAAACAAACAATCAAGCCTATATAATTTTCAGCCCTTAAATCCCACTTGTATATAGTAAAACTGGGGTTTACAGGGGTGTGCATTATTTTTCTTATTTCTGCTCAAAAACGTAGATTGTGGGTATTTGTTAGAACCGCCTCCGCGAGGCGGTTCTAACAAGTACCCACAATCTATGATTTTGAGCAGAAATGTGAAAAATATCAGGCTTTTTTATCCGAAATGTTCCATTTTTGGTGGTAAAATTTTCAATATATTTGAATAGGCATGTTTCCGTAATGACGCCGCGTTTCTTTCGCAAGTGCATTAGAATCAATTTATGTTTTGACATTATTCAATCAGATTTGATTGATTGATTTGTTGATTGTGTTTGGTGAAATGAAAAAGAAGAGGGAGTAGATAATATGGAAGGAAGGACAGGGGATAAAGAGGAAATTGAATGGAAGTGTAGAAACTGAAGAAATAACAATTTCTCCCTCGACCGAAGTAGGCTTTGCCAAACGGTGAGCCAATGGTCCACTTACGTCAAATAGCAACGAAGTTATCAGTTGACCATAGATGGCTAGTCCTATCGGCAGGTCATGTGATCAGCATCTGCGTGCATTGAGGAATGGTAAGTTCGGTTTTCCACGCATGCGCACTCATGAGCACTCTTTAAAATGGAGGTAGCCGTCTTCGTTTTTGATTGGCTGTTTATGGATTTGCCTAACTTTGACCCTTGCCGAACGCGTGAT
The DNA here is from genome assembly GCA_963580285.1 of Lucinisca nassula. Lineage (NCBI taxonomy): Eukaryota > Metazoa > Mollusca > Bivalvia > Lucinida > Lucinidae > Lucinisca > Lucinisca nassula. The sequence continues at coordinate 46,931,236 of OY757027.1, forward strand.
AGAGGAAAATGGAACAGCAGACAAAGTAGCCAATGTTAGCCATTGTTTCCAGGGCCGACTTCACCTCGAGCCACAGTACGTCAAATAGCAACAATGGTATCAGTTGAACATAGACTGCTGGTATTATTGGCAGGTCATGTCATCAGTATCTGCGCATGCCAATAAAGCTAATGATACCGTGCCTTGAGGAATGGTAAGACCGGTTTTCCACGCATGCGCACTCATGAGCACTCTTTAAAATTCGTTTTTGATTGGCTTGTATGGATTTGCCTAACTTTGACCATTGCCGTAGGCGTGATATAGGAAAATGGACCAACGTATAGCCAAAGGTAGCCATTGGCTCCAGGTGAAGTCAGCCCAGGTGATGTCGGCCAATTAGCTGGGCACCCCACTGACACGAGATACACGAAATCCTCGCCTCACCCAACCAACCTGTTATGCAACCAGACGACACGTTTCATTCGCAAGTGCATAAAAATCATCTTAATCCGATCATTCGCCACCTGCCATTCGTAAGAGTGTAATATAATCATTTTTGTCTCCTTTTCAGGGCTTGGAAATTTTGAAGAGTACGCCGACTCACACGGGAGTTATATATAAATTTCAACAGAGCATATGAAAAAGTACGTTTATATGTGTGACCAGCATGATAAAGATCGGCCTGTGTATCCACATAGGAGTCATTGATGGAGCCTGAGCCAACCCTACCGAGAAACGTAAAAAAACACGCTAAAGTGGCTGCACGGTGATGCATCATCGCTAATCGCTCATGACGCGTAAACCCTTTTAACACTGTAGACCCCTACACATTGCGATAACACACCCGTGCGACTTAACGCATTTTTCACACCTCAAAAATGGCTACTTTTCTGTTGAAATCCCGTGATTTGTTTTCTTATTTATACTGCAAACATAGGTTGTGTGTGCTCGTTAGAACCGTCTCGTTGAGGCGGTTCTAACGAGTACCCACAACCTATGTTTTGGAGCAGAAATAAGGAAAATAATGTAAACTCCCGCAAACCTCAGTTTTCTCCATATAAAGTGGGGTTTAAGGGGTGCCATTTCATGGACTTATTCACGCGGTGTATGCAAACGGTGTAGTTCCCGATGAAACGGCTCGCTATGAGCCCTCTAATCAGGATCTACAGTCATCTTGTTAATGGCTTCGACTATCCCCACCCCCACATTTGTGAGAATGGACAAGTCCACGTTCAAAGATGGAAGTGTCCACTTCAGAAACTCAGGGGAGAACGGGTTAAACCATTTTCTGTGTCACGGCTAAAATACTGGTGGAGCAGCTTATTAATTCATTGTAATCGTTCATAATTGCATTTTAAATGACTGAATGCAAAGTTGAACGAATCAGTCATTTTCCTCGCTGAATAGTCAAAGCTGGATGTGTATAATTGTTACTTTTTAGCTGGATTTATGTCTGATTCTGACTAGGCAAAGCTTATTACAATTTGGGCCCCGTCAAGCGATTTTGGTACTTATCGCCTATGCGAGCAGCGAAGGTTCAGGCGAGCCTGCGCATCCGCGCAGTCTCGCCAGAACCTTCGCTGCTCGCTCATACAAGCAGTGAATCAAGAGGACAGAAAGCTATATCCCTGGCCCCTCTGAATGGCTGGGCATGCGCAGTTAAATTTGTCATGACGGAATGCTCGAAGACACGAATTGGCTTGGCGGGGCTCATTTAAATAATTTCCATGTGCATAAAAAAGAACTGTAGCTCCAATTTTAGAAGATTTTAGATAAGTTGCACATATGCTCCGTGTAGAATTCCAAAGTATGTGCTTTACGTTTGGCCTGAATGACCAATTGCGCTTTAAAATTTCATTTATGCCGTGATTCGAACTTACAAGGATCGCATTTGTTTTCGTGAAATGAACAGTTTTACATGGCTTGAGATCTGATGTGTCGTTTACCATCGTTGTTTCGAACTCTTGAGTTCCTAGGACATTCTTCCTGCAGCTCTGTGTAACCCAAATTTAGCCTGAGACAATTAGGGTTTATACGAGTCACTGATGAGGCCTTATGGGGCGAAACTAGCTAGTTGGGCCCATTTCCAGTTCTGCGGTGTATTCTTTGCTTCCAAAGGATAACACTTTTATAGAACATATTTAAAATTCGTTTTATCTTAAAAAATGTTGTGTGTACTCATTGAGGCGATTCTATTGAGAACACAAAACAAACCTAATTTCAAAGAATATGATAAAAGATATGCCGTGTGACAAAGTGTCTTCTGTCATATCACCAAAACTCTTATTGTTTGATGAAAATCTGTGAAAGTTTACTAACATTTTATCAAAACAAAGGTTATGAGTGCTCGTTAGAATCGCCTCATTGAGGCGGTTCTAACGAGCACTCACAACCTTTATCCTGGAGCAGAAATAATGGACACCCCCGCAAACCCCAGTTTTCTCTGTATAAAGTGGGGTTTAGAGGGTTGTTAATGACGCGGAACTTTTTCGTGGTACCAAAGGTGTTCAAGCCATTGAAGTTTAAACATTACGAAAACACGCCTTTACAAATACATTGAAACCATTATCGCCGAAAAAATGAAAATTTTAAGATGAAAAAGTGTGATATTTTTCTTATTTCTGCTCTAAAATATAGGTTGTGGGTACTCGTTAGAACCGCCTCGATAGGCAGAAATAAGAAAAATAAGGTTTACCCCTGTAAACTCCAGTTTTACTATAAAAAAGTGGGGTTCGAGGGGGTCAAAATTATATAGGCGTGTTTTCGTAATGTATACATGAATTTATGTAAAGTTTGTGTGACTTAGAAATAAAACCACCAAACAAACAAGCAAACGGCAACAACAACAACAACAATAAACACTGAAAAGGCAATGATCTGCATTTCAGGTTAAAAAGGTTGTATCTTATAAATAGTTCCATCCTTTTAAATTGACATATTGATCGGCCAGATATTGTGAAAAATAGAAAAAAAAGAAAACAACATGTGCATTGCATTGAGAAATCGTATAAAACGAAGCACGGTAAATAAAATAATAATAATAATAAAGAAAACAAACAAACAAACAATGAAAGTAAATAAATAAAAAGGCTAGTGTGAGAAATTGAAACTGCTCTTCAAGTTCAAGAAGGCTTGAAGCTCTACTACATGTTGAAATCGACACAAAATGCACTACATAACTAGAAGGCTCACGTGACTAAATGAGTTTCTTTCTAAATGGATAAGGAATGGTGGGATGCATTGACGAGTATGGCATTTTTACTTTACCATGTTCTACTGCCGTTAGGTTTTATTATGATTCTGGTTGTGAAATATGGGGTTTCCGGACGGGCTATATTAGTGGAACCACCTCACCGTTCATGTCTTTGGAGATTTAATTACAATACGACAATCAACACGAAAGATGACGCTCTGAATTGTGGCGGATATGACGTAAGTATTACAGCTTTATTACACACGTATTTTTATTACGCCAACTTTGTTTATTAACATCACGTGAACAAGTCTGTGAAATGAAGACCCCCCTATACCCCACTTTATATAGAGTAAACTGGGGTTTACATTATTTTCTTATTCTTGCTCTAAGGCATAGGCTGTGGGTACTCTTTAGAACCGCCTCTGTTCTAACGAGCACCCACAACATTTGTTTGCAGTATTTATAAGAAAAATATCACGGATTTTCAACAGAAAAATGGCCATTTTGGAGATGTGTAAAAATGCACTAATTCGCACGGATGTGTTATCGTAATTAGGCTTTCATCACGAAAACACGCCTATATAACTTTGACCCCATTGAACCCCACATTTATATAAACTGGGGTTTACAAGGGTAAACCTTATTTTTCTAATTTCTGCTGTAAGAGGCGGTTCTAACGAGTACACACAATATATATTTTCAGCAGAAATAAGAAGAATATCACAATTTTTCATCTTAAAATTTTCATTTTTTTCGGCGATAAAAGTGGCAATGTATTTGTATAGGCGTGTTTGCGTAATGTATATTTTTATTCCACCAATGTTGTTTATTAAGCCTTTATAACTGCCATGTCTGTATCACAGGGTATGGGTGCACTGCTCAGGGAAACCCCTAAAAGGGTACCCTGGCAAACAGTTTATGTCCAGATCAGACGACGCAGAACGCAACGTCTGATCAGGGCCTGCATTATTTGCTAACAGAATTTTCCGTCAAATATAGCCTAGTAAAAACGACAAAATAGGCCTGCAACCCCTTATATGACAATTGGACTTGTCCATCATATAGCAATGGAAGAGTTCAGTAGTATACAATGGGTTAAGCAAAATAAAGAAATGTTTTGTGCTTGTATGTTTGCTCGGATCATTTCTCTTTTCGGTCGTGCCAACAAAAGGATAACAAACCTTTGTGGCTTTAAGAAAGGTACCTGTTTTCGTAATTTACCAAAATTCGATTATTTTACGTCTGTCGCTTTCTCTTAGACTTATAAAGTCTGATGAGAGGTGACTTTTTTATAAAGTAATCCTTAGATGAAAACATATACCCCTTCCTCGAATCTCTCTCTTGACCTCTCATCACATGTTGAGACATTATAAAACAAAATCTGGCCTGGCATGATGGCGTGAGATAAAATGTGCCAATCATGTTCAAAACCATTAACATCTATCAGTCTAGCGTACCCTGTGCGTTGTATTTCCGTTTAACCTGAAGTCACGTGACCATTGCCGCTGGAGATAAAGCCGCTGAAAACCATGTTCACAGCTCAAAAATGACTACTTTTTGATGAAATCTGTGATCTTGTTCTGATTTTTACTGCAAACATAGGTTGTGTGTGCTCGTTAGAACCGCCTCATTCTCATTGCCTTGGAGCAGAAATAAGAAAAATAATGTTTACCCTTGTAAACCCCAGTATATATAGAGTGGGGTGTAGAGGTGTTCAATTCACGGACTATTTCACGTGATGATTTACACAACATTTAAACCCAATGGCAGCATTTGAAAGTTGAATTGGTAAAATTTGCATTAAACTTTGTGCTCCCTTTATTACTCAACAAACTTGTACTTGCAGTATAAGCCTGCTTTCGTAGCGAAGTGGTAGAGTCCTTGCTTATCACTCCAGCAACCCGGAGGTTGATTCTGGCCAGACTTGTGTAATGTTTTTCTGCACCACTTAGATTTGACGCCGAACGTAAATAAAACACGTGAGCATCAGAGCCCATTGAATTGCATCTCACTTGATTCTTTGCCTCAAAGAAACTAGATATAGTTTCATAGGAAACCAATGTCACCCACCATAAATGTAACTAGTTCTTATGTCTTATTTCTGCTCCAAGGCTACTTCGAAAGTACTCGTTAGAACCGCCTCAATGAGGCGGTTCTAACGAGCACACAGAGCCTATGTTTTTAGTAAAAATAAGAAAAATATCACATATTTTCATCAAAAAGTAGCCATTTTTGATATTTGAAAAATGCACTATGTCGCATGGATGTGTTATTGTAATGGTTTTCAGCGGCTTTATCCCTAGCGACAATAGTCACGTGACCTCAGGTTAAACGGAAATGGAACTACCGTTAACGTTACTTACGCACAGAGTAAGCGACATGCGTAAAATGATTAGACTTTGAAAACTAGGTATACATGTGTGCGTCACCAACACCTCTGGTGCACACAAGCCATTTTGGTCTAAAATGAACAGTTTTCAAGAGGTTGTGACATCAAAAAAGGAGCAAGATCACCAAAATCTAATCATATCTGCAGTAGGCTGCAATGATATATTGTACCAAGTCTGACCAACATTCATCAATTCGTAAACGAGATATGAGACAAGCCATTTGTTTCCAACAATTGACAGTTTTCGGGAGCTATGACCTTGAAATTAAGGTCAATGTCATGAATTCTAATCAAACGTTTGATATATTGTGCCAGGTGTGACCAAATTCAACAATTCGTACATGGCATAGGGTGCAGGCATGCCGAAATTGACCATTTTTGGAGGCGTGCGCCCTTGAAAATAAGGACAAGGTACAAAAACTGTAATCAAATCTTTGGTAGGTTGCAATGATATATCGCACCAAGTTTGACCACATTTCGTTCATGAGACAGGGTGCAAACAGGGATAAATCTACAGTTTTGGTTTTCTTTGGTAGGTGTGGGGTGAGGGAGGGGTTTGTTGGGTGGGTGGGGGCTTTGTGGTAGGTTGCAATGATATATTTACCAGGTTTGGCCAAATTACATCAATTCATTCAAGGGATTGGGTGCAAACAATCAAAAAGTGTCAGTTCTGTGCGTGGGTGGTGGTGGGGGAGGGGGAAAGGGAGAGGGCTTGTGTCGATGAAGATAAGGCCAAGTTTCCTAAAAGTTTGGTAGGTTTGTTCAAATTTTGACTAAATTTCATCAATTCCTTCGTGAGATAGGGTGCAGACAAGCCGGAATTGACAGTTTTATGGATGCTCGTGTCCTTGAAAATAAGGTCAAGGTCACCAAAATATAATCAAATATTCAGTAGGTTGCGATGTTATATTGTACCAAGTTTGACCAAATTTCAACAATTCGTTCATGAGACAGGATAGAGACAGCAAACAAATAAATTTGTAAACATGTTCTGCGAAAGACTGCGTGTAATTCATATCAACAGATATGGTGCGTATTTTGTGATTTATAGAACAACGACAAGATTCTAGTTAATATTGTTTATTGAACAAGATTGCCAATCAGGGACCAGCTCAGCTAACTATAGCAAATTATTGAAATGTATTTTGTTCTGGGCTAAGTGCTCTGTAACCCAGTAACAAGTTGCCAAAATTACATATGTAATGTTTTTGGGGTTGTCTCGGGGATTATTCAGAGAACGTCCGGATAGTTCTAGAAAGTAAGCCTGGAGACAAATTTGGAGGAGCCATAGCAGGTGTTCGGAGAGATTCTGTAGTATCTCTAGAACGGTTGCTTGTGGCCACACAGGAGTGACAGACATGTTGTTCATGGAGACAATTTCAACTGAAGTGTGCTGCAGTAATGGGGCAGTACTTTGTAACCCAGTAACATAAAAAAGTACACCAAGCATAGACAGATGTGTCCCACCTGTTTCATGGATATATCTATGTAATAGGCCAAAGATAAAAAAAAACAAATCTTAAAGAGGAGACATATTAGCTGAGCTGGTCACTGTGTGGCTCATGCCATGACTGGAGGTGTTAGGGGATAGGAAGGCGGGTTAAAGCACAAAAACTCTGTGCATATTCCTGCTTGTCTAAATGCAGAATGATCAGGCACTAATAACCTGCAGAGAACAATAGTTGACCTTAAACCAACCTGAGCTTCAGGTATTAAGGGACAGGTGAATGTCTGCGGCAACAAAAGTCATTAACCTTTGGAAAAAAATCCCAGACTGTAGATGCTTGCAGTTAGTTTTTGTCCTATAAACCATGCTGACCTCTAACAGGTAAGCTTTCATTTATAGAACAACGACAAGATTCTAGTATATATTGTTTATTGAACAAGATTGCCAATCAGGGACAAGCTCAGCTAAATATAGCAAATTATTGAAATGTATTTTGTTCTGGGCTAAGTGCTCTGTAACCCAGTAACAAGTTGCCAAAATTACATATGTAATTAAAAACCAAATGGCTAAGTGCTTTGTAACCCAGTAACAAGTTGCCAAAATTACATATGTAATTAAAAACCAAATGACTAAGTGCTTTGTAACCCAGTAACAAGTTGCCAAGATTACATATGTAATGGTTTTTGGGGTTGTCTCGGCGATTATTCAGAGAACGTCCGGATAGTTCTAGAAAGTAAGCTTGGAGACAAATTTTGGCGGAGCCAAAGCAGGTGTTCAGAGAGATTCTGCAGTATCTCTAGAACAGTTGCTTCTGGCCCAAACGATGACAGATTTAGCTGAGTGAACCCTTAAAGATAAAGCTGGAAGAGTGGCTCCCCATTTTTTTTGTGATCATTGAAGGATACATGTAGTTTTCCTTATTTATGAATATAAACCTATCTTGTGGGTTTTCATTAGAACCGCCTCGTCGAGACGGATCGAGGCGGTTCTAATGAATACACACAACATAGTGGTTAATGGAGAATTGACAAAAAACTACACAAAATACCAACCTTATGTTGCGCAGGCTACACAGTCTGAGACTTTGCCTGTTCGCATGTGAGGCTATGCGATTAGTATCCTTTTCTAATAAGCAGGCCCATAGTTATTCGGGACGAGTTCATATGAGCTTGCGAGTGCGTCTCCGTCATATGAACGAGTGCCGAATATTTCACAATATAAAGTAAATAATGTTTTTAATTTGTACACAAAACTTGAAATGTCATCTAGAATTCAGGATTGCCTGGCACAGAAATCTGAACGTAAAATCAGATTATACATGTATATCAAAAGGAAATTAATGTAGGTCCTTAAGTGTCTTCCTACACCTTGAAAATCTACGTCCAGTGACGCCAAAGTGAAAATGACGTCAACGTTGGTGGATGTGACGTAATTAAAACATTGACTTGTCACAATGCAGGGCGCCATTTTTTGCCGAAGTATCCATTTTATCTCTTTCCAAATGCTCATGGTTTCGAAAATTTTAATAGATTGCAGGTAGGTCATATTTGACAGCATAAAATGCGCCTACTGCACTTTCCCACAACCTATATTAGTTTTGTTTTATATTCATCACGTGGCAATGCACGACAATATGGATGCTGATTTTTCGTCTCGAAATATTGTTCTATTGTGAACGAGACTTCATATCTACGGGCAATAAGCACTTGACTACGGGGAATATGGAAATTTATTAATTGACTATCCTGTATTGATCGGAGGTCATCCGTATTAACACCAGGTCAACCAATATAAACCGAGGTCAAGTGAGGTCAAAAACTCAACAATCATGATTTTTTGGGGTCAATTGATAAAATTGTCATTGATCAAGTAATTTCGCATTGTCCCAGTTACAGGTCCTCGGTCAGCTGCTTTAGCCCTCGGCCTTCGGCCTTGGGCCAACGCAGCAGACCTCGGACCTGTACCTGGGCCAATACGAAATTACTTGATTAATAACATTATAATATTGACCGGTAACTTCTGGACATTTTCTACAAATTTTCTGGGTATATATTAAAGTATAGAGTAGAATCAAAGCGCTGAAAGCATTGGTGCGCAGATGGTCTCTGAGTGTGGGCTGGGAAAATAGTTCTGAACACCGTGTGGTTGTGGTAGAACATCTGATCGGGGTCTGCTTACTTAAGGAGAATGGGTTCATCTCCTGCAGAAGAATTTTTTGTTTCTTATGTAAGTAGGGGTCAACTATTACGGGAAAGAATTTGCTCCCGAGGAGTAAATTCTTTCCTTTAAGAGTAGACTCCTTTTTCAATGGGACAGGGCTTATAGAAACGCGAACAGGAAGTCCCGAAACTTGTCTCCCTTTGACAAATGGCGGAAAATCTGCCAGGTGTTCCCATTCCACTAAAGTACCAAAAATTAAGGGAAAACGAAGCAATCTAAGTCCTCGTTCAAACTACATTAGAAGACAGTCGACCCAACAGTGGTGCAAGTGATTTGATCCTATAAGTCGCCTTGTTTTATGAAACCTCATTGCCTTTGCCGGTATCTCACAATTTAGGACAATCATGACACTTTCATCCGTTTTACCCCAAACTACCTGCAAATTGTAATAAGGCCTAAAATGGATGTGATTCCGCTAACCAAGACCAAATCAGATTTTTTTGGTACTGACCCTGCAATTTTTATTGCCATCCAGACAAAACTAAAAAACAATTCTTACCTACCAACTTTAATATTTTCTAGCACTATTGATAAACATTCATAAAACTGTCAAAATAGCTAAACTAATACTTGAAACCCTGCTCTTTTGCTTGATGCTTTTTAACCTCGTTATTTGAATGTTTTCAGGTAATGTAGTTTAAATGTGTGTGTTTTTTTTTGTTTCTTCTTTTTCCATCAAATAAAAGTTTGACAAAAAAAATAATAAAATAATAATAATAATAAGTGTTTGCGACCCGCCGACCTATACCCGTTTTCGGTATGTTAGTGATAACACGGCTATTTTAGGCCAATCATGAAAACACGCCTATATAATTTTGACCCCTTTGAACTCCAATTTTATATAGTAAAACTGGGGTTTACAGGGGTAAACCTTATTTTTCTTATTTCTGTTCTGAAATATAGATTGTGGGTACACGTTACAACCGCCTCGATGAGGCGGTTCTAACGTATATCAACAAACTATATTTTGAGCAGAAATAACAAAAATATCACAATTTTTCATCTTAAATTTTTCATTTTTACGGTGGTAAAATTTACAATGTATGCGTATAGGCGTGTTTTCATAATGAAACGTCTACTATCAAAGAACATTCGGTCATTGACCCTGTTAATGATAACCATATAAAACAGAAATATATCAAATATCTGGACATCAGCCTATTTACTTGCAAGATTTTATTACCATAGGTAATCTGAAAGACTCTTGGCGTAATCTTTGTCATTTAAAATATTATGCAGTTTTCACTTTTTACCTTGCGGTTATACAGTTCATCATATGATCTGCGACCGGCAAACTCTGCCTTTGCACATGTGTGCTCATTCGATTCGGGACAATTATCAGCCTGCGTATCCACTCATTTCTATCCGACTTATATGGTTAGTTTTTATCATAAGAACGCAGGGAAAACTGTGATCATACTGCACATGTGCAGTCTTATCACAGTCTTCCCTTTGCAAACATTCACGAAGACATTTTTGTCACATGATGCATTCATTTTTAGGTCAGCTTCACGTTGAGTTTGTAAATGTCACGGCGGGCAAAGGCAAACCACAACAAAGTTAATTATTATTTTATATGGAACGCCACAGCTGTCTGATTATTCCACGGGACTTTTTAAGATGCATGCTTTCATGTTGGTACAGTTTATTATATAATGCTGATTTGTCATTATATAATGCATGTTGCGCCAATGCCATTATACTATATATAAACAGCTTTATATGATTTGCTACGTTCTTTATATTATGTATGTCAGACTTAATATTATGCGACAACATTATCATATGATTGAGTATTTTATTGTGCAATGGGTGAGTGAGTGAGTTTTAGTTTTACGTCCCACCAACAGCTAAGGTCATACGGAGACGGGACCTCGGTTTAAAGACTCATCCGAAAGTCTGGAGAAGCCCGGGATCGATCCTGCGATCCCTGGTTTACAAGGCGAGTAGCGTATCCACTGCACCACGGAGGCTTCTAATTGTGCAATGGGACTTCATCTTTTCACATGTATCATAAGGAAAACATGTCCGTAAGAAATAATGGCGTCCAACATGGTGTCAGAAAATGATAAATATCAGGTAAAAATTACAATTATTATTACTGCTTTCAACATAGATTGTGGGTGCTCGTTAGAACCGCCTCAATGAGGCGGTTCTAACGAGTACGAACAATCTATGTTTTTGAGCAAAATAAGGCAGATAATGTTTACCCCCGTAAACCCCACGTTTGTCTATATAAAGTGAGGTTTAGGGGGGGAGGGGGGGTCTTCGTTTCACGGACTTGTTATCGTGATGAATGCCAATATTCTATTATATCATTGGTGTATTCAATGTCCTTTCGAAATTATCATATGCAATGTTATACTCTTTTTATCATGGGTTTTGTTCTTTTTGTCTTCTTTACATTGGTTGTACCAAGTGGGAACTATTTTTTTTTCGTGGGAACTACTTTTTTCGTGATTTTTCTTGCAGTGTGATGCAGGAAAAATATCAAAACAGAATTCAAATTTCAACTCCATATCTGATATGGCGTCTCAAATGTAAAAGATGGAACAAATATTGATGAATAGTGGGATGAGAGACATTATTTCTCAGTTTAAAAAAAGAATACATATCTCCGAATATAGTAAATAAAATATCATACAGTAGAAATTCGATGGCTCGAACACCGATGGCTCGTATACCATGGCTGAGTCGAATCCGTTTTTGAGTCCTAGGAAATTCCTCTACATAAGAAATAGTGGGAGATAATTCAGGAGATTTTCGTCTTTTATCTTGCAAATGTATGCTGCGTGTACTCATTAGAATCGCCTCAATGAGGCGATTCTAATGAGTACACACAGCATATATTTTCATCATAGAGCACCGAAAAGATGTCAAAAAGTATCTCGTTATGCCTCCTGGCAGTAACCCTCAGTGGCTCGAACTACCCCCTGTCTCGAACAGATTTTTATGGTCCCAAAGGTGTTCGAGCCATTGAAGTTCGACTGTACTTGGAGATTCAGTGTTTACGCCTCACAGACAGGTCAGTGATTATATAACTCCGTACAGAATGTGTCATAAATGGGAATGAAAGACAAGATGTCTTAAATCAAGAAGGAAAATAGAATTGGAGGCAATGGTCAGGAATCGATACAGTCAACCCACAGCTCCCATCAGAGACACCATAGGGAAAGAAACACAAACATGAAACAATAGACCTAAAGGAAACATCAATAGCGGAAAGCCAAAAGGACAGTTACTTTCCCACAAAATGGCTAATAGGCTATCCAAAATAAAATAATATAAGCGACACCAACACCCAAAGACAAACCATAACAAAAACAAACCGCGACAGAAGAACCGCCTTGGAACGGTCAGCGGAAACGAGTTCCACCGTGGGGATTAAATCGATTTTACTTGGCCACAATCCTCGCCCTTACTTCCGTCGTGATTTAGACAAATAATTTGAAGGCCTCCTAACTCATCAGTGAAACATCTCCGTGAACACAAATAATCAAACAACCACAGAGATGAAACAAGGGTGATGACTCGACAGCAAGAAACCACTGAAACCGTTAGACTCCGATGCGCCCGACCAGAGACAGAGCATCAGGTACCAACCAACATTACCTTGAATTAGATCTCTCTAATTCTCAATAAGCCTTTACGCTTTAACCGTCATAGAATCTGAGGCCTTACCCACCGGCGTGCAATTAAAGAGGGAAGCAAAGTTGTCAACCGTGATTGGGTTAACTACCATGCATGCAGTCTGTCGTATAACATTTATGTTGTTCCCAATCTTTTTATATCGAAGAATGATTTTACGCAATTGGGTGCTGGAATCATTGCGGAACGGTCAGCGGAAACGAATTCCACCGTGGGGATTTAATCGATTTTACTTGGCCACAAACCTCGCCCTTACTTCCGTCGTGATTTAGACAAGTAATGTGTTCAGTCCGCATGAAGGCATCCTAACTCATCAGTGAAACATCTCCGTGAACACAAATAATCAAACAACCACAGAGATGAAACAACGGTGAGGACTCGACAGCAAGAAACCACTGGAATGCTGAGGCAAAAGAAAACCAACAGTTAGACTCCGATGCGCCCGACCAGAGACAGAGCATCAGGTACAAACCAACATTACCTTGAATTAGATCTCTCTAATTCTCAATAAGCCTTTACCCTTGAACCGTCATAGAATCTGAGGCCTGACCCGACGGCGTGCAATTAAAGAGGGAAGCAAAGTTGTCAACCGTGATTGGGTTAACTACCATGCATGCAGTCTGTCGTATAACATTTATGTTGTTCCCAATCTTTTTATATTGAAGAATGATTTTACGCAATTGGGTGCTGAAGTCATTGCGGTTATATATTTTTTCTGAATTTATATACTAAGTCACCATTAAATTCGGGTTCCGATAGATCTTGTTGCAGAAGAGATTTAAGTCCAATATTGAATTTCGAAATGAAATCAGAATGACGACTATAAAATTTTGAAAAGGCTTTGCGTAGTTTATGGTACCTATAATACTGATTAAGAAGTTTAGCCGTTAACAATTTATTACGAGTGTTGAAGTCAGTAACATGCCGACACATTCTGGCAAATCGAATTAATTGCGAAATATAAACGCCATAGGATGGCGCACGAGGAAGATCGCCATCCAAAAAAAGGAAACTTTACAATCTCAAAATCAAAATCATCGCGTTTATCATAAATTTTGCACGAAACAAACCCATCAACAGTAGATAGATGTAAATCCAAACACGGGACATCGGTGTCAGAAGAATTTGCTTGATTTACATGAAGATCTGGGGGATAAATTTGACTGATCAAATAATCGAAATAGGTATTATCAATATTTAATAAATCATCCAAATATCTGGAAGTGGAGCTAAAAGCTTCAATGATTTCAGACTGGTTTTCAGCAGTAAGGGACATCATGAAGTCTCTCTCATAACAAAACAAAAACAGACCAGCCTCAAGTGCTGCGCAATTAGTACCCATCGGAATACCCACAACTTGTCTTAATAACTTAGTACCAAATCTTATGTAAATATTGTCACTTTCTGACATGACCATAAGTATAATTTTTATGCTCTTCAGAAGTGAAAACAACAGTTCTTTCATTTCATGTAAGATAGAGGGAGTCTTCCCTATGAAATGTCCATTCATTTAAATCATTAAGTTTTTCTTTTATAAGATTATCAGGAAGTGTAGTGTAAAGGGTGGAAAAATCATAAGTAGACAGACGTGAAGCACGAAAACGCCTGGATTCCAATTTATTTAAAACTCCATTAGAATTTTTTATAGACCAAAACAGATTTCTACCTGATCTTTCGAAGACTTTGTCGCAATATTTTATCACATGTTTTTTGATGGCAGTAAACCATGAAGTTAATAATTGGAGAGTTCAGTGGTGGTACAAGAGCTTGAATTTGCAATAAACCGTGCTTTGTATGGTCTTTTATGAAGTTTAGGTAACCAATATAACGTAGGAAGCTTGTCTTGGCCTTCTGTAACACAGTCAGCAAACTTGGTGGCTGAACGATAAATGTGGTCATCAACTAAATATGTTCTATAAAAGGGTTATCCTTTGGAAGCAAGGAATACATCACAAAACTGGAAAACATGGAGTGTACATGTTTTCTGGGCCAGACTAGCTAGTTTCGGCCAATTAGGCCTCATCAGTGACCCGCAAAATATTTTCATAATTCCACAATGGAATCAATGATCCCATAGGACAAGAAAATATAAACTACACTATGATGTAGGACAGGGAGACTTTTACGGCCGCCACATATTCCCACACATCAGCTGTAGTGACGTTAAATATGTTCTATAAAAGGGTTATCCTTTGGAAGCAAGGAATACATCACAAAACTGGAAAATATTGAGTGTACATGTTTTCTGGGCCAGACTAGACTCTCTACAGCTAAAGGCTGAAGTTCATAGGCCTTAGTACCACCAAGTTCTTGCTGAAGAGTGTTAACATAGTGAAGCCGTCAATCAACGACCACATTGTTAGCGGCCTTATCAGCTGGAGCCAAAACAAACTTCCTTTGAAATTCT
Organism: Lucinisca nassula; assembly: GCA_963580285.1. Lineage (NCBI taxonomy): Eukaryota > Metazoa > Mollusca > Bivalvia > Lucinida > Lucinidae > Lucinisca > Lucinisca nassula. The sequence continues at coordinate 46,946,522 of OY757027.1, forward strand.
TGGATACCTAGTTTAAGGTAGTCTACGTGTGTTTGTCATGCCAAAATAGACAATTAGGGTCTCTTATCGAGACAGGATTTACCCTGATTCGTGATAATATTAATCAATACATAACCATTTTACTGTGTATTTTATCATGACTCACTATTGAGCTATAAAGCCTCCATGCGGATCAGTTTGTTATTGTTAGTTTGTTTGATACCGTACTGGAACTGAGGGCGAGGGCTAATAATTTCATAAACTCCGGAGTTGTAGCCCCCCATTAGTTTTACTACTGACCGTCCCAATGCGTTCGTTATTTTGCAGTGTCTTATTTGATATTTGGCTTTGTGCCGTTGGTTCATGTTTCGTCTGTTTTTGTGTGTGCTCCCGTGTCACATTCTATAGGTGACTTGCGACAGCTGAGTTCTTAGAATGTGGCCTTTCCTGGGTGACCTGTTCTTACTAGTTTTACTATGGCAAAAATGATTCTTGTTTGCATCACAAAGTACAATTTATCACCGAATACGACAATACGGAACGAGTACCGTCAATACTACTGACATTGACGGTAAAGCTCTTAAAGAGGCCCTCAGTCAGGTCATTTCAGAATTTCCACGTTGTGGAATATAAGAATCTGATATGGGGTTCTGTTGTAGATGAGCGTTTCCAACCCGAGGGATGATCGTGCTGAGCGGAAACGAGGCTTCGCCGAGGTTCCGCTCAGTACGGTCATCCCGAGGGTTGGAAACGCCCATCTGCAACAGAACCCAATATTGGATTCTTTTTCTTGCACAACACCTCCGGTTAGTTTTGACAGCTCGCACATGTATATTGTTTACGAAATAAAAGTAGTGCGGAAGTAGTTCCGGCAGTGGAATAGAACTGAAGCGCATTTATGTAAGTTGCCTGGGTCGGAACACGAGGGTCAGAACATAAATTTCTATCCCAGGGTCAAATCACGGATTTCCTTGTCTGGTGTACAAGAAAAGAGATTATTCGACAGTTTCTCTGTCAGAAAAAACACAAAGGTAAATCTTCATTATCACTCTAAATAACATTTCATCATTTAGAAATGACAGTATAGAATTCAACTCCAACAAACAACAATTTTTGTTCAGTCAGCCTGTTGTCTTCGTTTGTTTGATTTGATGTTTAACGTCCCCGTCAACAATGTAAAGGTCATTTTGGAGATGTTGCTTCCAATTTTGTGGGACTTTTACCGGACATTGAGATGAAATGGCATCTCAAGCCCTGCCGCCCAATGGAACCAATAGGGTTTATAAGCATGGACAGTCCGACTCGCACTGCTTTGCCAGGGCAGGCTTAGATTCTCTAAGCGGTTAACCAGTAATCGTGTGCGGGTCGGTATCAGCTCTGCGTTGAAGCATCAAGAAGCCCATCTATTTCATCAAGCCCCGATGGGCGGGGCCACAGCCTGTTGTCTAATCACTGTTGTTAATCACTTAACACATTCCGCCTGCTGAAAATGTTTCGTTGATCAGCAGGGTATATGATTATTTTCCTGTTTTCGTCCTCTACCTTTTAATTTCAACAAAATACAGTGGAACTTCGATGGCTCGAACACCGATGGCTCGTTTACCATGGCTGAGTCGAGCCCGTTATTGGGTCCCTAGGGAATTTCTATACATAAGAAATAGGGAGGGTAACAATTAGGGTATTTTCGTCTTTTATCTTGCAAATGTATGCTGTGTGTACTGCTGTGTGTACTCATTAGAATCGCCTCTTCGAGGCGATTCTTATGAGTACACACAGAACACATTTTTATTATAGAACACAGAAAAAGATGTCCTAAAGTATGTCGTTATGCCTCCTGGCATTAGCCCTCAGTGGCTCGAACTACCCCTGTCTCGAACATATTTTCATGGTCCCAAAGGTGTTCGAGTCATTGAAGTTCGACTGTACTGAATATACTGACAAGTCAGATATCGAACTCCCGACCGTTAATACCGGCTTTGATAGTAAAAACATAAACACGCTGCTGAAAATTTTTATCCGTACCGGAGTAAAGAAAAGTACGCATAATATAGAAGATTGTGGGCAGTAATGAATGTTAGGAAGAATATAAAAAAAAATGCCCCATAAGAATGGAACACATTATTCAACCAATTCGAATAAAGAAGTAGTCTAAGTATATAAAGATATTTAAACATCATATATAATAAAATTACTCAAATGATATAATTACATGGTGTAATAATAAAAAGAGCGAACTGCAAAATTTAACCATTACAGCACATCACAGAATGATACTTGTATATTATATAATGACATCAACGCATTATATAATGTTTAACACGTATAATGCACAATATTATGACAAGTCCGCACTATATACATGATAAACTGCAACTATCATATAAACTGTTTGCATCTTATAAAGTCTCGTGGGATACTCAGACAGCTTTGGCGTTCCATAATTTTATAACGCCCTCATACGGTATTAGTAAATTCCATTTCCCAGTTGGAAAACCAAACCTTCTGGGTCAAAAATCACATACTGAGATTGAAAAAAAAAAAAAAAAAAAAAAAACAACAACAACAAAAACACACACAAAAAAAAACACACACAAAAAACAACAACATCATAATGTATAGGAAGGGTTTTGTCATTCCGATCATATTAAAGATGGAAAGCCATCTAAACGCTCTGCCTACGTTTTTCAGCAGACGCCATTTTGAAATAATTGTCTTACTTCTCTACAGAAAACATGATCTGACATCTCATGCAAAGTGTCTCATGTCTGGGAAAAATAAGAAAACATATCAACGATTTGCAATCCTTGGTAGCCCAAAGAATTCAGGAATAAGACGGTTTTCAATCTTATCTTTCGTTTTGGAGGCAGGAATGGCTTGAAAAATCCATCTTGCGCGATACAGATGACTTCACAAAATCAGATTTGGCGAATCTCCCACTGATGCCGTACCGGTATATGATCATTTGCCTGGAAAATATATAGTCAAGGAAAATTCTAAGCAGAAGTTTATACAGTCTGTAATAGATGACGAGTCAACTAACTTAATTTGCACTTTTTTAAACGATATTGAAAGAGAAGACATTAACATTGATACTTTGACCAATCAGTTTGTTAATATAATACATTTGTCAGCTGCTGAATCAGCAAAGTTCAAGCTAAAAGCAAGAAGAGGTTTAAAAGAAAATGGTTGTTAAACTGTCTAATTCACGCAAACGATGTGCTCTTATTATCTGAGAGTAAACAAGGTCTTCAATCCGGCCTGACTTCATTGCAGACATATTGTGATAATTGGAATACTGCCAAAACCAAAGTAATGGTTTTTAGTACAGGAAAGATAAAAAAAGATGAGCATTTTGAACTAAATGGTCCGAAATTAAAATCGTCGATAAATATGAATACCTCGGCGTATTACTTTCCTACAATGGGAATTTGAAACATGCTGCTGATCTTGTGTACCAAAAGAGTTTGAAAGCAGTTTTTTTAGCTCACCAGAGAAGAAGGCTCCGGGGGAGCTTATAGGATGGACATTGTCCGTCGTCGTCGTCTGCGTCTGCGTCTGTGTCTGCGTCTGCGTCGTCGTTAACACTTTCAAACGATATCTCCTCTGAAGCCACTGGGCCGATTGGGCCCAAATTTTATCTGAAGCATCCTTGGGCTGGAGGATTGAAAGTTTGTGTTTTTTATCAAAATCGGCCCATTAGTTTGGTTGCTATGGCAACTTGTAGTTTCCATAGACTTATAATGGGGGAAAATTGAAAAATGGCATTTACTGCCTAGCGTCTGCAGATATTTTGACAAAACTTTCATAGAAATGTTCCATAGGTAATCTTCTATCAGCCCTATGATTTTAGGCCTTCTGCTCATTTTTATTGGTTGCCACGGAAACCAAAATGCAAAAAATAGACAAAAAATACTTAAAAAATCATCTCCTCAGAAACCATATGCTCTAGGAGGCTGAGACTTTATGAAAATATTCACCATATTTGCCTTTACAGGTTTTGTGTTTTTTATGAAATTTGGCCTTTTAGTTTTGTTGCTATGGCAGCTTAGAGTTTCCATTGACTTATAATGGGGAAAACTGAAAAATGGCATTTACTGCCAAGTCATTGCAGATATTTTGACAAAACTTACATAAACATGTTCCTTGAGTAAACTTCTCTCAGCCATATGCTTTTATGTCAACCTGGGGACCCATAGGTTGTGCCGGGGCCATGCCCCGCCCCCTCCACTTCATAAAATGCCTTATATCTCAGAAACCTTACAGATCCCAACCCCTAAACCATATATATTCTTGTTCCTTATGATAAGATGCATTAAGTGAAACCAACCTGGGGGTCCCCCGGCATGTGCCGGGGACATGTCCTGCCCCCTTTATTTCATAAAATGCCATTTATCTCTGAAACCATTCAGATCCCCACCCCTAAACCATATATATTCTTGTTCCTTATGCTAAGATGCATTAAGTGACACCAACCTGGGGGTCCCCCAGGATGTGCCGGGCACAAAACCCACCCCCTCCACTTCATAAAATGCCTTATATCTCAGAAACCTTACAGATCCCCACCCCTAAACCATATATATTCTTATTCCTTATGATAAGATGGACTCAGTGACACCAACCTGGGGGTCCCCCGGGATGTGCCGGGGCCATGCCCCACCCCCTCCACTTAAAAAAAGGCTCAATATCCCAGTAACCTTACAGATCCCCACCCCTAAACCATATATATTCTCGTTCCTTATGATAAGTCGCATTCAGTGACACCAACTTGGGGGGTCCCCCGGGATGTGCGGGGGCCATGCCCAACCCCCTCCACTTCATAAAAGGCTAAATATTCCAGAAACCTTAAGATCCCCACCCAAAACCATATATATTCTTGTTCCTTATGAAAAGACACATTCAATGACACCAACCTAGGGGTCACCCAGGGTGTGCCCGGGCCATACGTCACCCCTCGACTTCACAAAAGACCATATATCAGAGAAACTGCTCAGAGCCCATCCCTAAACCATATATATTCTTGTTCCTTATGATAAGACGCATTCAGTGACACCAATCTGGTGGTCCCCTAGGATGTGGCGGGGCTTATGCCCCACCCCCTCCACTTCGTAAAAGGCCGAATATCTCAGAAACCGTTCAGATCCCCACCCCTAAACAATTCAAATTCTTGTTCCTTATGATAAGACGCATTCAGTGATACCAACCTTAGCGTCTCCCTGGCCGCACGGGGGCTATGTCCGACCCCTCCACTTCATAAAAGGCCCAATATCTCAGAAACCGTTCAGATCCCCACCCCTAAACCATATAAATTCTTGTTCCTTATGATAAGATGCATTCAGTGATAACAATCTAAGGATCTCCCAGGCCGCACCAGGGCTATGCACCAACCCTCCACTTCATAAAAGGTGATATTTCTCGGAAACCCTTCAGATCCCCACCCTAAAACCATGTATATTCTTGTTTCTTATGATAAGACACATTCAGTGACACCAATCTGGGGGTCCCCTAGGATGTTCCGGGGCTATGCCCCACCCCCTCCACTTCTTAAAAGGCCCAATATCTCCGAAACCGTTCAGATCCCCATTCTTGTTCCTGATGATAAGACGCATTCATTGATACCAACCTAAGGGTCTCCCGGGCCGCATGGGGGCTGGGCCTCACAACTCCACTTCATAAAAGGTGATATGTCTCGGAAACCATTCAGATCCCCACCCCAAAACCATATATATTCTTGTTTCTTATGATAAGACGCATTCATTGAAACCAACCCGGGGGTCCCCTGGGATGTGCCCGGGCCATGCCCAACCCCCTCCACTTCATAAAAGGCTCAATATCTCAGAGACCATTCAGAACCCCCACCCCTAAACCATATAGATTCTTACTCCTTATGATGAGACACATTCAGTGATACCAACCTAGGGGTCTCTGGGGGTGTGCTGGGGCTATGCCCCACCCTTCCACTTCATAAAATGCCATATATCTCAGAAACTGTTCAGATCCCCACCCCTAAAATATGTATATTTGTGTTCCCTATAATAAGACCCATTCACTCACATCAACGTGGGGTCTCTATGTGCTAGGGCAACATGCTGACGCCATGGCCCAACCCTCCACTTCATAAAAGGCCATATATCTCAGACACCATTAAGATCCCCACCTCATAATCATATATATTCTTGTTTCTTATGATTAGACACATTCAGTCACACCATCTTGGTGGTCCACAGGGGCCATTCCTCCCCTCATCATTTCATAAGAGGGCCTCATATCTTGGAAACTGTTCATATCCCCACCCCTAAACAATATATTTTCTTGGTCCTTATTATAAGACACATTCAGCGACAACAATCTTGACTTTCCTGGGGTCTGCCAGGGCCATGATCCAACCCCTCCGCAGCTTAAAAGGCCTTATATCTCTGGAACTGTAAACATCCCCACCCCTAAATCATACCTATTCTTGTGCCTTGTGATAAGTTGGATTCAGTGATACCAGCCTGGGCTCAGTTGGGTCCATGTCTCATCCCTCCTCCTCATAAAAGGCATAATATTTCAAATACAGAGAATAGTGCTCATTTGGAAATGGGGGTTTGTTTGGGAGACTTTATATCTTGGAAACTGTTCATATCCTCAATAAGTGATTGTGATTTGGATAAGTGATTGTTCAGAGATAAAACTCTTCACACTTTACCGTTTGAAAAAAAATTTAATCAGGGTTATCGGTACCATAAACTACGCAAAGCCTTTTCAAAATTTTATAGACGCCATTCTGATTTAATTTCAAAATTCAATATTGGACTTAAATCTGTTCTGCAACAAGGTCTATCGGAACCCGAGTTTTATGGTGACTTAGTATATAAATTCAGAAAAATATATAACCGCAATGACTTCAGCACTCAATTGCGTAAAATCATTCTTCGATATAATGGGTACAACATGGATATTATACGACAGACTGCATGCATGGTAGTTAACCCAATCACGGTTGGCAACTTTGCTTCCCTCTTTAATTGCACGCCGGTGGGTCAGGCCTCTGATTCTATGACGGCTCCAACGTAAAGGCTTATTGAAAATTAAAGAGATAATGTTGGTTGGTGCCTGATGCTCTGTCTCTGGTTGGGCTCATCGGAGTCTAACTGTTGGTTTTCTTTTGCTCCAGCATTTCAGTGGTTTCTTGCTGTCGAGTCGTCACCGTTGTCTCACCTCTGTGGTTCTTTGATTTCTGTGTTCACGGAGATGTTGCACTGATGAGTTAGGAGGCCTTCATGCGGACTGAACAAATTATTTGTCTAAATCGCGACGGAAGTAAGGGCGAGGATGTGGCCACGTAAAATCGATTTAAGCCCCCCAGTGGAAATCTTCCGCTGATCGTTCCAAGGCGGCTCTTCTGTGGCGATTTATTTATGTTGTTGTTTGTTACTTACTGTGCGTATCACTTGTGTCTTTTAATTTTGGATGGCCATATGGCCATTTTGTGGGAAAGTAACTGTCCATATGGCCTTCCTTTGTTTAGGTTTCCATTATGGTCTGGTAGCTTAATGTTTGTATTTCTTTCCCTTTGGTGTCTTTTATGGATGGAGTAAGTTAATTGTATCAATTCCTGATCTTTGTTTTACTTCTACTTTTTATAATCAATAAATTAAAACCTGAAACCATACATGGCTGCCAGTGGGCAGTGCCCGCCTGGGCTCTGGTGAGCATTGTGGCCCATGGGCCTCTTGTTTTCACTTAAATCTAAAATATTTGATTTTGGTTTAAAGAACAATAATTTAAAGTTTAAATTGTTCGACACTTTAATACGTCCTATCTGAACATACGTTGCAGAGATTTGGATAAGTGATTGTGATTTGGATAAGTGATTGTTCAGAGATAAAACTCTTCACACTTTACTGTTTGAAAAAAAAATACACAACAGATTTTGTAAATATTTGTTAGGAGTACATAAAACGTCATCAAATTTGGCGCCAAGACTTGAATTGGGTAGAGAACCAATAATTAATTATCAAGTTCTCAGACATTTAAATATCATGCTCGTTGATGTGAGCTTCCAGATAATAGATTAATAAAAGAAATATTTGAGCTAGATAAATGTTTATTTGACGAAGATAACAAATCATGGTATTCCTTAAATATACATCAGACTTAACATAGATATTCAATTTCAGTATCATGGTATTCCTTTATACAACGGTATTTACAAAGATATTCAATTTCAGTATCATGGTATTCCTTTATACATCAGTCTTTACATGGATATTCAATTTCAGTATCATGGTATTCCTTTATACAACAGTCTTTACATAGAAATTCAATTTCAGTATCATGGTATTCCTTTATGCAACAGTATTCCTTTATGCAACAGTATTCCTTTATGCAACTGAACAAATTATTTGTCTGAATCGCGACGGAAGTAAGGGCGAGGATAGTGGTCACGTAAAATCGATTTAAGCCCCCCAGTGGAAATCTTTCAACTGACCGTTCCAAGGCGGTTCTTCTGTGGTGATTTATTTATGTTGTTGTTTGTTACTTACTGTGTGTATCACTTGTGTCTTTTAATTTTGGATGGCCATATGGCCATTTTGTGGGAAAGTAACTGTCCTTATGGCCTTCCTTTGTTTAGGTTTCCATTATGGTCTGGTCGCTTAATTTTTGTATTTCTTTCCCTTTGGTGTCTTTGGTGGGTGGAGTTAGTTAATTGTATCGATTCCTGATCTTTGTTTTACTTCTACTTTTACATAGATATTCAATTTCAGTATCATGGCATTCCTTTATACAACGGTATTTTTAAAGATATTCAATTTCAGTATCATGGTATTCCTTTATACAACGGTATTTACAAAGATATTCAATTTCTGTATCATGGTATTCCTTTATACATCAGTCTTTACATAGATATTCAATTTCAGTATCATGGTATTCCTTTATGCAACAGTCTTTACATAGATATTCAATTTCAGTATCATGGTATTCCTTTATACAACAGTCTTTACATAGATATTCAATTTCAGTATGTGATGCTGAGTACTGTGATATTTAAGAAATTATCTCTGACAAACATTTGTCAGCCATAAATACTGAAATAAGTCGGCTGAGAAACCAAGTTGAAGATAGTATATTAAATACATATGCCAAAATTTACCACGGGTTCTGTTTGCAAAAATACCCGTCATTTGTACTATCAAGATCTAAAACTAGAGAACTAGCAAAAATAGAATAAGATCTTATGAATTATTAATAAGCACGCCATTTCAGACCCCTAATTCCCCGTGAAGACAGGGTCTGTTCAACTTATAACGTAATGGAGGATGAACAACATTTCATGGTCCATTGCAGCAAATTTTCACAAATAAGAAATAAATTATTATTACAATTGAATTTAGAATACCATGATTTAAACAATAATACCGCCACTTCTTCTCAGGCATTTACTCATTGAATCCTGTAAATGCGGAGGAGACTAGATTAAAATGTGATTCCATATCATCAGCTTTGTCAAAAGAGATAGCTTTAAAATAGCGTGAACTTACTCATGTCTTTAAAATAGCGTCAACGCATCTACATATATATAATTTTGACCCTCTTGAACCCCACTTTTATACAGTGAAAATGGGATTCATAGACGTAAACCTTATTTTTCTTGTTTCGGGATGTGGAGTGTGAGTGCTCGCTTGAATATGGTGGCTCTAACGTGCACCCGCGGTCCGTGTTTTGGGCGGGGATAGGAAGATCTTAAAATTATCGAGTTCATAAAATTTATAGAAGCTTCCGTGGTGCAGTGGTTACGCTACTCGCCTTGTAAACCAGGGGTCGCAGGATCGATCCCGGGCTTCTCAAGACTTTCGGATGAGTCTTTAAACCGAAGTCCCGTCTCCGTATGACCTTAGCTGTTGGTGGGACGTAAAACTCAAACACTAACTCCTTAAAATTTACATTGTATTTGTATAGGCGTGTTTTCGGGGTGTCACTACCTTAACTCCATTTCAAGTCAGTGGTGAAATAAAGATATTGCCTCAGCATTGTTTAGCATCACGAAAACATGGCTTTATAATTTTGACCCCCCTGAACCCCACTTTTATATAGTAAAAATGGGGTTTACAGGGGTAATTATAAATTGTGGGTACTCGTTAGAACCGCCTCACTGAGACGGTTCTAACGAGCACCCTCAACCTATGTTTTGAACATTTATAGCAAAAATATTAAAGATTTTCATCAGAAAAGTAGCCATTTTGGAGATGTGAAAAAATGCACTATGTCGCACGGATGAGTTTTCATAATGTGTGAATTGGCGGGTTCACTTCAGTACAATTAAGCGTAGATGACGAAAAGCTATACAAAAGCAATGAATGAGCGAAGGAAAGAACAAACAAAATAGGAAAATATGAAGTGATGAAAGAATGAGCATGAGACAAATTACAATATGTGAAAGTAAAGATAGGAAACGGGTGTCTTTTCGTAATGAGAAGCTGGAAACCATCACGAAAACACGCCTATATAATTTTGACCCCCTTGAACCCCACTTTTATATAGTAAAACATGTGTTTACAGGGGTAAACCTTATTTTTCTTATTTTTGCTCAGAAATATAGATTGTAGGTACTCGTTAGAACCGCCTCGATGAGGCGGTTCTAACGAGTACCCACAATCTATAGTTTGAGTGAGTGAGTGAGTGTTCGAGTTTTACGTCCCACCAACAGCTAAGGTCATACGGAGACGGGACCTCGATTTAAAGACTCATCCGAAAGTCTGGAGAAGCCCGGGATATCTATAGTTTGAGCAGAAAAAAGAAAAAATATCAGAATTTTTCATCCTAAAATTTTAGTTTATTTTCGGCGAAAAATTTACGCTGTTTTGTATAGGCGTGTTTTCGTAATAGAATCCAAATTAAACAGCATAACCTGACCTGATTAACTCTCAATAGTTAGAACTACATGTACCCCTATCTCGATTGGCCCCCGCCCACGGTGGCTTGAAGAAATAGATGGACTGCATGATTCTTCCACGCAGGGCTGAAACTGACAGCACACGAGTACTGGTTAACCGCTTAGAGGAGCTAAGCCTGCCCAGGTAAAGCGGTGCGAGTTCCATGCTTATACACCCTATTGGTTTCATTGGGCGACAGGGCTTGAGATGTCATTTCATCTCAATGTCGGGTAAAAGTCCCACAAAATTGGAAGCAACGTCTCCAAAATGACCTTAACAGTGTTGACGGGGACGTTAAACCTCGAAACAAACAAACCCTATCTCGAACTAATTATCATGGTCCCAATATTATTTGAGCTGTTAAATTTAAAACACGCCTATACAAATACATTGTAAATTTTTCCATCGAAAAACAAATATTTTAAGAGGAAAAATGATGTTATTTTTTATTTTTGCTCAAAATATAGATTGTGCGCCCACGTTAGAACCGCCACATTGAGACGGTTCTTAATAGTACCCACAGTCTATACTTTAGAAAAGAAATAAGGAAACATACGGTTTACCCCTGTTACCCCCAGTTTCACTATATAGAAGAGGGGTTCAAGGGGGTCAGAAGTATATAGGCGTTTTTCGACTATCTATCTATCTGCCTACGCACTCGCGGGCATTTTCGGCAGGTGCACGTACACACCAGATTTGCAGGCCGTAACCATGTAGTTACGAAAGGGATCTTTAATCTGTACAGGGGATGGTTCTCCCTGCTGCAGGGGCCCTCCAGTTAATGTCCCAATCCGAAGGACAGTGCACTTTATGGCATTCATCCCTGCAAATGATGTCTGTGGAGCGTGTTTGGACACGGAAATTTTATCACCTCTGCCGGGGACCTCTAGCATCAATGCACTTACCACAAAGCTATCACCAATGCTAAACATCACGAAAACACTCCTATATAATTTTGACCCCTTCGAACCCCACTTTTATATAGTAAAACTGGGGTTTGTAGGGGTAAATCTTATTTTTCTTATTTCTGCTCTAAGATATAGATTGTGGGTACTCGTAAGAACCGCCTCATCGAGGCGGTTCTAACGAGTACCCACAATCTATATTTTATGCAGAAATATGAAAATTATTTTTCATCTTAAAATTTTCATTTTTTTTCGGCGATAAAGGTAACAATGTATTGGTATAGGCGTGTTTTCGTAATGGTAAAATACATCATCAAGGATGTTCGTGTGCATAAGTTTATTACTAAAGTAACTTGCAATTAACTTCCTCAACAACATTTCAAGTTGACGATTTCAGAATGTCAATTAAAGGTCACAATCTTGTAAATGTCACGCGCATTCTTCTTTCTTTCACTTTTACGCTTCATTTTGTGGCTTTATTCTGTCATTGTGGATATGTAATTTTATTAAATAAAGCATAAACTGACACGCATAATTCAGTGGGATTAATATGCATGCTGAGAATATAGTTTGCACTTTAAAGGACAAAGAATGGCCGTACAAAATAGAAGTGAAGGTTATGATCAGAAATCGGTATAATTAACACACAGCTCGCTCCCATCAGAGACACCAAAGGGAAAGAAACACAAATATGAAACAACTAGACCCTAATGGCAACACCTATAGCGGAAAGCCAAAACTGGAAACCAAGAATAAACCTTTTTTGGCCAAAGTAGCTTGTTTCGGTCAATTTACCCCATTAGTGACCTTCATATTAATTTTCAGCACTTGATTGGGCACCATTACGAAAACACGCTTATTCAAATATTCTCATTCTGTAAATTTTACCATCAAAATTGAAAATAAAATCAGTTGTAGATGTTTTTCCATACAGGAATAATTACATATAACATTTTGTTTTTCTTAAACTATTTCCTCTCCTCTTTCTCAGGGTCATGCTGACAACAGTTTTTATATTCTACATGAACCTTCCAATATGACCTGCCACTGTTCATTGCGTCTGGATATCAGGACTTCAGAACGTCATGTAGCTTTTGGCACGACGTCACAAACATTGGCACTGTCTCGTAAAGATAATAGCGGTATTTACCACATTACACTCACCATTTAGCCCATATAATGAAGTATGATAGTGTCTCAGCATAAGAGCCCAGTTCATGGTTTGGAAATACCCGCTTTTACACTGCACTCTGACGTACCAGCGACAAAAAATTCCCAGCTATAAATCACCGTTACCTGGATTTTGTACATAGTCAGTGATAGTCACAAAGATATTACTTGTAGCAGTCGGAATTTTTTCTGGAGTTTAGTAGCTTTGGGTCGATTTCTTATAATAAGATTTATTATTAATTGACCATCCTGTATTGTTTGGACGTCATCCGTATTAACACTGATGTCAAAAATCAATAATCATGTTTTTAATGGTGTCAATTAATAAAATTGTCATTAATCAAGTAATTTCGTATTGTCACAGTTGCAGGTCCTCGGTCAGCTGTATTGACCTCGGCCTTCGGCCTCGGGCCAATACAGCAGACCTAGGACCTGTAACTAGGCCAATATGAAATTTCTTGTTTAATAACATTATATTCTATAAACTTTTAAGTTCTGAGATTGTTTTGTATCATCACGTTAAAAAGTCCGCTAACACCCCTCTTAACTCCAATTCACATAGAAACTAGAGATTGTGTTTGTAAAACAATAAACAATATGCCCCAACATATGTTTTCCCGTAACCATGCATTGACCGTAATGCTTAAGCAAAAAAACAAACAAAAAAAAAAAAAAAAAACGGCTGAGTTCAAAAGACGAAAGAAGTGACAAAGACAATGCCAAACTTACCATAAACTACGCAAAGCCTTTTCAAAATTTTATAGACGTCATTCTGATTTACTTTTGAAATTCAATACTGGACTTAAATATCTTCTGCAACAAGGTCTATCGGAACCCGAATTTTATGGTGACTTAGTATATAAATTCAAAAAAAAAAATATATATATAACCGTTATGACTTCACCCAATTTCGTAAAATCATTCTTCGATATAAAAAGATTGGGTACAACATAAATGTTATACGACAGACTGCGTGCATGGTAGTTAACCAAATCACGGTTGACAACTTTGCTTCCCTCTTTAATTTCACGCCGGGTGGTCATGCCTCGGATTCTATGACGGTTCCAGGGTAAAGGCTTACTGAGAATTAGAGAGATCAAAGTCAATGTAATAGTGGTTGGTGCCTAATGCGTTATCTCTGGTCGTTCCCATCGGGGTCTAACTGTTGGTTTTCTTTTGCTCCAGTATTTCTGTGGTTTCTTGCTGTCGAGTCCTAACAGTTGTTTCATCTCTGTGGTTGTTTGAATTTGTTTTTGTGTTCACGGAGATGTTGCACTGATGAGTTAGGCTGCCTTCATGTGGACTGAACAAATTATTTGTCTGAATCGCGAGGGAAGTAAGTGCGAGGATTGTGGCCACGTAAAATCGATTTAAGTCCCCCCACCCCCACCCCCCCCCCACCCTAAAAGTGGAATTCGATTCACTGACCGTTCCAAGGCTGTTCTTCTGTCGCGGTTTATTTTTGTTATGGTTTGTGGAAAAGAACCTGTCCTTTTGGCTTTCCACTATTGATGTTTCCATTAGGGCCTGTTGTTTCATGTCTTTCCCTTTGGTGTCTCTGATCGGAGCTGTGGGCTAATTGTATCGATTCCTGATCATTGCCTCCACTTCTATTTTACATACAGATCTGCATTTGGTGTCTCTGAAGGGAGCTGTGGGTTGATTGTATCGATTCCTGATCATTGCCTCCACTTCTATTTTACATGCAGATCTGCAGGTAAAATAGAAGTGGAGGCAATAATCAGAAATCGATACAATTAACCCATAGCTCCCAACAGAGACACCAAAGGGAAAGAAACACAAACATGAAAAAAAAAACAGACCCTAATGGATCGGTATAAACCGCATTATGAAAATACGCTTGTACAAATATGTTGTAAATTTTAACCCCCTAAAAATAGACGACAAATTGTGACATTTGTCTTATTTCTGATCCGTTAGAACCACAATCTATATTTTAGAGCAGAAATGAGGCGGTTCTAACGAGTACCCACAATCTATGTTTTAGATCAGAAATAAGAAAAATAAGGTTTACCCCGGTAAACCCCAGTTGTGCTTTATAAAAATGGGGTTCAAGTGTGTCAAAATTGTATTGGCGGGATTTAATCAGCAAGGAGAATCCCAACGAAAAATGTCAAAGTTACGGGTCTGCTAATTTTTCATACTGATACTGTATATAAAATTGCAAGATTCTTCTAGCTGTAACAGTTTGGTACCCACGATGATGCATTTAAGCAGTACATGTATTAAAACCCACAAAATGGCTAAGTTCCAAGTCGAAAAAAGTGTCAAAATTTAAATTAACGCTAATGCAAAAAAAAAACAAACAAAAAAAAAAAACAAAAAAAAACATGGCCATCTTAAGACCATGACAAAACATCTGCAAAATTTCAATTTGATCGGTATAAAACTGTATGTGAAGGACCCATCATCTGACTTCAAATGTCCAATCCGAAAAAAGGGGGAAAAGGGGAAAAACTTTTCCCGACGGAAAAACAAAATACGAAATCCGCTTATTTTTCATGCTGAAGCTATTATATCAATTATCTACGTTCTAGCTCTGACCATTTGGTAATCACTTCAATGCACTTTAATCGTACTTGCCCAAAACCGCGGAAACGTGAAAAAATAGTTTGTAAGGTTATTGTCATTATTTTTACTATCAGTAGATATTAAGCGCCTTGAGAAAATCTAATTCCTGTACACTATCCTTGTATTCTGCCTTGTGTTTCGTTTCGACAAGGCAGAGTCGCGGGATCGTGTGCAGGTCCTACAGCTTAAGTGATTGGTGTTGCAAGCGGCCTTCTTTGCTTAATAAGGCCAGGTTGCACTAGCTTAGATACTAGGGCTGGCTAATCGGTGCTGAAATATTATCGATTATCGGTCTTGCCATATCGATAAAAATCGTTTAGTAACCACTTGAGATTTGATCATAATTTTTTTTTTACCTGTCTGGCATTCTGTCTTGAACATGATTTTTACCATATCTTGTACTTCATACTAGGGTTTGCACAGCCAGGCCAGAGCATACAGTGTAGACCCAGATGTGACGCCACAGAACGCGGCGTCTCGTCAGGGTGTGAACTGTTTGCCACTCATCCAGCTATTCAATAAATATCTTTGGCTGGTAAATTCTACTAAGAAAATAACTGATCACGAAAATCAGTATCGATAATCATATTTATGGAGTTTGTCGATTAATTAATCGATTATCCGAATAATCGTGGCAACCTTACTAGATACCGCATCTGGAAGTTTGGTAAACAGTGCGGTCCCGGATCAGACGCCACAGAACGAGGCGTCTGATATGGATCTGCACTGTTTGCTCAAATAACAGATTTTTGTACAAAGTACATTGAACGAAACAAAATTGGAACCAATTATGTCGATTCCCCCCCCCCCCCCCCCCCCCCCCACCGCCCACACCTTAGCCTACTGTGTTATTCTATTTCATTCTGAAATACTTTCCGCTCTAACAAATTTACTATGCATGTTTACTACCACCATGTCAACTTAACTTTATATTATCCTCGCATGTTGTACTGTCAACCAAGAGTGAATAAAGTATATATGTAATGTAATGTAAAAATGCCTATTGAAACACCAGTCACTGGTCTTCTCGCATACCCAATTATAAAATAGCCGTTCTGATTGGTCAAAGGAAGAGGAAGTGTATTTTTCCCTCCAGTACTACGAAATGACGTAAATAAAACAGTACTGAAAAACAAATTCTGCGACACTTATAGATGTACATGAATACTCATGATGTAAGATCCTCTATTTATTGATCACAGTTTAACGATGCTTTAACGTACATGCACGGCATAGTTAGTTTTTATCAACTGTTTCCTTAAAGTGAAAAATGCTCCTTTGAAATTAATGAGCAATTAAAATTTCATGCACGGCTGCGTTGAGCATGACAAATGCTATATTACCTTGGTACAAATCTAGTTTGACACAGAGATTGATTTTTCTCAGCCGGTCACATTAAATCTAATAGCCTGTTTGCCCTCATTACGAACACATATCCACACATATCCGTGTGACTATTCAGTACTTAGTTTATTCTTTCATATCGCCAAAACGGTTAATTGTCTGATAAAACATCTGTGATATACTTCCAAACAAATGTTTCGGATGTTCGTTAGAACCGCTTCTTTGGAGCAGAAATAGCACTAGGTTTCTGCAAAACTGTAAAATAGAAGTGAAGACAATGATCAGGAATCGATGCAATTAACCCACAGCTCCCATCAGAGACACCAAAGGGAAAGAAACACAAGCATGAAGCAATTAGACTCTAATGGAAATATCAATAACGGGAAGTCAAAAGGACAGTTACTTTCCCACAAAATGGCCAATTGGCTATCCAAAATAAAACAATATAAGCGATACACACACTCAAAGACAAGCCAAAACAAAAATCAACCGGGACAGAAGAACCGCCTTGGAACTGTCAGTGAAACGAATCCCACGTGGGGCTTACGCGGCCACAATCCTCGTCCTTACGTCCGTCGTATTTTAGACAAATTATTTGTTCAGTCCGCATGAAGACCTTCTAACTCATCAGTGCAACATCTCCTTAAACACAAAAATCAAACAACCACAGAGATGAAACAACGATGAGGAATCGACAGCAAGAAACCACTGAAATGTCGGAGCAAATGAAAACCAACAGTTAGACACCCTGTTTTTTTCTATAAAGTAGATCCCCTCAATGTTCATTCTGATGCTATATATAAAGAATACCAGGTTTGTGTCTTTTGATATCAAGTTTATCTGGCAATGCTTCGAGAACGCTTGTAGAATCGCGAGGTTTGCCGAGCGATTCTACATGCGTTCTCGAAGCCGAGCCTGATAAACTTGATATCAAATGACGCTAATGTGGTATTCTATTTGTCAGTTTTTCCCCCTGTACACTCTTAAATTAACAAATTACGATCAGTTATTGATGGTCCTCAGTGCATCCCAGCATTCTTGCGGGGGATATATTTAGTATCAGCTGACCATATTTTTCTATGGTATTTTTTCCAGTAATAATAACATTTTTGCCATTTTTTCTAGTAGTCCGGTTCCTGATGCTCTGTCTCTGGTCGGGCCCATCGGAGTCTAACTGTTGGTTTTCTTTTGCTCCAGCATTTCAGTGGTTTCTTGCTGTCGAGTCTTCACCGTTGACTCACCTCTGTGGTTCTTATATTATTTGTGTTCACGGAGATGTTGCACTGATGAGTTAGGAGGCCTTCATGCGGACTGAACAAATTATTTGTCTAAATCGCGACGGAAGTAAGGGCGCGGATTGTGGCGACGTAAAATCGATTAAAGCACCCCCCCCCCCCCCACAATCTTTCCACTGACCGTTCCCAGGCGGTTCTTCTGTGGCGGTTTATTTATGTTGTTGTTTGTTACTAACTGTGTGTAGCACTTGTGTCTTTTTATTTTGGATGGTCATATGACCATTTTGTGGGAAAGTAACTGTCCTTATGGCCTTCCTTTGTTTAGGTTTTCTTTATGGTCGGGTCGCTTCATGTTTGTGTTTCTTTCCCTTTGGTGTCTTTGATGGGTGGAGTAAGTTAATTGTATCGATTCCTGATCTTTGTTTTACTTCTCCTTTTCATTCATAAAAGTGCAATGTCACGTTGACCTGACAAAGCTCACTTGTCCTGAGAAGGCATATCTTGATCAGGTCAGTGTGCTACATTGCAATTAATATATGGGGTAAGGGATAGATAGAATTTCAGGATTCTAGCTGTAACCATTTGGTACCTAAAGTAATGCACTTTAACTGTATTTACATCCCAAAAATGGCTAAGTTTATAAGCTGCAAAACATGACAAATATTAAACTGACGAATATGCCAAATCACATGCACATCCACAGACCATGACAGAAGAGCCTGCAATGTTTCAGATATATCGCTGCATGTGTACAAAACTGTATGAGGAGTTGCGCACACAAAAATCCATCGTTTATTGCAGAAAACGGTTTTAACTCTTATCATGCTGTTCACGACAACTCCTATCTTTGGAAACAGTGTAGTTCCATATCAGATGGCTTCTGAAAAAGCCATCTGATCAGGATCTACACTGTTTGGTATTTAGTTTATGGATTTGTAGCAATAAATTACATCAAGTAATTTGATTGGTTGATAGACAGCAATGGGTGTGGCTTAAATGAATATTCAGCAAGATAAGGGCTAAACTACAATGAGACAATCGCATGGCCGTTTTGACATCGCAAAATATTTAGGCCGATGAAATGATTAAGTTATAAATGTGCTTTAGTGTCATTTTATGTAAACTCAGACAGTTTAAATATGTAACCCACTAACATGGTAATATATTGCTAGTATTTCGTACGAAACCATTTGTCTTCGAAATTCTTGGCGATTCATTATAAAGATGTAGCGTTATAGTTCGACTGTATGACAAGGAAATAAATTTTGTATTAACAAGTTTTGCTTTATGCACTGCTCTAAATAATTAAAGAAAGAGCAAAAAATTAGACTTCACGAACACACCTATATAATTTTGACTCCCTTGAACCCCACTTTTATATAGTAAAACTGGGGTCAACAGGGTAAACCTTGCTTTTTTTTTTGGTTTGGTTTTACGGCCCTTTCAAGATTATTTCTCTCATATCGAGCCGATCGTTAATCAGAGGTGGGCGAAAACCGGAGTACCCGGAGAAAAAACACCTGACCTTCCGTTGCAAAACTTGGCGTCTCACATGTGACCCAAACCTTGCTTTTATTATGTCTGATCTTAAATATAGATTGTGGGTACTCGTTAGAACCGCCTCGGTGAGGCGGTTCTAACGTGTACCCATAATCTATGATAGGAGCAGAAATATGAAAAATGTCAGAATTTTTTATCGGAAAATTTTCATTTATTGGTGGTAAAATTTTCATTTTTTTGTGGCAAAGTTTCCAATGTATTTGAATAGGGATGTTTTCGAAATGAAAACATAAATTGTAGGTATTCGTTAGAAATGCATCAATGAGACGGTTCTAACGAGTACTAACAACCAGTGCTTCAGCTGAAGTGCACGACCCGCCGGATGCTTTTAGCTTTATGAGTGTTACCATATATGGGTATGGCGGCCATTTTGGTCATGTGACCTGGACCTAAAACGGTTCCCCCAACAAATGCGCCTTATCGTAAGGAGCAAAACTATATCTTATACTTTAGTACTGTATTCTGAATCGTTTGCAGGATAAAATGCATTCTCACTTTTCCAATACAAAAGCATATGTGTCAAAGTTTGACCTAGGCACAAAGAAGGTCAAGGTCAACCCAGGGTCACCATTTCATCAATTTATGATGGGCCTACGTGGTTCTGGAGAAGACTATTTTTGAAGGGTTTTTACCATATATGGCTTGGCGGCCATTTTGGTCATGTGACCTGGACCCCATGAGCAAATTTTGGTTTCCCCCATCCCATTGAGGCTCCATATGAAATTTGACTTCAATCGGCCCAACGGTTTCCGAGGAGAAGCAGTTCGAAAATTTTCACAGTATCGCCTCGGAGAGGCTATACTAAATGGAATGTAATATTTCCCAAGTTCATTGGTAAGATCTCATTGATATCTATCAGTATGCCAAAAATTGTTTAAATATTCCAAGCGGTTAAGTCACTATCACCAATTTTCACAAACGGGTTATGGACGGACAGACAGACAGACAATATATGGCTTGGCGGCCATTTTGGTCATGTGACCTGGACCCCATGAGCAAATTTTGGTTTCTCCCATCCCATAGAGGCTTCATATGAAATTTGATTTCAATTGGCCCAACGGTTTCCGAGGAGAAGCAGTTCGAAATTTTTCACATTTTTCGCCTCGGCGAGGCTATACTAAATGGAATGTAATATTGGCCAAGTTCATTGGTTAGATCTCATTGATATCTATCAGTATGCCAAAAATTGTCGAAATATTCCAAGCGGTTAACTCACTATCACCAATTTTCACAAACGGGTTACGGACGGGCCCAAAGAAGGTCAAGGTCAACCCAGGGTCACCATTTTAGCAATTTATGATGGGCCTACGTCCCAGATGCTATTTATTAAGTTTCGTGGAAATCTGCCCCGTGGTTCTGGAGAAGACTATTTTTGAAGGGCTTTTACCATATATGGCTTGGTGGCCATTTTGGTCTTGTGACCTGGACCCCATGAGCAAAGTTTGGTTTCCCTATCCCATAGAGGCTCCATATGAAATTTGACTTCAATCGGCCCAACGGTTTACGAGGAGAAGCAGTTCGAAAATTTTCACATTTTCGCCTCGGCGAGGCTATACTAAATGGAATGTAATATTTCGCAAGTTCATCGGTTAGATCTCATTGATATCTATCAGTATGCCAAAAATTGTTTAAATATTCCAAGCGGTTAAGTCACTATCACCAATTTTCACAAACGGGTTACGGACGGACAGACAGACAGACCATATATGGCTTGGCGGCCATTTTGGTCATGTGACCTGGACCCCATGAGCAAAGTTTGGTTTCCCCCATCCCATAGAGGCTCCATATGAAATTTGACTTCAATCGGCCCAACGGTTTCCGAGAAGAAGCAGTTCGAAAATTTTCACATTTTTCGCCTCGGCGAGGCTATACTAAATGGAATGTAATATGTCGCAAGTTCATTGGTTAGATCTCATTGATATCTAACAGTATGCCAAAAATTGTTTAAATATTCCAAGCGGTTAAGTCAGTATCACCAATTTTCACAAACGGGTTACGGACGGACAGAATGACAGACTGACAGAATGGCCGAATGACAGAATGACACGGTGATTTTAGGGTACTCTTAGAAATCAACGACTTATGGTCCAAAATCTTATGTTGCAAAATAACGAAATGCTTTTGCTTGTTTGTTTACCTTGTGGTCGCACCAACAAAAGGATAACGTACCTGCTTTTCAATGAGATATAGAGATTTCTCAGTGAAATCGAAAACGATATTGTCACTGTTTCAAACAGGGACTGATATCAATTTTATTTTTCACTGTTTGGGACTACTTTTTCTCCAAATCTAATTCTTTGGTCAGTTTTTCCATTGTCAGATGATTGAAAATTAATGAACTGTATTAGAATTGACGCTAACCCGTTCACACACCACGAGGACGTTAATGACGTCATTTTCGACGCTGTCGTATTTTGTTGAGCGTCGTTAAATCTGTCCGCGCCTTCTTTGGGAAACTAATTTCTCAATTATTTCCCTAACAATTAATAAAAATGCAATCCCAGGCTATTTCTCAGATGCAAACTTTTAGTTTACACCCAATATTATACCTAGTAAATACTTAGGACACCACAAAATTGACGCGAAACGACCAGGAACAAAGTTAGTTTTCCCTGAGGGTGAGTGACGCGATTAGTGAAGCTAAATATTGCCGTTTTGGAGCATGTAAGAAACAGAAAATTTGATTTTTTCAGTGTAAGATCAAATTTTATTTCACTCATGAACAACAAAACTGGTATTTTCACTCGTTGCTACGCCACTCGTGAAAATACTGGTGTTGGTGTTCATTCGATGAAATAAAATTCGATCTTACACTGAAAAACCAAATATCCTCTATATGTTCTGACCTTTTTCGCGTCACTGGATGCGTTAAATCGTACAAAAAATCAGTTGATTACATGACTGTACGTTAGTTCAATACCGTTTAAAAAATGCGACCCATTGCAATCTTCTGCTGTTAAGCCACATGATCCTTTCTGTGAGATAAAGCCGCGAAAACCGCAATGTCAAAACATTTACACAAAATAAACCAACAATGCTAAACTTCAAAGCTGAATGACAGATTTAATTGGCAAAATAGGCACTCAAAATTCTTGTGTCCCCTTAATTATTTTAAGACTATGGTGAAACAGAAGTGAAGCTAATGATCAATTAATGCAATTAACCCACAGCTCTCTGAGACATCACGTGAACAAGTCCGTGAAATAAAGACCCCACTAGACCCCACTTTATATAGAGAAAAGTGGGGTTTAAAGGGGTAAGCATTAGTTTCCTCATTTCTTCTCCAAGTGATAGGTTGTGGGTACTCGTTAGAACCGCCTCAATGAGGCGGTTCTAACGAGCATCCAAAACCTATATTTTGAGTATAAATAAGAAAAATATTAAAAATATTTCATCAGAAAAATTCCCTTTAATTTAGGTTTGTAAAAATGTTCTTTATCACACGGATGTGTTATCGTAATGGACAGCAAAGGGAAAGAAACACAAGCATTGAAAAAACTAGACCCTAATGGAAGGACAGTTACTTTCCCACAAAATGGCCAATTGGTTATCGAAAGACAACAACAAAAAAAAAAAAAAAAACATAAGCGATACACACACTCAAAGACAAACCCTAACAAAACTAAACCACGACAGAAGAACCACGACAGTAAACCGCCTAGAGGCGCTAATAATGTCCAGGCAATGGGTATGATTCTGGCCGTCCCTGCATATAAACACTTATCGTTTGTTTTGGACCGTAGGGCTTGGGATGTCATTTCATGTCAATGTCGGATAAAAGTCTCACAAAATTGAAAGTAACATCTCCGAAGTTAGTCCCAAATAGTGTTGACGGGGACGTAAAACCTCATTTCAAAAAAGAAAATAACAACAAAAAAAAAAAATAATGAATAAATAACCAAAAAAAAAAAAAAAAAAAAATGAATCATATAACTAGTTAATGGATTTTTAAATGCTACTAATCATTAGACTGTGTTTTCTTATATAAGCGAAAGAAAGCAGACAAATTAAACAGAAAATGCTCGGAAGGCATGCTCGGTACATTTAGCAGTTAAACAAAATAAATTAGCCGTCCCCACAATAAAGTACAAGGAACCTTATTATACAATGGTGATACACTGTAGAACTTTTTGACTGGATCGGTATGTAAGGAATTATGTGACAAATGTTGTGCTGAGTCACCTAACGAGCCATTGTTGTTGTTTTATGGCCCTTTCAAGATTGTTTCACTTATTTCGAGCCGATCATTAAAGAGCAATTACAAAGAAATTTTAAAAATTCTTAGTATGAAGCAGAGTGAAAGCAGACACATGGAGGGTCATTTTAATGAAAATTGCATGAAAAAATTCCCATTCGTTCCAAAGTTATGCTCATTTATAGTTGATACATACCTTTTTCCGCTAAGAGTAATCTCCCCTAAATTTTCATTGAGTTTATCACACAATGCAGTATTCTGTGTTGTCATTGTGGCTTTAAACTTTTTTTAAATATTTTTAAACTACCATATTTTCCATTTTGCAGTTTCCTAATACGGTTTTCTCATGCCCTTTGATTACTTTGTATCTTGTTCAGAATTCAGGATAGAAAATAGATTTTTTTTTTCGAAATTCAAGCTAAAATTTACAATTAAAGTATTTTTATAAAATGTTTAAAGCTACCATTTAATTCAAAATTTAATTCCAACTAGTTAATGTAAGTGTTCTTACATGCCTTTTGAACAGATCATTAAGTTCTGTATGTTATATCATCCACTTAAAAATACAGGAACTTGAATTTAAATTACTTTTAAAAAGTATTTAGGGTTTGAATTTAAAGTTTGCAATTGAAAATAAGAGAAAACTGGTATAGCATATCAGTGGAGATCAGTTTCAATGATTCAAATAGGTGATTATACATTCCTAAGGACTATACAATAGAAGTGGAGGTAATGATCAGGAATCGATACAATCAACCCACAGCCCCAATCAGAGACAACAAAGGGAAAGAAACAATAACATGAAACAACAGACCCTAATGGACACATCAATAGCGGAAAGCCAAAAGGACAGTTACTTTCCCACAAAATGGCCAATAGGCTATCCAAAATAAAATAATATAAGCGACACAAACACCCAAAGACAAACCATAACAAAATTAAACCACGACAGAAGAACCGCCTTGGAACGGTCAGCGGAAACGTATTCCACTTGGGGGCTTAACTCGATTTTTCGTGGCCACAATCCTCGCCCTTACTTCCGTCGCGATTTAGACAAATAATTTGTTCAGTCCGCAGGAAGGCCTCCTAACTTATCAGTGTAACATCTCTGTGAACACAAATAATCAAACAACTACAGAGATGAAACAACAGTGAGGACTCGACAGCAAGAAACCACTGAAATGCTGGAGCAAAAGAAAACCAACCGATGGGCCTTACCAGAGACAGTGCATCAGGCACCAACCAACATTACATTCAATTAGATCTCTCTAATTCTCAATAAGCCTTTATGCTGGAACTGTCATAGAATCTGAGGCCTGACCCACCGACATGCAATTAAAGAGGGAAGCAAAGTTGTCAAGCGTGATTGGGTAAACTACCATGCATGCAGTCTGTCGCATAACATTATGTTGTACCCAATCGTTTTATATCGAAGAATGATTAAAAGTCATCAAAGGACACTTTTTTTTCAGACTTTTTGACTGCTTGATGAACTGTGGTCAAATTGACCTCCTCGTTTTCAGATCTGTCAAATTGTCTTCCTCGTTTTCAAGTTTACCACCGAAATCATTTCTCATGCACACTTTGTTCAATGTCATCCATGTGGGCCTCGGCAGCTCAGTCGGATGCGCGTCTGACTGGTGATCAGGAGGACGCGGGCTCGACACCCACCGGGGTCGGCAACATTCTTTCGTGGAGATTTTTCATGAAATCTTTTCTACGGTCACTCTCTCCCTTCCACTGATTCAAGAAGGCAGTTGTCAGTTTCAGTTTCTGACGAAAGAATGTACATTGTACTGGTTACTCCTTACGTACAAGCATGACCAGGAAAGTGAGTAGGTAAACTAACCGGCTCAAAATGACCTAAAATAGTGTTGATAGTGGGCCGTTAAACTCCAAAACAAACACAGGTCATCCATGTGGGACAATTATTACCCACTTAATTACCTGTGCGCGAGAAAACTATATAGAAGTCAATAGGGAACATGTCTCTATTACATAATTTTTGCATTACTACGTTATATTTAGAGAAAATGTGGTTTAAAATTATAAACATCTAATATTTTACCGTCAATTTGAATATAATTACATGTATATATATATATTTAAGATTAAGATTGGTTAATTTTAGAATAAAAATAGGACCGTATGTCTAATGTTCTACAATATGAAATAAGCAAAAGCAAAAATGCGACAGTATCTGATTTTAAACTGTAGTATTTGAAACATTCATTTTGCAATGAAAAATATGACTTGAAATTTAAGTAGAAAATGATTTTTCTTTCCCCCCAATGTCAAATTTAAGAAAATCAAATAAAAACAAATTTGGTTATTTTGAGGTTGTTTTAATTTTGTCGCGATTTTCGGAGCTGGAAAAACTGCCAGTCCAGATTAGTTCCTTTGTTTTGACATGAGACATGTTGATCCTAATTGTCCCGTATGGAACACATCATTTCAACGTGCAAAGGTATTAATTCGATAATATTTCGCTGGAACTTGCAAGTGCACAAACAGGGCAACTT
The DNA here is from genome assembly GCA_963580285.1 of Lucinisca nassula. NCBI lineage: Eukaryota > Metazoa > Mollusca > Bivalvia > Lucinida > Lucinidae > Lucinisca > Lucinisca nassula. Next base: position 46,972,937 of record OY757027.1, read on the forward strand.
TACCTGTGTTTGCCCTCTTCCTACTTGTGCTTTATTCATAGATATTGAAGGGCAATCGAGATAGCGATAAATCGGCTTAAAACTTTACTATTCTATTTGATGTGAACAAACTTTACAGCTCACAAGCATTTGTTTCGCATTTTGTGTCGTGTGACTCGCACTCGCGACTCACGCGTTTCATTCGCAAATGACATTCTAGGCAGTCAATTGTTTTTTATGAATAACGCGATATTGCGCATAAATCGCGATTCTTGATCAACCAGTCAAACTGGAGTGTCGAAAACGCAGATAGTGCACATTCACAGACAGCTTCGCGTTTCAAAAGCAACCAATCAATACTGCGTAACTATTTAGCACTTATCGTTCTTTTTATTTCTTTTTTTTTCAAATTTTCCTTGATTCAGATATTTTTTAGATTGAACACAACATATCTGATTATATTCGAAAGGAGGACTAGTCAGTTATCCATTTTACATTTTCCTGAGGGTAAAGGGTAAAATATAGGTACTGCAAAGTGATTGAAGTTGACTGTCAAAATGCGAATGTTTATTGACCAAAAGTTTTAAGTCACCCAGGTGCGATTTGCGGCTATAAAGATAGCTGTTTAAAACAACGCCTCATTATCGTAAGTTATTCTAGACATCCGAAATAATTCATCTCCATTCACTCACAAGCGGTCCATTTTTTTAATTAATTATTTGTAATTTTCATTTTTGTTTTTACCAAATGGAGTCTTCCACCTTATATATTAGTCCATTTCAAATTTAGGAGAATCAGGTTGTGTTTTCTTCGAAATATATTTGGAAAATGCCTGAACCCTTTGCATATAATGTAGGCCCTAATCAGACGCCTACTTCTGCTGCAACTGATCTGGGTCTGCACTTTTTTCGCCATTTGGCGACAAATGGAATCTTCCAGAACAAGTCCATTTCAAAATTAAAGAGTATGAGGTTGTGTTTTCTTCATAATGTATAATTTGGAAAAAGCCTGAAATATTTTGCAAACAAAGTAGGTCCTGATCAGACGCCTACTTTTGCTACTGATCTGGATCTGCAATCTTCCACCTTCTTCAAAATTTATTTTGAAAATTTGTCTGAGCCGTTTGAAAACAATGTAGGTCCTGATCATGCGTCTAATTCCGTTGCTTATGACCTTGGTCTGCACTTTTTGTTTATTTGCGTCAAATTGCATCTTCCACCTTGTACAGAGCACAAGACCTTTTCAAAATTTACGTGTGTGTAGTTGTCTTTTCATTAAAATTGCCGCAATAATTCATGTTCTGTCTCTCGTAAAAGCAGCCCATTTTTTATTTTTTATTTTTGTAATTTTCTTTTATTTTGTTACCCAGTTTATTTTTTACCAAATGGAATCTTCCACCTTATACATAACATTAGATCATTTCAAAAGTTAGGAGAATCAGGTTGTGTTTTCTTCGAAATTTATTTGGGAAAAGCCTAAACATTTTGCATATAATCTAGGTCCTGATCAGACGCCTACTTCTGCTGCGACTGATCTGTTTTTTACCATTATGAGCCAAAAGGAATCTCCCAACTTGTAAACAGAACATGTCCATTTCAAAATTGCAAACAATGTAAGTCCTCATCTGATGCCTACTTCTGCTGGGTCTGATCTGGATATGCACTATTTGCCATTTGGTGCTAAATTTGATCTTCCACCTTCAACAGCACAAGACCATTCAAAATTAAAGAGTGCGAGGTTCCGTTTCTGCAAAATTTATTTTGAAAATGTCTGAACCTTTTAGAAACAATGTAGGCCCTGATCAGACGCCCTAGTTATGTTGCGTTTGATCTGGGTCTGCACGTTTTGCCAATTGGCGCCAAATGGAATATCCCACCTTGTAAATACCACAAGACCATTTCAATATTCAAGAGTGTGAGCTTGTGGTTTCTTCAAAATTTATTTTGAAAATGTCTGAGGTTTTTGGAAACAATGTAGGCCCTGATCATACGCCAAGTTCTTTTGCGTCTGAACTGGGTCTACACCGTTTGCCGCTTGGCGCCAAACTCCATAAATAAATAAAAGAATAAATAAAAGTTCACAATTTTTTATTTGTTGCAAATAGAGAGTGTGGGTACTTCATTACGAAAATACGATTATACAAATCTATTGAATTTTATACCACCCAAACTGTACGTTTTCTGTCAGAAATATCAATAATTGTAACATTACTGCACAAAACATAGGCTTTGGGAACTCGTAAGAGCCGACTCAGCGATGCGGTCTAACGAGTACCCACAATCTATATTTTGTGCAGAAATAAGAAGAATAATATAAACTTCTGTTTCATTACGAAAACACGCCTATTCAAATACATTGTAAACTTTACCGCAGAAAAACGAACATTTTAACATAAACAATATGTGTTTGTGAAACACGAACATATCCCCGGGTATGGTCATTTTTTATTCAAAGTTGCTCACAGTTCAAGATTTTTGTTTGTGTGGGAAGCCCTTGACACAAGAAACTTACATGCCAAATATGAAAGCTCTATCTTAAACGGTTCAAAAGTTATGAACAATAATATTTTTTTTCTTTAAAGTAGGTCAAGGTCAAAGGTAAAAAAATTGCATGGATGTAAAGCTCTTGTCACAAGGAACCTACATGCCACATACTAAGGCTCTATCTTAAACGGTTTAAAAGTTATGAACAATTTTATTTTTTCTTTAAGTACGTCAAAGGTCAATGTCATGGTCCAAACATTTTGCATGAATGAAAAGCTCTAATCACAGGGAACCTACATGCCAAATATGAGAGCTCTATCCCAAACGGTTCGAAAGTTATGACAAAAAAATGCTAATTTTTTAAGTAGGTCAAGGTCACAGGTCAAAATTTTTGCATGACTGTAAAGCGTTTGTCACAAGGAACCTACATGCTAAATATGAAGGCTGTATCTCAAACAGTTCAAAAGTTATGACCAATGTTAACTTTTTCTTTTATGTAGGTCAAAGGTCAAGGTCACAGGTCAAAATTATTTGTGTGAATGTAAAGTTCTTGTCACAAGGAACCTACATGCAAAATATGAAGGCTCTATCTCAAACCGTTCAAAAGTTATGACCAAAATGTTATTTTTTTATTTTAAGTAGGTCAAAGGTCAAGGTCAAGGTCACAGGTCAATTTTTTTGCATGAATGTAAAGCTTTTGTCACAAGGAACATACATGCTAAATATGAAGGCTGTATCTCAAGTGGTTTTAAAAGTTATGACCAATGTTATTTTTTTTATGCCCCCAACTTCGAAGAAGTTGTGGGGGCATATTGGTTTTGCCCTGTTCGTCCGTCCGTCCTTCCGTCCTTCCGTCCTTCCGTCCTTACGTCCGTCCCACTTTTTACTGCATAGCATAACTTTAGAACCATGGGTGCTAGGTTTTTGAAATTTCATATATGGATTCCTCATGAAAAAATAATTGACCCGTGTTTTTTTTCTCGTCAGGATTATGCCCCTTTTTTGAGTTATGCCCCTTTGCAAAAAATACTATGAAATCTTGTACAGTGGCGATTTAGTTTTTGTTGTCCACGGAAACGGATGCAAAACTCTTTTCAACGATTTGAAAACGCAGCGTTGAGACCACGCTTAAACGATCGTTTACATTTTCAGCCAATCAGATCATCGTTTCTGAAACGTTTCAAGCGTTTCGTATATCAACCAATCACATTAGCGTTCGGAAAACGCTGTCATGGAAACCGTTTCTTGTTTCATATGTTCTTTTTCTTTAACCAATAAAAATCCCGCAGAATCACTTTAATGATAATAATAATAATGATAATTAATAATAATGAATAAAAATAAAAATAAATAATATATATTTAAATAATATTATAATTTATTATGAAACAGAAAATAGATAAAAAAAAAATAATAGCGAAATGATTTTAAGGTGAAGAGGATCTCCTGCAATAAACAGGAAATTGTGTTAGACAGAAAGAAAATGTTTCCGGATTCTGTAGCTCAGTCGGATGCGCGTTTACCTGTTGATCCAGATTCGCGGGTTCAATGCTTGCCGGTGAAAAACAAACTACATAAGAACCTTTCATACATGGACAAAACATTAACCGAGAAGACTCTGTTTTCTATAGTTTTCGAATGCTTTTTGTGGGGGAATTTATTGTTCTCACCCATTACGTACGGCCGCTATATTTTAGGAATAAAAAAAAAAACAAAATAACAAATTTATTCAATGAATTTGACATTTAACATGATTTTTCAGTATATGTGATCTCAATAATTATCCGTCATCAAATTAACATTCGATGACAGATGTCTTCTTCAATCATCACGAAAACACGCCTTTATAAATTTGACTCTTTTGTATTGAAAAACTTGGCTTGACAGGGTTAATTATTTTACATTATTTCTACTCAAATATAGACTGTGGATAAACGTTAAACCCGCATCGCCAAGGCGGTTCTAACGAGTACCCTCAATCTATGTTTAGAGTAGAAATTTGGACAAAAATATCAGAACTTTTATCCCAAAATTTACAATTTTGTTGTAGAGTAGAAGTTTTCAATTTATTTGATTAGGCTTGTTTTCGTAATGGAACAAAAATAAATTGTATTTGAACTGTCAGAATCAGACACACGTTAATATTTTTTCTTTTTTATATTTCGGCGGTGAAAACATTTCATTTATAATTTTATAATATACTAAGCCGTGAAATCAATTTATATCTGAAACAAATAAAAATCATCGCTTCACCTCATTACAAAAACACGCACTTTCGTATTTTGAAAATTTTACCAAAAATCAAAGAAAAGTATTATATTTTTATATTTCTGCTCAAAGCATAGATTGAGAGAACTCGTTAGAGTCGCCTCGGTGAGGCGGTTCTAACGAGTAACCGCCATCTATGTTATTAGCAGAATTAAGAGGAAATATCACAATAACACACCCGTGCGACATAGTGGTTTTTTTTTTAGATCTCCAAAATGGCTACTTTTCTAATGAAAGTCCGTGATATTTTTCATTTATGCTGCAAATATAGGTTGTGGGTGCTCGTTAGAACCGCCTCAATGCGAAGGTTCTAACGAGTACCCACAACCTATGTCTTGGAGCAGAAATAAGAAAAATTAATGTATACCCCTCGTTCACCCCCCATTTTCTCGATATAAAGTGAGGTTTGAGGGGGTTTTCATTTCACGGACTTTTTCACGCGATGATGTAAACCCATGTAAATTCCAGTTACATTATATAAAAGTTTGGTTATGGGCTCAAAATAATATAGGCTTGTTTTCATGATGTCGTGAAAACACGGTATGTTCATATGGTGAACAATAAATATGATCGCGATATCTTCACAGTAGCAGCCCGGACTACTTTTTCAATATTCTTTTTTCATAAATGCCAGACAAATTTTGTCTAAAACATCAGAATTTTCACTCACGGTTCGCACTCGTGAACTTTCTGATATTTTGAATTCACGCAACCTTAAACACTATTTTATTTTTGAGGCATTGATTCCAATTTTGAGTGTGTGTGTGTGTTTTGTTTACCATACATTGAGATGAAATGACATCTCAAGCCCTGTCGCCCAAACAAACAAAAATGGTTTATATGTAGGAACGGCCAGCCTCGAACCACTGGCTGGTCAGGCATAGATCCTGTAAGCGGTTTTTCACATTTCAGTACTGGTCATTGAAGAAATATATGGGCTGCATGATGCTTCCACGCAGAGCTGAATCCGGTCCGCACACTAGTACCGGTAAACCACTTAGAGGATCTAAGCCTGTCCAGGAACCACGGTGCGAGGCGGACCGCCCATGCTAATAAACCCTATTGGTTTCATTGGGCGACAGGGCTTGAGATGTCATTTCATCTCAATGTCGGGTAAAAGTCCCACAAAATTGGAAGCAACCTCTCCAAAATGACATTTACAGTGTTGGCGGGGACGTTAAACCTCTAATTAAACAAACAAATCAGTACTGGTCACGAACAGACTCAGTAAAACCGAGTCTGCTATTTTCATTTATTTCGACTCGTATACATATATTGTATTCTGACATGCAGAACTCAAGTTAAATGTGAGATTGAGGGGTAGTGATTTGAATTGCCTCGGTGAGGCAAAACCTATTAATAGCCACAACATTTTTTTCGGAGAAATGAAGACGTTTATCCTAAATTGTCATCAACTACCTTCTAACCCCCAACCCCACCCCCTACCCCCCCCCCCCCACCCACACACAAACACACACCCACACATACTCTCTCTTCACCGTGTATGACATATGATAATTCTCGTGCTGTTCATAGAGGCGGATCTAACGTGGAGCCTCAATACGGTTTGTGCGTTGTTTTTGTGGAAATCATGAATTGTGTAAAGTCGATAGCATCGCCTTAATAACACAGATTATGAGTGCTCCTTAGCATCCTACATCGTTGAGATAAAGGTTGGGGGTTACAGGGATCTATAATATTTTCTTTATTTTTTGCTAATTTAGAAATTAAAAAACATAGATTGTGGGTACTCGTTACCGAACACCAAACACAATGTTTAATAAAATATCAAACATATATCATTGTTATTTTATCGTCTGAAAACTGTCCGCTTTTTTTTTGTTTCATTCACTATGTCAACCGGTCTGATACCATTATGTCCACTAACATTTTTAAGGATGCAAAATTGTCACATTTTCCAGAGATTGCAGGTTCTGGTAAAACTGCATCAGTCAAGATTGTTCTAACGAATGCCCACAATCTATGTTTTTGGAAAAAGAGTAAGAATGTTGCCCGGCTGGCAGAACTTGCGACCCCTGATCACCAGCTAGACGCGCATCAGACTGAGCTACAGATCCTCGAATTAATGTCGCCCGACCGGCAGCTACCGAACCAGCGACACCTGATCAACAGTCTGGTAAAACTGCATCAGTCAGACGGTTCTAACGAGTGCCCACATTCTATGTTTTTGGTAAAGGAGCTAGACGCGCATCAGTCTGAGCTACAGATCCTCGAATTAATGTCGCCCGACCAGCAGCTACCGAACCCGCGACACCTGATCAACAGTCTGGTAAAACTGCATCAGTCAGACTGTTCTAACGAGTGCCCACAATCTATGTTTTTGGTAAAGGAGCTAGACGCGCATCAGACTGAGCTACAGATCCTCGAATAAATGTCGCCCGACCGGCAACTACCGAACCCGCGACACCTGATCAACAGTCAGACGTACATCAGACTGTACTACAGGTCCCAGAATTAACGTTGTCCGACCGGCAGCTACCGAACCCGCGACACCTGATCAACAGTCAGACGTACATCAGACTGTACTACAGGTCCCCGAATTAACGTTGTCCGAGCGGCAGGTACCAACCCGCGACTCTTGATCACCAGCAAGACGCACACCAGACTGTGCGACAGATCCACGAATTAATGTTGCCCGACCAGCGGGTACCGAACCCGCGACATCTGATCACCAGTCAGATGCGCATCAGACTGTGCTACAGACCCACGAATTAATGTTACCCGGTCCGCAGGTACCGAACTCGCAACCTGTGATCACCAGTCAGACGCGCATCAGACTGCTACAGACCGACGAATTAATGTTGCCCGGCCGGCAGGTACCGAACTCGCAAACCCTGATCACCAGTCAGACGCGCATCAGACTATGCTTCCGAGGCCTGCATAAAGCAAGTGTTCCAGTTTGTTTTAGGGAAAACTAATATCAGATTGCGTATTCCTAGGCTTTCGCATGCTTCGCTGTTACCGCCCAGTAAGCTATATTAAGGTCATATCGAGCCGGCCAGTCAGTTTCTAAGCCACTTATTGTTTCCTGGACCAACACCATTTGATCAGCACATTACACATTATATCACCAGTAAGTTGCATCTTGCCCTTTAGAATCGGTGGAAGCGAGGGATATTTCAGGATCAATCACAACGAAAGAAGTTTACTGGGCCCATCGTGGATAGAACCCATCAGACCGGGTCACCGAGACCGACCACATGTGTAACCAATGGTTCCCTAGTAGAATTTGTATATATGTGCGTAGTTTAGGCTGTATCCTCGCTGGTCACACATGATGATGATGATGATGATGATGATGATGATGATGATGATGATGATGATGATGATGACGATGATGATACGTACGTCATATGATGATGATGATGATGATGATGATGATGATGATGTTGTTGATGATGACGGTGGTCACACATGATGATTATGATGATGATGACGATGATACGTACGTCATATATGTTTACCACTGCGAGTTGCATATGCGAATGATTTAACACCCTCCCCCCCCCCCCCACACACACACACGTGGGGTGTTGTGTAGTTTAAAAATATTATCAAAACATGGTGTATTTTGATTTTATAATACATTATTATTCAACTCAACAACGTTACTATTGTTATTTCCTTCTTATTTTTCCCCCCCAAACGTATTGATGAGGAACTTGTATATTGAACAAGGCAGCTCTTTGATATCGGATAACACGGGGCGGTATTCAGAAGATGTGCGGTTACCTGCAGGGCATTAGGTTAGCAGCGGAATGACAGGTACATACTGAGACGCGTCACGGCAAAAGAAACCTATAGGGAAATGTCGCTACTTGTGTTGTCCGATTTCGATAAAGTGGTTTTTCCGTTGTACTAAATGTTTTATTTATTTATTTATTTATTTATTTATTTATATTTATTTATTTGTCGCGGCAAATTTTATTGTCACCAGAGTGCTAAAATTTCAACTGCCACATCATTAGAACGTAGTTTTCAGATGAAAAGTAATGTTTTCATCTCAATCCAAATTTAGATTGTAGGTGTTCGTTACAACCGCCCCAGTGAGACAAATCTAACGAGTGGCCACAAACTACGTTTATTGGGCAGAAAAATGAAAAAAATAATGTATATTTCTGTAAATTCCAATTTACTATATAAAGTGCGCGACCGCGTGTGTGTGCTATTTCCTTACATGTTTTTTTATTATCTTCACTTGTCACTATTTCACCCAATTATGGTCTACACTATTTCCATATACATGTACATCCACACCAGCGTTGGATGATGATGAGTGTCATTATTATTATTATTGTTAATATTATTATTATTATTATTATTATTATTATTACTGAATCCGACAGAAAACAAAATCGGGAATGCCATACGTTATATAGCGTAATGTCCAGCGTTATATTTTCCAAAAAGTTGATTGAGGGCAAAAATCGAAAATAGCTTAACAGCTTGGACTAGGATAGTCTTTGAAACCGGATTACGTAAGATGTGCATTGTTTGTTTGTTGAGGTTTAACGTCCCCGTCAACACTGTAAATGTCATTTTGGAGACGTTGCTTCCAATTTTGTGGGACTTTTACCCGACATTGAGATGTAATGACATCTCAAGCCCTGTCGCCCAATGAAACCAATAGGGTTTATTAGCATGGACGGTCCGCCTCGCACTGTGGTTCCTGGACAGGCTTAGATCCTCTAAGCGGTTTACCAGTACTAGTATGCGGGCTGGATTCAGCTCTGCGTGGAAGCATCATGCAGCCCATACATTTCTTCAAGCATAGAGCGAATTGACATTCGCACAGAATGAAGAGTCGAACTACGTACTTTGCCGCGTCACAGTATAACGAACCAACGTCGTTACCTTGATTCTTTCTTCTATTTCGAAAAACTGAGCGTTTATTTTTTCTATGGTATTAATTTATTTATTGCTAATTTGGATGCACTTACCAAACACACTCGTGGGATGAAATTGCTTCTTTCAAAGAGATTTTCGGCAATTAAAAACGCATCCACGATAAATGAATTTCAGTAATAAAAGCAAAATATCATTATTTCCTTCTTGAGGAATTATTTCAATCTAAACGGGTATATTTCTCTCAAAATGTCTGAATATTTTTAGCATTTTATGTTCCGCCAATACATTTGAATAGCGATGGCTGTTTCAATTGACGGCCAGTGCTTTGCGCATGCGCAATAATGACGTCATAAACGGAACCCCTAAAACCTCCTATAATCTGGCCCCTAAGTAATAAAAATGTTTCATGCTCAATTATGCTGAGCATGAAATCGATAATACTCGCAAATATTACAGTAATGGGACCAAACATATAATCTCTGTGCTCGTGACAACCATTCAACGGAGGCGGATCTAACGAGTACCCACACTCCACGCTTTTGAGGAGAAATGTTATAGCAATGTATATAACTGTTAAGCCAGAAAATTGTATATATAAAGAGTTTTGTTATTTCTATAAAACGCACTTGTTACTCTATCACCCGGCAGTTGCATCAGAAGCAAATAAAATCATTTGTCTTCATCTTTCATTACGATCAAACATCTGTGTGACATAGGGCATTTTTAGCATGTTTACTGATGAACATCTGCAATACTATCCTTATGCATATTCAAAAGATAGGCTGATGGTGCTCGTTCGAACCGGTTCATTGAGGCGGTGCTAATGAGTACCCACGACCGATGTCTTTGAACAGAAATAAGAAAAACAATCAATCGATCAATATTCAAACGATATGCTGATGGTGCTCGTCCGAACTGGTTCATTGAGGCGGTGCCAATGTGCACCCACGACCGACGTCTTTGATTTGTTTGTTTGATTTGAGGTTTAACGTCCCCATCAACACTGTAAAGGTCATTTTGAAGACGTTGCTTCCAATTTTGTGGGACTTTTACCCGACATTGAGATGAAATGACATCTTAAGCCCTGCCGCCCAATGAAACCAATAGGGTTTATAAGCATGGACGGTCCGACACTCACACCGCTTTGCCTGGGCAGGCTTAGATCCTCTAAGCAGTTTACCAGTACTCGTGTGTGGGTCGGATTCAGCTCCTCGTGGAAGCATCATGCAGCCCATATATTTCTTCAAGCCCCGATGGGCGGGGCCGTACCGTCTTTGAACAGAAATAAGAAAGATAATCAATCAATCAATCAATCAATCAACTTTAATTCGCTTAAGATTATGCAGCTCATCATGATAAAACGTATATAGACAGACAAATAAGTGAAGAAAAGCATAAAAGTGAATTACTGGATGGGGCATTGTCTTACACAATACAAGTTCTCAGGCTACATGTAGGCGACATACCTGTTAGAAGCTACCAAATCCCAGCAAGTTAACGTCGCACGAGCGTCAAAACAAGATGTTGCATCGACGCCCATGCGACGCCGACTAGACGTCGTTTATTTGTTTGTTTGATGTGGGGTTTTACGTCCCCGTCAACACTGTGTAGGCCATTTTGGAGACGTTGTTCCGATATTGTGGGACTTATACCCGACATTGAGATATGACATCTCAAGCCCTGCCGCCTAATAAATCCAATATGGTATATATGCATGGACGGTCCAACTCGCACCACTTTTCCTGGGCATGCTTAGTACTCACGTGCGGTTGGTTTCAGCTCTGCGTGGAAGCATCATGCAGCCATCTATTTCTTCAAGCCCCAATGGGCGGGGCTGGACTAGACGTCGTATGGACGCTAGGTCACGTACGATACAGGTATGTGACTTCTGTGTTTGCTAAGATTTTGGAAAAGGTCTGCCGGCATGTCAGCAGACAATAATAATAATAATAATAATAATAATAATAATAATAATAATAATAATAATAATAATAATAATAATAATGAATTCCCCCGTCAACCCATGTTTTTTTCTTGATAAAGTGGGGTCTTGTGGGGATCTTCATTTCACGGACTTGTTAACCTGATGGTTATGTTTCTTTCCTTTTTATCTTCTCATGTATGTCATGAGCATGGCCATAAGGGATATTTTAGTATGTTATATTACTTCATGCAACAAACACTCACGTAAACCTTCCTTAAGCGCAAAATTTGGGTTTACAGTCATGAATATCCGCCACCGTTTTTTAAACACACACACACACACACACACACACACACACACACACACACACACACACACACACACACACACACACACACTCGCGCGCGCGCGTGAGCGCGCGCGAACACACAAACGCACACAGGTTAACAGCCCCGATTTGGATAAATCGCCAATGTCAGATTATTTTCTTAAGATCATCATGAAAAGTGTATATATAATGTTGACCCCCTTGAACCCCATTTTCATAAAGTACAACTGGGGTTAACGGTTTCCTATTTCTGCTCGAAGCGGTTCTAGCGAGGACCAGCAATCTATGTTTAGGTTCACGTTCGGTGAAGATCAGCAATCCATGTTTAGAGCAGAAAAATGCAAGATATCGGATATTTTGTCAGAAAATTTTCAATTTTTGGTGACAAAACTTTCAATATATTTGAATAGGCGTGTTTTCGTAAAGTACCGTTGAAGATTAAATCTCCAAAATAGTTATTCTTAGTCCCGAGTGAAAACTTATCAATTTTATGCTCGGAACATAGATTCAACAAAGCTCGTTATAACCGCCGTGTACTTTGTTTTTCAAAAAAGTTGGGTTGCATGGGGTATTAATTAACAAATACTGATTAACGCGTTTTATTTCATAATTCGCTTTAGGAAAATAGAGGCACGAGACAAGCTGCATTCTTCCATAATATTCAGACGAAAAATAAAAATAATAAAAAAATAATCATCATTCACGCTTATATCTGCATCAAACCATTATGATTACGCTCCCGTGCGCTAAATGTCTCTAAAACTAACGTTTCTCAGATGAAAATGTTTTTTTTTTAATTCTGCCATATTTATAGATTTATGACTGCTCATTAGAACCACCTTGGTAATACGGTTTTAACGAGTATCCGCAATCTATGTTTTAGAACAAAAAAAAAAAAAAATAAAAAAAAAATAATAAATTCCCCGTAAATCCCATTTTCTCAAAAAAATGCTCATTAGAATCGCCCTGTCCAGACAGTTTTAAGGAGTACCCGTAATCTATGTTTTGGAGCAAAAATAAGGAAAACAGGAATACCTCGTAAACCCAATGTGCTCTATATACTGTGGGGATTAGAGGGGCCTTCTATTCACGGACTTGTTATCTTGATGCATGAGCTGTAGGGTGCTTGTTAAAACCGCTTCAACAAATCGGTTAAAAAAAAAACACATTCAATGCTCTTGAGATAATGTGGGATCTAGTTGGACATGTTGGAGTGTTTATTTAACGGACTTTTTGTTGAGGTGATGATGAATAATTTAGAAAATCTGAATTAACATATAACAAATATCGACTAATGTATAACAGTTTCCGGAAAGCAGATATTACACACGCGTGTAAACACATTACCTGGCGTTGCATGGCAACGTAAGTGAAGTGTGGTCAGTGACAAATCTCGCCAGTACTATTATATGACCCTAATGTCTTGGGAAATACGATCATCTGTAATTGCCAGAATATACAGGGATTCTAATAATTTTGGCCTCAGTGTGGCACAAATATTAACATTTAAACAAACAAAGAACATTTCTCAGCTAATGTATTTTCTTAACCCGTATTTGACAAAGATGGAATCTCCCACCTAGTAAGTTTGGATTGGTCCATTTCCAATTATTGGGCTGCCAGGTTTGTTTTATTAGCGACACATTTTGCAACAATGTTTGTACTTTCAGCAAACAGTGTAGAACCAGGTCAGACGTCGCGTTTTGTGGCGTCTGATCTGGGTCTGCACTATTTGCCAATGTCCCACAAAAGGGCCGCTAGGCATATATGGGTTAAATCTTCGATACACTTATTTGTTTGTTTTTCTTTCTTTCTTTTTTGGGGGGTTCTTTTGTTTTTAGAAAAAAATACATAAAGATTTTTAAGATGAAGGTATTGTCTGAAAATTTATCATGCATTAAGCTGAGGTATTCTCCATGTCATTCTCGATTGTTCTTTATATATGTATAGTTTAGTTAAGATTGTTCTTTGTACTCCGTATTTAAAGTCAATGATCATGTCATTTCTTAAGCAATGGCATACATGTACTTACAGAATATTCATTTTTTCTCAAATATAACTTTAATTTTAAATGACGCGATTGTAGTGAATATATATGTTAAGCTGTTGAAGATAATCGTAAATAAACATGCACAGGTATTTAAGTCAACTAAAGCGATTGCGCATGCGCGCTAATTGCATAAATTCGATTGGCTCAGTCATAAAACGGTTTCAAACGGTCATACTATTGGCCAAAACGGGAAAGCGTTTTCAATAGCGTTTTGATCTTTTCAGAGCGCATGCGCAAATTTACCGTTTGTCTGAAACGATTTGCCTTGACTTTTGATTGGTCAAAACGATATGAAACGCTCGAACCGTTGTCGAAACGCAAACGTTTTGCAACGGTTTCAAAACGGACCCTAAACGCAAAAACGGGTAGGTCGAACGTTATCGCTACTGTAAGCAAGATATCTCAAAAACTGTTTGAGCTATTGCCCTGAAACTTTACATGCTGGTTGGGGATGATGAGTAGATGAACTGATTAACTTTTGAAAAAAATCCGAAATTTTTTTCTTGAGTTATGGCCCTTTGAAATTTTTCGCGTTTTAAGTTTGTAAGCAAGATATCTAAAAAAACTATTTGAGGTTTTTCCCCGAAACTTCACAGACTTGTCGGGGATGATGAGTAGATGAACTGATCAACTTTTGAAAAAAATCCGATTTTTTTTTCTTGAGTTATGGCCCTTAGATTTTTTTCCTGTTTTCAGCTTGTAAGCAAGATATCTCAATAATTGTTTGAGCGATTGCCCTGCAACTTTACAAGCTGGTTTGGGATGATGTGTAGATGAACTGATTAACTGTTGAAAAAAAATCCTATATTTTTTTCTTGAGTTATGGCCCTTTGAAATTTTTCGCGTTTTAAGTTTGTAAGCAAGATATCTCAAAAACTATATGAGGTTTTTCCCCAAAACTTCACAGACTGGTTGGGTATGATGAGTAGATGAACTGATTAACTTTTGAAAAAAATCCAATTTTTTTTTCTTGAGTTATGGCCCTTTGATTTTTTTCGTGTTTTCAGCTTGTAAGCAAGATATCTCAAAAATTGTTTGAGCTATTGCCCTGAAACTTTACAGGCTGGTTGGGGATGATGAACTGATTAACTTTTGAAAAAAATCCGAAATTTTTTTCTTGAGTTATGGCCCTTTGAAATTTTTCGCGTTTTGGCGTCCTTCCGTCCTTCCGTCCTTACGTCCGTCCCACTTTTTACTGCATAGCATAACTTTAGAACCATGGGTGCTAGGTTTTTGAAATTTCATATATGGATTCCTCATGAAAAAATAATTGACCGGTGTTTTTTTTCTCGTCAGGAGTATGCCCCTTTTTTGAGTTATGCCCCTTTGCAAAAAATACTATGAAATCTTGTAAGCAAGATATCTCAAAAACTGTTTGAGCTATTGCCCTGAAACTTTACATGCTGGTTGGGGATGATGAGTAGATGAACTGATTAACTTTTGAAAAAAATCCGAAATTTTTTTCTTGAGTTATGGCCCTTTGAAATTTTTCGCGTTTTAAGTTTGTAAGCAAGATATCTAAAAAAACTATTTGAGGTTTTTCCCCGAAACTTCACAGACTTGTCGGGGATGATGAGTAGATGAACTGATCAACTTTTGAAAAAAATCCGATTTTTTTTTCTTGAGTTATGGCCCTTAGATTTTTTTCGTGTTTTCAGCTTGTAAGCAAGATATCTCAATAATTGTTTAAGCGATTGCCCTGCAACTTTACAAGCTGGTTTGGGATGATGTGTAGATGAACTGATTAACTGTTGAAAAAAAGTCCTATATTTTTTTCTTGAGTTATGGCCCTTTGAAATTTTTCGCGTTTTAAGTTTGTAAGCAAGATATCTCAAAAACTATATGAGGTTTTTCCCCAAAACTTCACAGACTGGTTGGGTATGATGAGTAGATGAACTGATTAACTTTTGAAAAAAATCCAATTTTTTTTCTTCAGTTATGGCCCTTTGATTTTTTTCGTGTTTTCAGCTTGTAAGCAAGATATCTCAAAAATTGTTTGAGCTATTGCCCTGAAACTTTACAGGCTGGTTGGGGATGATGAGTAGATGAACTGATTAACTTTTGAAAAAAATCCGAAATTTTTTTCTTGAGTTATGGCCCTTTGAAATTTTTCGCGTTTTGGCATATTGGTTTTGCCCTGTTCGTCCGTCCGTCCTTCCGTCCTTACGTCCGTCCCACTTTTTACTGCATAGCATAACTTTAGAACCATGGGTGCTAGGTTTTTGAAATTTCATATATGGATTCCTCATGAAAAAATAATTGACCGGTGTTTTTTTTCTCGTCAGGATTATGCCCCTTTTTTGAGTTATGCCCCTTTGCAAAAAATACTATGAAATCTTGTAAGCAAGATATCTCAAAAACTGTTTGAGCTATTGCCCTGAAACTTTACATGCTGGTTGGGGATGATGAGTAGATGAACTGATTAACTTTTGAAAAAAATCCGAAATTTTTTTCTTGCGTTATGGCCCTTTGAAATTTTTCGCGTTTTAAGTTTGTAAGCAAGATATCTAAAAAACTATTTGAGGTTTTTCCCCGAAACTTCACAGACTTGTCGGGATGATGAGTAGATGAACTGATCAACTTTTGAAAAAAATCCGATTTTTTTTCTTGAGTTATGGCCCTTAGATTTTTTTCGTGTTTTCAGCTTGTAAGCAAGATATCTCAATAATTGTTTGAGCGATTGCCCTGCAACTTTACAAGCTGGTTTGGGATGATGTGTAGATGAACTGATTAACTGTTGAAAAAAAATCCTATATTTTTTTCTTGAGTTATGGCCCTTTGAAATTTTTCGCGTTTTAAGTTTGTAAGCAAGATATCTCAAAAACTATATGAGGTTTTTCCCCAAAACTTCACAGACTGGTTGGGTATGATGAGTAGATGAACTGATTAACTTTTGAAAAAAATCCAATTTTTTTTTCTTGAGTTATGGCCCTTTGATTTTTTTCGTGTTTTCAGCTTGTAAGCAAGATATCTCAAAAATTGTTTGAGCTATTGCCCTGAAACTTTACATGCTGGTTGGGGATGATGAGTAGATGAACTGATTAACTTTTGAAAAAAATCCGAAATTTTTTTCTTGAGTTATGGCCCTTTGAAATTTTTCGCGTTTTAAGTTTGTAAGCAAGATATCTAAAAAACTATTTTAGGTTTTTCCCCGAAACTTCACAGACTGGTCAGGGATGATGAGTAGATGATTAACTACAGCTTTTCTTGTGTAATTTCAGCATTACAGCCACATAAAAACAAGATATCTCAATTACTGTTAGGGACAAGCAGTGTTAGGGTCAAGCAGTTGGGGGCATTGTGTTTCATAAACACTGGCTCTAGTTCTTTTAAGTAGGTCAAAGGTCAAGGTCAAGGTCACAGGTCAATTTTTTTTGCATGAATGTGAAGGTCCTGTCACAAGGAACCTACATGCAAAATATGAAGGCTCTAACTCAAACCGTTCAAAAGTTATGACCAAAATGTTATTTTTTATTTTAAGTAGGTCAAAGGTCAAGGTCAAGGTCACAGGTCATTTTTTTGCATGAATGTAAAGCTATTGTCACAAGGAACATACATGCTAAATATGAAGGCTGTATCTCAAGTGGTTCAAAAGTTATGACCAATGTTATTTTTTTTCTTTTAAGTAGGTCAAAGGTCAAAGTCACAGGTCAAATTTTTTTGCATGAATGTGAAGGCCTTGTCACAAGGAACCTTCAGGCCAAATATGGAAGCTCTATCTCAAACGGTTCAAAAGTTATGGCCAACGTTAAAGTTGTCCACGTACAAACCAACAAACAAACAAACAAACAAACAAACAAACAAACTGACAGGGCAAAAACAATATGTCCCCGCCTTCGCTACCGGGGACATAAAAATATGATATTTTTCTTATTTCTGCTCAAAATATGTATTGTGGGCACAAGTTAGAACGAGGCGATTCTAACGAGTACCCACAATCTATACTTTAGAGCAGAAATAATAAAAATAAGGTTTTCCCCTGAAGACTCAGTTTTCCATATAAAAGTGGGGTTCAAGGGGGTCAAAATTATAAAGGCGTGATTTCGTGATGTTACAATATAAAAGTGGCATTTAGCGAGATCAGACTTATATATCTGTGGTTTCGAGATGTGTTAGAAACACCTTAAACATCCATGACAAGGCGGTTCTGATGAGCGCCCACAAACAAGTAAATAGATGTGACTTGTCAAACAAAAACCCAGGGTAAATGATTACCCTCTCTTGGTCCCCTACATGTTTGACATTCCTCAGAATACCCTGAGTAGTATTATTTCTAAACTGCCAGTCATTAGGGTGTTATGCAATTCAAAGTATGTCTTTAAATGTAAATGTAATAGTGTCTGTTTATCCGAAGAAATCACTGCTGATAAGAGAGACCAATACCACCATTAATGCATGAACGAATTAAAATATAACAAGATGTGTTTGTGAAACACGAACATGTCCCCGGGCATTGTCATTTTTTATTCAAAGTTGCTCACAGTTCAAGATTTTTGTTTGTGTGAGAAGCCCTTAACACAAGAAACTTACATGCCAAATATGAAAGCTCTATCTTGAACGGTTCAAAAGTTATGAACAATAATATTTTTTTCTTTAAAGTAAGTCAAGGTCAAAGATAAAAAAATGCATGAATGTAAAGCTCTTGTCACAAGGAACCTACATACCAAATATTAAGGCTCTATCTTAAACGGTTCAAAAGTTATGAACAATTTTATTTTTTCTTTAAGTAGGTCAAAGGTCAAGGTCATGGTCCAAACATTTTACATGAATGAAAAGCTCTTATCACAGGGAACCTACATGCCAAATATGAAAGCTCTATCCCAAACGGTTCGAAAGGTATGACAAAAAATGCTATTTTTTTAAGAACGTCAAGGTCACAGGTCAAAAGTTTTGCATGACTGTAAAGCGTTTGTCACAAGGAACCTACATGCTAAATATGAAGGCTGTATCTCAAATAGTTCAAAAGTTATGACCAATGTTAACTTTTTCTTTTATGTAGGTCAAAAGTCAAGGTCACATGTCAAATTTTTTGTGTGAATTTAAAGCTCTTGTCACAAGGAACCTACATGCAAAATATGAAGGCTCTATCTCAAACCGTTCAAAAGTTATGACCAAAATGTTATTTTTTATTTTAAGTAGGTCAAAGGTCAAGCTCAAGGTCACAGGTCAATTTTTTTTTCATGAATGTAAAGCTTTTGTCACAAGGAACATACATGCTAAATGTGAAGGCTGTATCTCAAGTGGTTTTAAAAGTTATGACCAATGTTATTTTTTTCTTTTAAGTAGGTCAAAGGTTAAGGTCACCGGTCAATTTTTTTTTTCATGAATGTGAAGGTCTTGTCACAAGGAACCTACATGCAAAATATGAAGGCTCTAACTCAAACCGTTCAAAAGTTATGACCAAAATGTTATTTTTTATTTTAAGTAGGTCAAAGGTCAAATCAAGGTCACAGGTCAAATTATTTTGCATGAATGTAAAGCTTTTGTCACAAGGAACATACATGCTTAATATGAAGGCTGTATCTCAAGTGGTTCAAAAGTTATGACCAATGTTATTTTTGTCTTTTAAGTAGATCAAAGGTCAAGGTCAAGGTCACAGATCAATTTTTTTTGCATGAATGTGAAGGTCTTGTCACAAGGAACCAAATATGGAAGCTCTATCTCAAACGGTTCAAAAGTTATGGCCAACGTTAAAGTTGTCCACGTACAAACCAACAAACCAACAAACAAACAAACAAACAGACAGGGCAAAAACAATATGTCCCCGCTATCGCTACCGGGGACATAAAAATAAAAAAAATAAGGGTCAAACATACCAGCAAAGAGGATTTTGGTTGGCCCGTGTTCTCTTGTACTCAAGCGTTTTATCGTCACTTTCCTGTCTTATTCTTATTGGTTGGAATTCTCTCGCACAGAAACGCGTATTGAGTTTACCTAACGCGTTTTGAACAATCACTCTCGTTGGCTGATATAAAAAGCGTTGCAATCGCGTTAGAACGCATTGAACCGCGTATTGAAACGCGAAAATTTTACACGCAGTCAATGCGAGTGCGTCAAGCGGAAATGGTTAAGTTCTTCTTGGGCGTATCTGTACCTATGGCATGACATTCTAGTTTAATCATATTTTATTGCAACAACAAAGTAAATGGGTCGGGTCACAAGCATAACATTCTCCGATGTTTAAAGGATGTTTTGTGTCGAGAAAATAATTACATCAAGCTCTCTGGAAGCCTCGAAATTTGACAAAAGGAACTCTGCATATTGATCACAAAATAACATAAGACCGCCTTCGGTGATCAAATTGAAACATTGCTAGGCGTATATAAACATTCTTAATACAGACATGTCCAACAACGCTCGTATTGCTAAAATAGGAGAGAACCAAAGAGACTGATGGGTATAGTAAAAGCTATTTTCTCATTAACCCTTTTTGTACCAAATGGAATCTTCCACCTTATTTATAGCACGAGTCCATTTCAAAATTTGAGGGTGTTAGGTTGTGTTTTCTTCAAAACTTGTTAGGAAAATAGCTGCACTTTTTGCAAACAGTGGAGGCCCTGATCAGACGCCGCGTTCTGTGGCGTCTGATCTGAGTCTGCACTATTTGCCAGGGTACCAGTTTTGGGGTATCTGGTACTAAATGGGTTAACTACAAGAAACATACGCTGTGGATATTTGGTGAGGCGATTCAAGCAAATACCCACAGCATACGTTTATTGGAGTAATTAATCTATTATTATTGAATTTCTCTTAGTCGGCCCCCGCGCATCGGGGCTTGAAGAAATAGCTGGGCTGCGAAGAGCTGAAACCGACCGCACACAAGTACTGGTAAACCACTTAGAAAATCTAAGCCTGCCCAGGCAAAGCGGTGCTTATAAACATTCATTGGGCGACAGGGCTCGAGCTGTCATTCATCTCAATGTCGGGTAAAAGTCGCACAAAAAAGCAACGACTCCAAAATGACTGATAAGCTGTTGACGGGAGCGTTAAACCTCAAATCAAACACAACAAACAAATTTCTCTTGGTATCCGTCTTATCTGGATCTAAGGATTTGTTTTATTAAAACTGCCCTTATACATGTAACGAACTTTGTCATATACTTTGTTTTTGAATATGCGATACGAACGTGAAACACACAGACACACACATTTTAGTCGACCGTTCACCTCTGCAATGAGGGAGGGACAAGAAAGAAACTTCAACAAAAGTGGTTGGTCTGTGCTGGAATCAGGCTCAGTGGTTGCTGTACCATAATCGTATTAACATACCGAGTTAAAGGCATTTATTCTTGATCTTTGAGGGCTATCATTTCATTACATAATAATATGTAGCCCTCAGTGCTGACTGGTGGTGTCTTCAACAGGTAAGGAGCCTCCCTGGGCAAAATTAATAGTTTAATAAACGTTGACTAAAGTGTACATCATTGATTTTTCCCCTTAAGTGCCTCAGTCAGCGGATTCAACAGCAGCGACTAATCACCCTGTTAAGTGTCGCCTTTGATCTGCTATAGACAGTATATCACTAGGGGCAATAAAACATTATGAACACACGGTGCATGCTACTGTTACACGCTGCAGTCAATGACCGACCAACCACCATAAATTGTATTTAAGCACGTCTCATTACCTCTGTGCTGTTAAGCAGACTTGACATCTATGCTGCGTTGGTGGTCGTGTTTAAGTATAAAACTCTTTTAAGCATACTTTAAGTTGGTTTCAAACAAAATGACAAAAGGTTTAATAAAATGGATAGTCAGTTATAGCGAAATAAGCCTAAGGTGGATTGTATTTTTGTTATGGAAGCAAAAATATTTAGCCCTTAAGATGACTGAGTACACCTTCAGGGGAGGTAACCGCTTCAAAAGTGTTTTAATCTACCATTCCAAGAGGGGTCAACTCTTAAACTAAAAAAAATTCTCCTGAAGAGCAAATTCTTTCCTTTAAAAGTAGACCCCTTTTTCCGTGGGACAGTGTGTGTGTGAATTCGGGTTTAACGTCGCTTTCAACAATTTTTCAGTCATATCACGACAGTGTCTGGTTTCGACAGGGAGCTCAGTGCTCACTGTTATAGTTCTGCCTCACTGAAGTATCATGTCCCAGACACATTGCATGATACCACACCCAGTTACATTATCCTGACACTGGGTCGACCAGTCCTAGCTCTACCCCGTAATCTGAGTGCCAAGCGAGGAGCAGCTAGAACCATTCTTAACGACTTTGGTATGTCGCGGCCCGGGATCGAACCCGTGACCTCCCGTTCCCCGGAGCGGACACTCTACCAACTGAGCTTTCGGAGCCGGTTCCCATGGGACAGAGTTTATAAAAAAAAAATCAGAAAATTCCCGAACGTTGTCTCCCTTTGAAAACTGTCGGAAAATCTGCAGGTATATCCATTTCCCTTCAAGACACAATTTTCGATTACATAACATCCTAATGACCGTTTATTGAAGAATCCAGCATTGCGATAAAATACACTTGGGGTATTCAGGCTGTCATACAGGTAGGGGACCAAGAGAGGCTATTAAATTACCTAGGGATATGACTTTGACACTTGACATCTATTCATTTACAACTAAGTCCTTATTTTGATTTGCGTGGAAGAAAAGACACGCAATTCCGATTTTATATTTAGTAGCCTTTATTTATAATCGATACAGAAAATGCCAATTCAAATATATTGGTAAATTTTTTCCATCAAAAATGTTTTTTTTTTTTTTTTTTTTAGATAAAATCCTGATAACTTTATTATTTCTGCTCTAAACATATATTGTGGTTATTCATTAGAACCACCTCAGCGAAGCGGTTCAGACGAGTACAATCAATTTGTTTTTGCAGTGTGATTGCTCGTTAGAACTGCTTCCATGAGGCGGTTCTAACGAGGACACACACTATGTTTTTTTAGGAAAAAGGAACATCCCCTAAACCCCACTTTCTATAGAGAAAATGTGAGTTAAAGGGTATACATTATTTTCCTTATTCTGCTCCAGTCATAGGTTGCGGATGCCCGTTTGAATCGTCTCATTAGAATCATCGTTAGAACCGAGGCGGTTCTAACGAGCACACACAACCTCTTGTTGCATTATAAATAAGAAAAATAAATTTAATTGTGTTTGTTATTTTAGTTTTTAACTTGAAAAGGTGAACAAATAAAATCTTAAAATGTTTCTTTTTTTTTCTCTCTCTTTTCTGATATGATTGTGTCTAAAACAAAGAACATTTTATAGTTCCATCTTGACTGAAACTATAAAATGCTAATGTTTTAGACATTTTATGATTTGTGTGTCACATACTTTCAACCAAAATTAAATAAATAAATATAAATAAATGAATAAATAAAAGTAAATTGATTGATTAATTTTTAGGTTAATCAATTCATTTACCTTGTTTGTTTACTTGTAAAGGAAACAATGGATATCTGTGTTTTTCTTTACTTTATTTTAAAATAAAAAAGAAGAAATTAAACAAAGTTTTGTCAGTAAATTATACTATCACTCAAGTACCCTTATTGAGCCCCCTATTAAACAAGAAATCTGCTCATAATCACTTCATTATCACTTAGATAAGATAAGCCTTTGAGCCTTTGATGTGCACTATGGTCCGAAGGAAATGTTTATTGGAGATCATTAGACAGGCCACCCCTTTTTATATAAGGAAAAAAATGTGTCTTTAAGATTAAAAAAATGAACAACAACAACAAAAAAAAAATAATAATAGTAATAATAAAAGTACATACAGTCCAAATTCAACGGCTCGAACACTATTGGAACCCAAACAATTTTTTCGAGAAGGGAGTATAGTTCGAGCAATAGAGGGTTGATTATAGAGCAAGGTCAGCTGGAGCATGTTCTGTATATTTTACAATACTTTTAAAATGCGGAAAAAGTAAGACTATGCATATTATATCAACCAAACTGCTCTGACATTGGTGAACAAGGATTTAAAATAAATAAATAATAATAGTAAAAGTAAAAAAATAATAAAGTCCCGAGATCGTAGATCTCGCCCGGTCCTCCATGGTCGATTGGGGAAAGGAGGCGAACTCGGATCTCCGCGTCGCGAGGACACATATACAGTAATATATGTCTTTTATTTTATGAATTTTTATATCTGTCAAACCTACAAACTTCATTCTGACTTCCCTCTCCCTTTCCCCGTCCCACTATACTTCATCATTCAGTTCTCTGTTTCTCTTGTTTGTTTTTTCTTTCTCTCTACTTCTTTCTTCAATTCTATGCTATGCCATACACTAACGTTTATATATGTTTTCTGGATGTTATCTCCGTGACCTGAGATGTAATAAAAGCTGTATACCTTTTCGATACTTTTTCGAAATAAAGGTTTGGTGTGTGAACTCATTAGAATCGCCTCATCGAGGCGATTCTAATGAGTACACACAACATACATTTTCAAAATACATGTAAAAAGGGACGAAAATTCTCCCCAATATTTTAATATATGCAGTTATAGAAAATTATTTCTAGGGCTCACGAATGAGTTCGAGATAGCTGTGGTAAACGAGCCATCGGTGTTCCCACTGATTATTAGGAAGATAAGTTCATTTATCAGCGCCCTTAACATAAGATTTTGTTTTTCCGAGAATTATGTATTAAAAATAGAAGGCAATGATCAGGAATCGATACAATTAACCCGCAGCTCCGATCAGAGACACCAAGGGAAAGAAACACAAACATGAAACAATTAGACGCTTATGGAAACATCACTGGCGAAAAGACAGTTACTTTCCCACAAAATGGCCATTTGGCTATCCAAAGCAAAATAACATAAGCGATACACACACGCAAAGACAAGCCATAACAAAAATATACCAGGACAGAAGAACCGCCTAGGAACGGTCAGTGGGGGTTTTAAATCGATTTGACGTGGCCACATTCCTCGCCCTTACTTCCGTCGCGATTTAGACAAATTTGTTCAGTCCGCATGAAGGCCTCCTAACTCACCAGTTCAACATCTCCGTGATCAACCACAGAGATGAAACAACGGCGAGAAACCACTGAAATGCTGGAGCAAAAGAAAACCAATATTAAAACTGTTGGTCTCGAACACCGATGGCTCGATTACCATGGCTGATTCGAACTACTTGACTTCCGAGATATCAATATGACGAACTTCAATAACTCGAACACCTCTGGGGCCAGGAAAATGTGTTCGTTCGAACTATTTAAATTAAATCTTGATCATGTGAACAAGTCCGTGAAATGAACACTCCAGTAAACCCCACTATACATAGAGCAAACTGGGGTTTACGGGATCTCATCACGAAAACATGCCTATAAAAATATTGACCCCTTGAACCCCACTTTTATATAGTAAAACTGGGGTTTACAGGAGTCAACCTTATTTTTCTTATTTCTGCTCAAAATATAGACTGTGGGTACCCGTTAGAACCGCCTCATCGAGGCGGTTCTAACGAGTTCCCACTATCTATATTTTAGAGCATAAGGCGGTTCTAACGGGTACCCACACTCTATATTTTGAGCAGAAATAAGAAAATATCACAATTTTTCATCTAAAAAATTTCGATTTTTTCGAGGTAAAGTTTACAATGTATTTGTATAGGCGTGTTTCGTGATGGATTGGGATCTGAATGTCCCAGTTCCTGATCGTTTTTCTTTTTAATTCTACGGGGTAAACATTTTTTATTCTTATTTCTGCTCCAAGACAACCGTCTCATTTGTGGGTACTCGTTAGAACCATTGAACCATTGAGGCCGTTTTTACAAACACACACAACCTACGTTTGCAGTGCGTTCTCATATGGTTTAACACAGATTCTATTAAGAATATATTTATTTCATAATAAATATGCAGTGAGGTTGCGGATGGTGGGGGCTAAATTTGTATTAATTTGTGTTCGGGGTTAAAACCGTTTACGGCAGGCCTCGATTGTTGAGTCTGATGCGCATCTGCGGCCCCCGCCCATAGGGGCTTGAAGAAATATATGGGCTGAATGATGCTTCCACGCAGAGCTGAATCCGGCCCGCACTCTAGTACTGGTAAACTGCTTAGAGGATCTAAGCCTGTCCAGGAACCGGGGTGCATGCTAATAAACCCTATTGGTTTCATTGGGCGACAGAGCTTGAGATGTCATTTCATCTCAGTGTTGGGTAAAAGTCCCATAAAATTGGAAGCAACGTCTCCAAAATGACCTTTACAGTGTTGACCGGGACGTTAAACCTCAAATCAAACAAACAAAAAACTGATGCGCGTCTGACTGGTGAGCAGGAGGTCGCGCGTTCGATAGCAACATTATTTCGTAAAGATTGATCATGAAATAAGATGAGACACGCCATGGGAAAAACTGTTTATCAAATGACATCCCGTCTGAGAGTGTAATAACGCCATGTAATATTTTCGATAATCCACTAGTGGATTAAATATGCAAATTAGCTAGATACGCCCCGTAACATGACATGTACGACGTCCTTAACAACGTCGCGTTTACTAATGGCGGAATATTGATATTTCTCTTAAACAATCGTGAATAAAATGCGTTTCAAATGCCATATGATAAATAGAATCTCGCATTCGTGCTCATGTATTATTGATTTTTTTCAACTCGTTGAGGGAAAGGGATAAAATGCTCGGCAAAGCCTCGCATTTTATCCCTTTTCCTCAACTCGTTTAATAAATTCAATAATACATGAACACTTATGTAAGATACTCTATTTATGTCATTCGTGACCAAAGGTGCAGATCAGTCCGCACATCCGCTCAGTCTGATCCGCACCTTTATGTTCGATGTTTGGATCGTAGCTAGAATGAAACAGATTGTCAACGTATTACCATCAGCGATACGACGTATCGCTGTGGGCCCGACGTTGGTCCGGCATTCTTTGCTGTTGGGTCGAATTTATATATCTTATTTTTAAGATTCTTGCATTTCGATAACACATCCATGTGACATAGTGTTTTCTTTCTTATCTCCAAAACGGGCTACCTTTCTGACAAAAAATGTGTGATATTGTTTCTATTTTTACTCCAAACATAGATTGTGGGTGCCACAAGCTATGTGTTGGAGCAGAAATAAGAAAACTAATGTATACCTCTGCAAACCTCAGTTTTCCTGGTTTTAAAGAGATTGTGGGTGCTCCTTAGAACCGCCTCAATGTTGCGATTCTAACGAGTACCCACAACATATGTCTTGTAGCAGGGATAAGAAAAATAATATTTACCCCTGTAATCAGCAGTTTTCCCCTTATAAAATGGGGTTTAGAGGGTGTTCATTACAAGGACTTCTTAGTGTGTGACTAATCCGGGTAACTGAGCAGGTCAGTTTGTGTCGTACCTGGACGCGAACCCCGAAGATGGGTTTTCTCGTGACGGGGCGCATTATTGTTTGTTTCAATTGACAAGAAATATGATTGACATTTACCGTTGATAATGTTATATTTGGCAGTTATGACACAAGAACGTAAAAACACGTGAAATACGAGCCGTAAAACGGTGATGTCATGATTACAATTTTATTTTATTTTTAACGTATCTGTGTTGTTTGACAAATCACTGGATTCAGCAAGCTGTTGTTTTTATACCGTGCTCAGCAAAATCATGTTCGAGGGCGGTTACCGAGTTCAGAGACGACGCGTCAAGCCGAAACAAGGAGCATGATAGCGCAGTGGTTAGTGCACTTGCCTCTGATGCTAAAGGTCCCGGGTTCGATCCCCGGCAGCGGCGATAAAATTTCGGTGTCCGAACACGCTCCATTGTCATCATTTGCAGGGATGAATGTCATAAAGTGCACCGTCCTTCGGATCGGGACGTTAACTGGAGGCCCCCTGTGCAGGGAGAACCATCCCCTGTGCAGGTTAAAGATCCCTACCGTAATTACATGTTTACTGTGTAGGCTTTCATCCTGCAAAACCTGGAGTGTATGTAATATACACCTGCGGTAATGGTCAAATGTGACCGACGCAGTATCAGAAGATAGATAGATAGAAACACCTTTGTGCTGCATCTGCAGAGTTAACAAACGTATTTAATTATGCCGAGCACTCAACCTATTAACTCGAGCGCTGACAAATTATTTCGAGAGTTCAAAATATGATTTCGAGCGATTATATTGGGCGCTTGGCTTATTATCTCGAGTGTTGAACATATGAACATATTATTTCGAGCGCACGAGATAATAACTCGAGCGCGCTACGTATTATCTCCAACGCTCTACATAATATCTCGAGCGCTGTACATAATATCTTGAGCGTTCAACATATCATCTCGGGCGCTCTTCATGTTATCTCGACCGCTCTAAATAATATCTCGAGCGCTGTACATATTATCTCGAGATTTAATGTAGAGCGCTCGACACATCATTATTAGCGATCTACATATTCGAAATGTTATTTCGAGCGCTCAGTTCATCATTTTGAGCCTTGACATGTTATGTCGAGCACTCGACATACTTATTAAGGGAGCACAGGATCATCTCGAAATACAATATCTAATTGAGAGTCGCATCAATTTGGCTGCCGCACTTACCTGTTCATCAAGTTTACAAGTCTATTCACTGAAGATCCCTTAAACCCTTCTTGTTTATAGTTTGTTTAATTTTGTGTTTGTTCAATGTATTACGGCTCCACCAACAATATTTAAAAAAAATATGTCGAGCGCTCGAGATATTATGTCGAGTGCTCGAGATAATTTGTCGAAAGCTCAAAATAATTTGTCGACCGCACGAGCTAATAGATCGAACGCTCGGCATAATTAAATGAGCCAGCGCACGACAATAAGACGTGCGCCCAACGAAGACTCAGATCAGCCTGAGTATCCGTGCAGTCTTATTTGAGCAACCCTATGCTCAACAGGCAACCAACTAATTTCCTTGAATTCAGTAGTTCCTACATGTGAATGATTGCGCTTACCCATCACAAAACGAATGATTTTATGTTGAGTCTGCAAGTTGGATCTTAATTTACATGGCTAACCTGAACACCAGAAGGTGCAGCCGTAGACAAAATGGCACTGGATTAAAGACGATGCTAACATTCATTTGACATACATGTTCAGAAACTTTTCATTTCAGTATAGGAATTTTAGCCTGCAATTTGCTTTTGAATAACACCCAAAGCCATCGAATCACCGCTCAGAGAATTGTCAATTGTAGCTCCTAGATACGTAACCGAAGACACATTAAGAGTTGAACTATCGCTTCGTCCCAAATAGAATATATCCGGTCTTACTAAGATGAAGAGATAGTTTGTTGTCAATGAGCCAGACACTTATAGTTTCAAGGGCATTTCCTAGTATTGCTCCAATCGCATTAACATGTTTATCAGAGACCAAAATAGCTGTATTGTCCGCATACAAATAGATCTTTTCATTGATAGCACCGGTCATTGCTTCACACATATGAGGAATAACAATGGTCCCAATATTGAACCATGTGATACACCACATTAGCAATTAGCAAATGAGGAATAGGTACCATGTACATCAGCCAGCTGCGTTCTGCCGGATAAATGTGATCGAAACCACCGCAGACCGTCAACATCTAGTCCTTGCTTCAAGTTTCAATACTGGAACTCAACGATCCACCGTATCAAACGCCTTTTTTTAAATACCAAAGTACCATACCAGTGAAATTGCTTTTATCCATTTGGAAATATATATGATCAGATAAATGAGTGAGACAAGTACTGTTGGAAAAAACCCTCCTAAATCCAGACTGGTATTCAAATATCATCTTATTTTGCAGCAAATAACTTTCAAACAGGTCATAAACAACTCTTTCTAAAACCTTCGACACTATATCCAAAATTGCCAACGGTTGTCAGTTTCATTATTATCGTTTTTCTTAAAAAAATGGAACCACGCGAGCTGATTTTAGATCATCAGGCACACCACCATTTATAATGGACAGATTAATGATATGGGCTATGGGCACAGTGGCAACACCAGGACTACCATTGATAAATCTAGATGGAATGTCATCCAAACCCGTGGCTTTATTGACACCAAGCTTCAGTAGATACTCCAGTACCTTCTCTACCGACACTAGCGAAAACCAGAGGCATTTTTGTGGGCTCCAAGTTCCTGGTAATACGAAGTCACAAAGTGTTTGCCAAACCTACAAGAACCATTGGGAAATTTTTCAAACAGAAATGAAGCAACTGTTGAGACAAAAAGTATTAAACTTTTCTGCTACTTTCGGAGGGTCAAAGCATATCTCACCATTGATTTTTTAGCCAATTGATTTTGAGGATTCAGATTTCTTTGAAGGCAATCCAGCGTTGTCAATGTTTTCCAAAGAGACTTAGAGTCATGCTTGTTTTCTTTTAATTTATCTTAAAATGGTTTTGGACTGGTTGACTAAATACTGTGCTTTATTTCTGAGTTTCTTGAATTCGGCATATTCTGACTCATGTTTCAACCTTTTTTAAACGTAAGTAAGCTTAATCTTTGATTGTTATCAATTCAAGAATTTCAGGACTCACCCATGGTTCGGTTCTCTGTTTTATACGAGTTTCCATCACAGGTGCACCCTCATCGACCACGCCAAAACGTAACATTTAAACATATTCCATGCCATGTCAACACTTTCACAGGCTAAAATTTGAATCCAATTAACGTTTGAGAGTTTTTCCTTAAAAACTGAAGGGTTATACGAGGGTAGGCTGAAAAGTTCTGAGCCTGACCAAGATCCAATGGTTTGTCCATGCTGAAAGTGCCTTATTTTTCAACATAGTCTCCCTTCCTGTCCACACACTTCCTCCAGCGATGCTGGAGTCCTTGGATCCCAGTGGTATAGAAGGTCAGATCTTGGTCCCTGAAAAACTCCTCCACAGCAGCTATCACCTCCTCGTCTGACCGATAATGCTGCCCAGCCAAGTGCTTTTTCATGTTTGGAAACAGGAAATAATCTGATGGAGATAGATCAGGTGAATACGGAGGGTGATCGACAAGTGTGAAGCCACAGTCATGAGCAGAAGCCATTGCGACAACCGATTAATGAGCAGGCGCATTGTCCTGATGGAACAGGACCCCTTTTGTCAATTTTCCGGATCGTTTAGCCTTAATTGCTTTTCGCCATGGTTTTAGCAGATCTGCATTATTCTCCCCATTAATTGTTCTGCCCTTTTGAAGGTAATATATGAATATTATGCCCTTGGCATCCCAGAACACTGATGTCATCACCTTCCCTGCAGAAGAGACGACCTTGGCCTTTTTTGGAGGGGGTGAGCCAGGGTGCTTGCATTGCATGGATTGTCTTTTGGTCTCTGGCTCAGTGATGAACCCAACATTCATCCTGTCAAGAAAACCATCTTGGTCTGCTTCAAAAATAGCCAAGTTGGCTTGTGACAGGTTCAGTCTGGTCAACCTTTGGTCAGGCGTCAAAAGCCGTGTCACCCATCTGGCGGAAACCTTCGACATTCCTAATTCACTGTGTAGAATGTTCTCTACTCGTTCACGGGAGATGCCAACAGTGTTAGCGAACTGATTCACAGTCAAACGCCTGGCATCCATCACGGCCCTGTGCACTTGGCTGATGGTTTCCGCAGTTGTTGCCGTTGTGGGTCGTCCACACCGGTCATCATCTTCAAGGCTGTCCTTGCCCATCTTCAAATTTGCTGCCCACCTTTTCGGGGTTGCATAAGAAGGAGCATCATTCCCTAATGTAGCAACCATATCGGCATGAATGTCCTTAGGAACTAACCCCATTTAATGGAGGTACATGATGACATCACGATGCAAGATTTTGTCCAGTTTCTAAAAAACGTGCTAGTATCAATTTTCAAAGTTTAGAATTTCTATGTTATTGCAGGTAAACTTGAACTCATTTGAGTCAAATCAAGTAATAAAGGTTAGGATTTAATGAATACAAAATTTCATGGCTCTTCGATGCCTGCTTCTTGGTCAGGCTCAGAACTTTTCAGCCTACCCTCGTAGTTTTTCAGAGATCTGGCTTTGATTTAATTATGCTTATTTATAGCACCTTTTACCATTTTTCTCGTGCCGAAAATTAACGAGTGATCACTCATTCCAATGTCAAGTACACCAAAATTACACAGTTTATGTTTATCAGACGTCAATATCAAGTCAATAGTCGTACAAGAGCTAGTTGTGGATCTAGTAGGGCCTGAAATAATTTTTTCAAATCAAAAAGCAGCATGAATTGCTTTAGTTGTAATAAACTTGATTCGGTAGAACCAGACAAATTTGTGTTAAAGTCCCCGAGTATAATAGATTCAATATCCAAAAATCTACCACAAGTTGACATTACGTTATAAGGCAGGTCATAAAAGATCATTTGAGTGGGTGGGCGGTACACAACTCAACACAAAATTGGTTTAGTTTTCGGTAATAACAGTTCTATCCAAACAGATTCGAGGTATTCACAAGCCAAGTCGATCCTAGGTTAAAGGTAATGTCAGCCCGCACGTAAGCACACACGCCTCCGCCATTACGATTTCTATCCCTCCTACTGAGGACATAGTTATCAATTTTAAGTTCGAAGTTCAAAATCGTTCAGTCGAGCCACGTCTCCGACACACATATAAGTGCAGCATTGGTTTTTCTAGCGATCAGGCGCGGTTAGGGTCTCAGTCTTGGGTATCAAACTTCTGTTATTGATATGAATGACATGGAGTCCCTTCTGTTTGAAACACTCGAACTGACAAGAAAGTCCAGACAAGTCTTCACTACTTGGGTTTGTTTAGTAAGGCCCTGGACAAGGGTGAACATCACCACACATCAACAAACTAAGTGCCAAGAGGGGTCTGTCATTATTTACCACCTTCACTTTTGATAAATTGTCAAGCTGGTTTTCTGAAGGAAACAATGTTGTTGTATATAACTTCATGACAAAAGTCAATCTTGACTGCTGGCTTCGTTGGCTCAAGTCTTTGAAGCCCTTAAAAGATGCAATTAAATCAGAGTGGGTGGGCTAAATATAGCCAAGGAGACACAGTCCCATTGTTTACTTTGTTGTATTTCACAACCCAGGTAACGATCGCCAGCAAGAACAGTTTACACAAACGTAGCTTCATCATAAATGTTCAATACTACCACAGATCTGGATAAAATCTTTCTAAGTCGCAGTTAAAACAGCCAAAATAGAAATTAAAATCGACAGGTAAAAACAATTTTGTCCGTCTGAGAATGTAATGACGCCATGTGTAAAAATTTGGTAATCCACTAGTGGATTAAATATGCAAATTATCCTGCGTTTATTAATGGCGGCTAACTGACATTTTTAAAAAAAATCTTGAATAAAATGCGGTTTAAACGTCATATGATAAAAAAATCTTGCATTCGTGTTCATGTATTATTAAATTTATTTAAACTCGTTGAGGAAAAAGGATACAATGCTCGTCTCACTCCCACTTCAAAAATGTGCAGCGATTTCAAATGCACCATGTAGGCGTTAGCATAATAATTTAGATTAAAACTAAAAACGGTGTCTCCAGGTCTCACTGTTCAAGACTCGCTTAACTACGAGGGCTGATTGATATGTTGTGAGCCTCATATTGAAGGGTTTCAATTTTGTCGGCGATACTGTATTATTTTTCAACATAATCCCCCTTCAGCATCTATACATGTTTGCCAGCGGTGTTTAAGGGCCTCAATGCCACTTTTATAGAACCCCTTTTCTTGACTGCATATATGACGTCATCATCGGCCTGAAATAGCCGTTTTCAGGTTTGGAAACAGCTGAAAGTCTGATGGTGCGAGATCAGTGAATAAGGCGGATGCTCCATCTATTTAAAGCCACACTCGTGAATGGCAGTCATAGCAATGGCGGACTTATGAACAGGCGCATTGTCCTAATGGAACAATACACCTTCAGTGAGCTTTCCGAGGCGCTTAAATTTAATATCTTCCCGTAACTGCGTCGGAAGTGAAGCATGGTATGTGCCATTGATTTGTTGTCCCTTTTGGAGATAATCTATCAGCAGAATACCATTTGCATCCCAGAAAACCGAGGTCATAACCTTCCCAGCTGATGGAACTGTCTTTGCCTTTTTTGGCGGGGGTGAGCCGTTTCGATTGCTGTTTGGCCTCTGATGGACTCATGTTTCATCAATAATGATTCATCTCTTAAGAAAGATGACAGGATCTCCCTCTAAAAAGGTTAAGATTAGCACGCGATAATGAGCAGCTGGCGTGCTTCTGATCAAGTGTCAGAAGTCTCGGTACCCATCGGGCTGAAAGCTTTCTCATTGCAAGAGTCTCTGTCAGAATGGAATGTACTCTTTCCTGTGAAATACCAAATGTACTGGCTATATATCTTTCTGTGACTCGTCTGTCAGTCATAACAAGATCATGGACTTTATCAACCATTTTTTGTGGTTGCAACATTGACAGGCCTTCCAGGACGGGGGTCATCCTAAAGACTTAGTCTACCGCGCTTAAATTCCGCCAACCACCTTTTCACTGTAGATGTGAAGGGGCATCTTTCCATTCTGTTGCTACCATATTCTTAAGTATATCCTTAGGTGTTAAACCTTTTTATGCAAATACTTGATCACTGCTCTTTAACCGATTTTGCCCATTTCTGCAAAAGCTGCCTGTCTTATTTACTTTAGAGTGCTACTTCGTCGATATAAACTGATCAAATGAGACCAGTCCTTGGGCACACGGCCCTATATAGTCAGAGCATAGTAGGACTTAGAAAGAACATCCCTGCGTACCTCCTTCAATACGAGGCTCACAACATATCAATCAGCCCTCGTATAATTCTCCCTGTGTGTTGACATTTTGAATCCCAAATTTTACCATTTTAGAAATTAAAACTGGAATACAACTTCAAGAGAATTATCGATTTTTAAGCAGTTTTGCAACTTTTGAAAATGGGGTGGGGTGGGGGGTGGGGGGTTCTGTCGGTTTCTGATTGATATTGAAGCCAAATAAACCGATTGATGTCCTTTTGCCAAATTGCTTGCTTAAGCTCTTCCGAAAATTCCATATCTATAGTTTTTCTGTTTGTGTGTGTGTGTGTGTGTGTGTGTGTGTGTGTGTGTGTGTGTGTGTGTGTGTGTGTGTGTGTGTGTGTGTGTGTGTGTGTGTGTGTGTGTGTGTGTTTCAATTGTCACAAAAGTTCAATCGGGTGTGTTTTAAGTGCCTTTAAGAGTATTTTTAAAATGAGTTTCGTCCCCTGAATATCCATCCGTTTTCCTTGCGTGTGAAGGGTAACAAGCAAACAGGTTATGTCATTTAAGCGATAGTTTTGTTTCACGTTCACCATAACAGTATTGACATGATAACGACACAAGAACATGATTTTGAATAATGTCATAAATGTTTAATAGCTTCTTTATGGTTTTTGCCAGGAAAACCCCTCATGCACATAACAAATGATGACAACATACAACATAAGGGTGCCGGCCTCGATAGCTCAGTCGGATGCGCGTCTGACTGTTAATCAGAAGGAGGCGGGTTCGACACCTGCCGGGGTCGGCAACATTTTTTCGTGGCGATTGATCATGAAATCTTTTCTACGGTCATTATCTCCCTTCCGCTGATTCAAGAAGGGCAGTTGTCAGTTTCTGGCGAAAGAATGTGCACTGTACTGGCTAACCGCTCACGTATAAGCTTGCCCACGAAAATGTGGAAAGGTAAACTGACCGACTCAAAAATGACCAAAATAATGTTGACTGGGCCGTTAAACTCCGATACAAACAAGCAAGCAAACAAACAAACAACACAAGGGCCAAACTGTCCTTGGTCGCTCACTTGGGCTCAAGATGTGTCACAGGTTAATGAAGTGATGGAAGTCAATGACCTTAAAGATTTCGTTCGTTAGAACCGCCTTGGGTGGAAATAAGAAAGTAATGTGTACCCCTATAAACACCAGTTTTACTGTTCAATATGTGTTTTCATTGACAATACTCGTTTTATGTAAAATCATATATCGTGGGTCCTCGTTAGAGCCGATGCAGTTGTAACGAGGACCGACAATAAATGTTTTGAGTAGAAATAAGAAATACCACAAGGGTTTAGGAGAAGTTGTAATTTAAATATATTTTTTCTGTGTTTTTCTTAGCTCACCTGAGCACGAACTGCTCAAGGTGAGCTATTGTGATCACCCTGTGTCCGTCGTACGTGCGCCGTCCGCCGTCCGTCGTCAACATTTACCTTGTTCACCCTCTAGAGGCCACAGGTTTGGAAGTCCGTTCAAAAATAAAAATAGCGGGATTGCAAAATGGCTGATTAGCCTCATCACCGCCTTTCCCAAACAAACACATACGTCCAAAACACACCACGAAGTCCCACAAAATTGGAAGCAATGTCTCCAAATGACCTTTACAGTGTTACGGGGGCGTTAAACCTCAAATCAAACAAACAAACAAACATCATAAAGACACGCCTATGTGATTATGAACCCCACTTGTATAGGCGGGCTTCTGTGATGAGAGCACGGGTACTATGACTTTTTGCAATAGCCGGAATTGGCTGGTCTATTAGTCACCCATCCTGGCTCACTTTAGATGCCTGTGCAAAATAAAAAAAAAATCTCATGCGTTATCACCCTTTAACAAACATCGTGACCGAAGGCGTTTTCTTTGCCATGTCAGGGGTGGCGGCAGAGAATAATGGAAGCCAGAATCGATAATGCATTTGGCAGCCAAAATTGGCAGCATGTCACCACACACTAGAGCCCATCTTTGGTCCGATTCCTGCACTCAAAATTCTAAAATCGTTAGAGAACTGCTCGTTTCTTAGGACCAACGCTGTTCCTTGGGTGCGATTTGTGCCTTCCTCTGAGCAAGAGGCCAGTATATTCCAATTGGTCAGCTGACGCCTGTCGGATTGACAAGTGTCAGCACATTGGAGGCCTTGGGAAGAGCAGTTCATAATCTAATCCCATTTAGCGAGATGGGGGTAGCCCCTATGTGCTTTTAGCGCCCGGTTACCTTACAAAATCAATCAAGTCAATGCCACAGTTTTACTTCAATTGTCATAAAACTTTGCCAGAATGTTTTTTCTTGATGATATATAGGTCAAGTTTGAATATTGGTCAAATCAGGTTTAAAACTAGGCCACTAGGCCAAATTTCTTTAAAACTTTGTTCACCCTCTAGAGGCCAAAGTTTTACTTCAATCGTCATGAAACATTACTAAAATGTTTTCCTTGATGATATCTGGTTTGAGTTCGAATATGGTCACTAGATAAAATTGCGTTAAAACCTTGTTTACCCTCTAGAGGTCACAATTTTGCTTCAATCTTCATGTCATGAGACTTTACCAGAAGGTCTGTCTTGATGATATCAAGGTCAAGCTCGAATATGGGTCATGTCAGTTTAAAAACTAGGTCAATAGTTTAAAGTTCTTTAAAACATTGTTCACCTTGTAGAAGCCATAATTTTGCTTCAATCTTCATGGCATTTTACCAGTATGTTTGCCTTGATGATATCAAGGTCAAGTTTGAATATGGGTCATGTCAGTTGAAAATCTAGGTCAGATTTCTTTAAAACCTTCTTCATCCCCTAAAGGCCATAATTTTGCTGCAATCTTATCAAACTTTACCAGAATGTTTGCCTTGTTGATATCTGGGTTGATATCGAACATGGGTCATGTCGGCTCAAAAACTAGGTCACTAGGTCAAATTGCATTAAAACCTTGTTCACCCTCTAGAGGCCACTAATTTGCTTCAATCTTCATGAAACTTTACCAATATGTTTTGCCTTGATGATAGCAAGGTCAAGTTCGAATATGGGTCATGTAAAGCCATAACTAGGTCACTAGCGTTAAAACCTTGTTCACCCTCTAGAAGCCACAGATTTGCTTTAATCTTCGTAAAACTTTACCAGAATGTTTTCCTTCATGATACCATGTTCAAGTTCGGACATGGATCATGTCGGGTAAAAAGTAGGTCACTAGGTCAAATTGCATTAAAACATTGTTCACCCTTTAGAGGCCACAATTTTGCTTCAGTCTTCACAAAACTTTGCAAGACTGTTTGTCTTAATAATATCAAGGTCAAGTTCAACTATGGGCCATGTCAGGTCAACATCTAGGTCATTAGGTCAAATATCTTTAAAACCTTGTTCACCCTCTAGAAGCCATAATTTTGCTTCAATTTTCATGAAACTTTACTTTGAATTCAAGGTCAAGTTCGAATATGCGTCATGTCGGGTCAAAAACTAGGTCACTATGTCAAATTTCTTTATAACCTATTTCACCGTCTAGAGGCCTAAGTTTTGCTTCAATGTTCATGCAGCCATACCAGAACATTTGCCTTGATAATATCTGGGTTGCGTTTGAATATTGCTCTTGTCGGTTCAAAAACTAGGTCACTAGGTCAAATTGCGTTAAAACCCTGTTCAACCTCTAGCGGCCCTAATGTTGCTTCAATCTTCATGAAACTTTACCAGAAAGTCTGTCTTGGTGATATCAAGGTCAAGTTCGAATGTGGGGCATGTCAAGTAAAAAGCTAGATCACTAGATCAAATATGTTTAAAACTCTTTGCACGTTCTAGAGGCCACAGTTTTGCTTCAATCTTCGTGAACCTTAAGCAGATTGTATGCCATGATGATATCTGGTTCGAGTTCAAATATGGGTCATATGTCTCATATCGGATCAAAAACAAGGTTACTAGGTCAAATTGCGTTGCAACTTTGTTCACCCTCTAGAGGCCATAATTTTGCTTCAGTCTTCTTGAAACTTTACTAGAATGTTTGCCTTGAAAATATCTTTGGAGAATTTGAATACGGGTCATTTCAGGTAAAAAACTAGATCACTAGGTCAAATTGCATTAAAACTTTATCAATCCTCTAGAGGCCATAATTTTGCTTCAGTCTTCTTGAAACTTTACTAGAATGTTTGCCTTGAAAATATCTTTGGAGAATTTGAATATGGGTCATTTCAGGTCAAAAACCCGATCACTAGGTCAAATTGCATTAAAACCTTATCAATCCTCTAGAGGCCATAATTTTGCTTCAATCCTCATGACACTTTACCAGAATATTTGCCTTGCTGATATCTGGGTTAAGTTTGAATATGGGTCATGTCAGGTCAAAAACAAGGGCACTAGGTCATTTTTTTTTAAACATAGTTAACCCTAAAGAGGCCATAATTTTGCTTCAATTTGACACTTTACCGAAATGTTTGTCTTGATAATATCAGGGTCTTGTTTGAATAGGGGTCATGTTGGGTCAAAAGTAGGTCACAAGGTCAAGTTGCATTGAAGCCTTGTTCACCCTCCAGCTTTACATAGACTTGTATAGGGAAAACATTAAATACGCTTGGTTCTGAAACCAGAAGACACAGGCCTTTGATATTTTGTACAAAGCTTCGTCTAGTGGGCCTCTACCAGTATTATTCAACTTACAGCCCTGGGTAAAAAAGTGGCCCCGTGCAGGGGCCCACTTGTTTTACATAAACTTATATAGGCAATACCTTTAAAAATCTTCTTCACTGAAACCAGAAAGTCTAGGCCTTTGATATTTGGTTCACAGCTTCATCTAGTGGACCTGTGCCAAGACTTTCGCATTATAGCCTTGTGGCCATAAATGCCCCTCCCCCCCACCACACCCAACCCTCCCTGATATTTGGTACACAGCTCTGTCTAGTTTCTCAAAACTTAGGGTCTCACAACATTCATTTCTGTATCCTATGGCATATAGGTAGGGAGCCGGGCTGCTTAGCGTAGTAACTGTTGGAAGCACATCTGACTGAGAGGCTACCGTTTGCAGATTTTATACATACATGTACTTCCATGGAAATTAATCATGGAATAATTTTTACCATCATTCTCCCCCTTATGACAGTTGTAAGTTACTGGCGAAAGTTTGTTTACTTATTACTGGTTAACAACTTAGGTCTAAGCTTGCCCAGGAATAGTGCGGCTAGGTTAACTGATCGCAAATGACATAATCCTAAGTGGTTGAAATGCCCAAAATCTGCCAAGCACCATCAC
Source organism: Lucinisca nassula (assembly GCA_963580285.1). Taxonomy (NCBI): domain Eukaryota; kingdom Metazoa; phylum Mollusca; class Bivalvia; order Lucinida; family Lucinidae; genus Lucinisca; species Lucinisca nassula. Next base: position 47,012,713 of record OY757027.1, read on the forward strand.
ATTCCTATCAGGGCCTGTATAACATAATTCTTAAACCTTCAGTATGTCATCCCAAAACATACATAGTCATATGAAGAGAAATAGTCCTATAGAATGTTCTAGAGACAGTAATACTCAGGTGAGCGAATTAGGGCCCTCTGGGCCCTCTTGTTTGTTGTTTTTATGGTTGGTCGTTATCTTTTTTCATTGGAGTTATCCGGTTTAGCTGTTTTGATAGAAAGACACTTATCAAATGATAGCCCTAGGATAAAAATTAACCCCGCCCCAGGCTTTTGATATTTGCGATATACAGTAAAATTCCGCTATTAAGACCATCTAAAATTAAGACTAAATCTACTGTTAAAAATCTTATTTAGAAAGATTCAGTTATTCTTTCTTGTGTTTTCACACCCAGTGTCTCCAAATAAGAGACCACCTTTTGGGCTGTTCAAAAGTGGTCTTAAAGACCACTTTTGAACAGTCCCAAGGGTGGTCTTAAGACCACTTTGGAACAGCCCAAAAGGTGGTCTTAATGTTCAAAAGTGGTCTTAAAGACCATTTTTGAACAGTCCCAAAGGTGGTCTTAATATAGGAATTTTACTGTAACTTCATGTCTGATACTATTAGGTCAAAACTGCGACCTTTGTGTGCACCGGAGTCACTCATATTAAATATACATTGTACTCATGCGGGGATAATATTTCAAAGGACCAGGTCTTTGATAACGTGTAGCTGCATATCATGGGAATTCATAATTGTTGCCGCTTACCCGACATTGAGATGAAATGTTATCTCAACCCTGCCGCCAAATGAAACCAATAGGGTTTATAAGCATGGACGGGCCGACTCGCACCGCTTTACCTGGGCAAGCTTAGATCCTCTAAACAGTTTACCAGTGCTCGTGTGCGGGTCGGTTTCAAATCTGCGTGGAAGCATCATGCAGTCCATCTATTTCTTCAAGCCCCGATGTGCGGGTTAAATGGGGTTTTAACAGGTGTATACATAATTTTGCTTATTTCTGCTCTGAGACATAGGTTGTGGATACTTGTTAGAACCGCCTCATGAGCCCACACAACCTATGTTTGGGATATAAATGAGAGGAAGTAGTTATTTTGGAGATGTGAAAGAATGCACAATGTCCGCACAGTTGTGTTACCGTAATAGGGAAAGCCCCCACCCATCGGGGCATGAAGAAATATATGGGCTGCATGATGCTTCCACGCAGAGCTGAAACCAACCCGCACACGAGTACTCGTAAAACCGCTTAGAGGATCTAAGCCTGCCCAGGCAAAGCGGTGCGAGTCGGTCCGTCAATGCTTATAAACCCTATTGGTTTCATTGGGCGACAGGGCTTGAGATGTCATTTCATCCCAACGTCGGGTAAAAGTTCCTGAAAATTGGAAGCAACGTCTCCAAAATGACCTTTACAGTGTTGACTGGGACGTTAAACCTCAAATCAAACAAAAACCGTAATAGGGAGTCCGTGATTTCATCACTTTTAGTCCGTAATCAACTTTTTACAATGAAAAAGTAGGTTTTTAGGGGTTTACGCTAGTCTATATTCCTTATTTTACTGTTGATTTCGTTATAATAGCCTCAATCAAGAAAAGATAAGAAAACAGAAAAGTATCACAATGTTTGATCAGAAAAAATAACCGTTTTAGAGATATGCATCACGTTTACATGTCCGTGTAATAAACAACCCTATAAACTGGAATATAATATTTTTCTTATTTATGTTCCAAGACATAGGTTGTGAGCACTCGTTAGAATCGTCTCATTGAGGCGATTCTAACGAGCACAAACAACTTATTTTTGGAGCATTTATAAGAAAAATATCAAGAATTTTCATCAGAAAAGTAACCATTTTGGAGATATGAAAAAAAAATGCACCGTATGCACACGGGTCAGTTAGCGTAATGAAAGAATGTACTATCTCACACGGATGCCATAAGGAAAAAGGGAACAATGTTCCGCCATTTTTCAAAGGGAGACTACTCTCGGGACTTCCTGATCGCTTTCTTTTAAGCTCTGTCCCACCTTAAAAGGGGTCTACTCATAAAGGAAAGATATTGCTCCTCAGGACAGGGCCTCTGTTGACATGGGAGACAAAAATACTTTTGCAGGAGTTGCCTCTCCTTAAGGTTTTTCTTGGTAGTGTTCGTTTGTCAGCTGCTACGAAGTCGGTGATACTAGGTACCATGAACTTTTCAAAGCTAATGCAGTGCGCCAGTTGTCAAAATAAAACGTTTGGAATTCTAAATAATTTGCAAAATGAATTGCTTTACATAAATTAGGCAAATAATGACACAACGAAAAAATGTAGAATGATCAGCTCTATGACTCATGATTTATCGATGTGTTTTAGATTGTTATATGTACATTAATACCAATCAAAGTACTAAAGAACGTTGATTTATCAGATATACATGATATAAACCATTGTACCCCCGCCCATAAGGGCTTAAAGAAATATATGGGCTACACGATGCTTCCACGCAGAGCTAAATCAGACCCGCACACGAGTACTGGTAAACCGCTTAGAGGATCTAAGCCTGCCCAGGCAAAGCGGTGCGAGTCGGACCGTCCATGCTCATAAACCCTATTGGTTTCATTGGGCGGCAGGGCTTGAGATGTCATTTCATCTCAACTTCGGGTAAAAGTCCCACAAAATTGGAAGCAACGTCTCCAAAATGACCTAAATAATGTTGACGGTGAAGTGAAACCTCAAATCAAACAAACAAACTCTTTACAGAAAAGTGCAATCTTCATTCACAAATAAGGCTTTACGCATAGGCGTAGTTACAGCCTTCTGATAGAGGGGTCATTTCTATAAAACAACCAATCTGTCCTTGAATAAAATGTAACTGACATCTCAAGCCCTGCCGCCCAATGAAACCAATAGGGGTTATATGCACTGGACAGCCTGACTCGTACCACTTAGCCTAGGCAGGCTTAGTCCGTCTAAGCGGTTAACCAGTATTCATGTGGGGTCAGTTTCAGCTGTGTGTGGAAGAATCATGCAGCCCAATCTGTTTCTCCAAGCCCGATAAGCCATTATGGATAATTCATCCGTATGGTATCTACAAAAAGGTTATTATTCTGATGAAATTATGTGATATTTTTTTCTTATTTTTACCACTGACATAGGTTGTGGGTGGTCGTAAGGCGGTTCTAACGAGCACACACAACCTATGTCGTGGAGGAGAAATAAGAAAACATGTATACCCCTGTAAACCCCCGGTTTTCTAATTTTGCCCCTTACTTCAAAGAAGTTGGAGGGGCATATTGTTTCTGGTTCGTTCGTCCGCTCGTCCGTCCGTTATGCTTTTGATGCATAGCATAACTTAAGAACCGTGTATGCTAGGATTTTTATCATCCGGATTATGACCCTTTTAAGAGTTATTGTCCCTTGAATTTTTTTTTACAAAATCTTGTCAGCAAAATATCTCAAAATGTATAAGAGATAAAGCTTTGAAATTTGGTGAATAGATTGATGGTGATGAGTAGATGACCTGATTAACTTTTGACTTACTTCCGAAAAATACTTATTGTATTATGGCCCTTTGTCACTTTCGGTATTTGTATCTTTTATGCTTTGTGATGCATAGCATAACTTGAGAATCAGGTTTGCTAGGGTTTCAAAAATTTCATATATGGATTCCTCATGGAAAATTAGTTTTTTCATCCGCATTATGCCCCTTTCAAGAGTTATTGCCCTTTGAAATGCTTTTGATAAAATCATGTCAGCATAATATCTCAAAAACTATAAGAGCTATAGCATTGAAAGTTGGTGAATACATTTGCTGTGGTGAGGAGATGACTTGATTAACTTTTGACTTGATTGCAAAAAATACTTCATGAGTTATGACCCTTTGTCACTCAGGGTATTTGTACATTGTATGCTTCGTGATGCATAGCATAACTTGAGAATCAAGTTTGCTAGAACTTTGAAATTTCATATATGGATTCCTCGTGGAAAACTAGCTGACACTTACCCTTTTCTCATCCGGATTATGCCCCTTTTAAGAGTTAGTCAGCTTTGTTTTTTTTTTTTGTTAAAATCTTTCAGCAAAAATATCTCAAAAACTATAAAAGCTAGAGCCTTGAAAGTTGTTGAATAGATTGGTGATGATGAGTAGATAACCTGATTATCGTGTGACTTAATTCCGAAAAAATACTTCAGGAGTTATAGCCAGTTGTCACTTTGGGTATTTGTACATTGTATTCTTTGTGATGTATAGCATCATTTGAGAATCAAGTTTGCTAGGGTTTTGAAATTTCATATATGGATTCCTCGGGGAAAATTAGCTGACGGGTATTTGTTTTCTCATCCGGATTATGCCTATTTCAAGAATATTGTCCTTTGAAAAAAGTGATATTTTTTTCAGCAAAATATCTCAAAATTAACAAGAAAGCAGTCTGAGAGACAGCCAAATCCCCCGCCACCCTTTGTATCAAGGCTCAACCTTGTGACCTTGACCTTGAGTTGGCATGGTTTATTTATAGGTTCTGCACATCAGCTAACTGAGGGGGGGGGGGGGATATTTCACCAAACGTAGATGAAAAACCTTCCAGGGGTAAAGGAGATATGAAACGGACACAAAATTCAAAGTTTCAAACTCGTGACCTTCACCTGTGACCTTGACCTTAGCATGGTTTATATATGTGTTCTGCATATCACCGCACTAAGGAGGATATTTGACGAAAGTTTAATGAAAGTCCTTCCAGGAGTTAAGGAGATATGGAACGGACAAAAAATACAAAGTTTCAAACTTGTGACCTTCAACTGTGATCTTGTCCTTGAGTCCGCATGGTTTATTTATGTGTTCTGCACATGAGCTAAATGAGGGGGGGGCATTTGACCAAAATTTAATGGAAATCCTTTGAAGGGTAAAGGAGATATGGAACGGACAAAAATTGAAAGTTTCAAACTCGTGACCCCACTTTATATATAGTAAAACTGGGGTTTGCAGGGGTAAACCTTATTTTTCTTATTTTTGCTCTAAGATATAGATTGTGGGTACTCGTTAGAACCGCCTCATTGAGGCGGTTCTATTGTGTACCTTCAATCTATATTTTGAGCAGAAATAAGAAAAAATACCACATTTTTTCATCTTTAAATTTTCGATTTCAGCGGTAAAAATTACAATGTATTTGTATAGGCGTGTTTTCGTGATGGTGTCACCAACAATTATCATGACGCCGTTTCGCGGTCTATGCGCATCTCTTTAAAGATGGTACCTTTATTGATGCCATTACGAATAGTCACGGATTATGCAAAAATAGATATTTATCTTTGTCGCCTGTTTTCATGATAGGGTGAATTAAATGCATGTCTTCAGGTTAACCATTCCAGAGTACAAAAATGATAATTTATGCAGTTTCATGATTTTGGATGTTTTAAGTAGTTTTATTTTAATTTATTTTACATTTTAAACAGGACGCAATTTGTTTTTATTTTCATGACGTTGCATATTTCAATACGATGAGCAGAATTTTAAGGTTGCACGCGCAAACGGTTCTGTGAATATGTTTTGACGTTTTGAAGGCATTTTGTGTTTCTTTTTGGCGCAAGAAAAAAAAATATCACTGGAAATAGAAATCCGATATATAATAAGTATGCAGTATGAGTTGAGGCCTGACTAGTAGAAATAGATCAGCCCTACCGGCCTGACCATCCCTCTGGTTGGACAAGCCTATGTCGAATCCATACTCATGAAAGAGTCTTATATTTGAGCCTGAGCACAGCATTTCCTACAACTTATATGTGTGGCCAGCGAAGAATCAGATCACCATGCACATCCATTTAGTCTGACCGGAGACTGCATGAAGGAGCATTTGGCCCTTAGCTAACCTTTGAGGGCACAACGAAGACTCTGATCAGACTGTGCGGGTTTTGTCGTGCACTGGCTCCAATTATATAATATACCATAGATGCTTTTATCTTAATGATGTATTCCAGTGGCAGTGGCGTGTGAACAAAGGGCGTTGTGGTGTTTGTGGTGACAGATACGGCGATGTTCAAGACCACAATGATAACGGGAAGTACGCCAGTGGCATCATTGTAAGGCGGTTTAAAGATGGTTACTATATCAATATTACATTCGAAGTAAGCAGTAACTACCTCGGTTACGTCGAATTTCGACTTTGTCCTCGAAATCATACCAAAGTGCCTTTGGAACAGTCTTGTTTTGACCGATATCCACTCTGGATCGACGAAGCGCATGGCACTCGCTACTACATAGGGTCACGTGGTGGTATCTATGACATCCATGTCCGACTCCCAGGTGGCGTTGTATGTAGAAAATGTGTTCTTCAGTGGAAATATAAGACAGGTAAATTATGCAGCTTTACACATGCAGACGTCGAATTTAACAAAACAATAGTACATTCGGGCTATTGTTATGGCTTTCATTCACAATGAACTAAAATATTCCAGGTGATTTTTTAGATTTATCGTGATACCTGTGTCGCATCACGAAAACACGCCTGTATAATTTCCCACTTTTATATAGTAAAACTGGGGTTTATGGGGTAAACTTTTTTTCTTATTTCTGCTCTAAAATATAGATTGTGGGTACTCGTTAGAACCGCCTCGTCGAGGCGGTTCTAACGAGTACCCTTAATCTATGTTTTGAGCGGAAATAAAAAAATAACGCAATTTTTCATCCTAAAATTTTAGTTTTCTCAGCGGTAAAATTTACTATGTATTTATATAGGTGTGTTTTCGTAGTGGGTCGTCTGCCCGTCGTCAGCAATTTCTTCAAAAGATATCTCTTTCGAAATCTCAAAGCCAATTTCAAAATTATTTTAACCAAATATTCTATGGAGTCATGTGCCTAAATTGCTAAAATGGTTCCTTTTTATTGACCGAGATGGCCATCAGAGCTAAGAAATAGGAACAAAAACATTAACAGCATCTTCTCGTAAGCCAATGGCTTGAGTTCAAAACTAATTTAAAAGACATGCTTATCCCATGTCCCTGTTCCGAAATTACTAAAATGGATTCACTCTACTGAACAAGATGACCGCCGGAGCTATCAATAGAAGGACAATTCTTCAGGCCGCATCTTCTCCCAAGCCGATAGATCGATTTCAAAATCCTTCCACAGAAATATTCCACTCATGACCATGTACAAGCACTGCTAAAATGGTTATCATCACGAAATCACACCTATATAATTTTGATCCCCCCCCCCCTGAACCCCATTTTTATATAGTATAACATAAATTGTTGGTACTCGTTAGAACCGCCCCGGTGAGGCGGTTCTAACGAGTACCAACAATCTATATTTTCGAGGAAAAATATCACATTTTTCATCTTAAAATTTTTCGGTTTTTTTTGGCGGGTAAGTTTGCAATATACTTGTATAGGCGTGTTTTCGTAATGCCAAAAGGAGCTAAAATTTTTTTAAAAATCTTCAAAGGAGATCTGCTCTCAGGTCGATAGCTCGATTTCAAAATCGTTTTGCAAAAATGTTCCTAACACGATCCTGTATCAAAGTCACTGAAAAGATAATTACTACTTCTGAAAACGGAAAAGAAATCGAAAGGCAACTAACTGCTCTTAAGCCCAAAGTTCGGTTTCAAAATAATTTCAACGAAAAGTTTTCTGTCATAGCAATAAACCGAACTTGCGAAAATGGTTGCACTCCACTAAACAAGATGGCCACCAGAGCCAAAATTAGAAAATATCTTCAAAACGACAATTATTTCACAGATACGTTTCTTTCATAGCCCTCTACCAAAATCGCTCCACCGAACAGGATGGTTGGTAGAGCTAAGAATCTGTAGCCAGAGACTCAGTTTAAAAATGATTTAACCCTTGTGAAGGCAATGATCAGGAATCGATACAAATTACCCAAAGCTCTCATCAGACGCATCAAAGGGACACAAACACAAACATGAAATAACTAGACCCTAATGGTAACATCAATAGCGGAAAGCCACAATGGACAGTTACTTTCCCACAGACAAACTAGCTATCCAAAACAAAGGGATATAAGCGATAGACATACTCAAAGACAAATCATAACAAAAATAAACCGCGACAGAAGAACCGCCGTGGAACGGTCAGTGAAAACAATTTCACTGCGGGAGTGTGTGTGTGTGGGGGGGGGGGGGCTTAAATCCTTAAATCGATTTCAGACGGCCGCAGTCCTCGCCCTTTCTTCCGTCGCAATTTAGGCAAATAATTTGTTCAGTCCGCATGAAGGCCTCCTAACCCATCAGTGCAACATCTCAGAGAACACAAAAATCAAACAACCCCAGAGATGAAACAACGTTGAGGACTCGACAGCACGAAACCACTGAACTGCTGGAGCAAAAGAAAACCAACAGTTAGACTCCGATCGGCCCGACCATAAGTTGCATTTTCTGTCTTACGATACATTATGTAAGGGAAAAGTGCGGTATACAAGCGAAATATTATTTTTCCTTATTTCTGTTTAGATATGTCCTTATTTCTGCTTTTCTGCTACTAAACTGCAACAGCACGGTCTACTTTACAAGTTGCTATATTATAATAACTTCTAAACCTTTCAGCCAAATTGCTTTTTTACACTTAAACATTCATCTCTTAGCACTTCAGCAGTCAAAATTTTTAAACATTAAGATAACACACCAGTGTGACATAGTGCACTTTTATCACATCTCCAAAATGGCTACTTTTCTGATGAAAATCCGTGATCTTTTTCTTATTTATACTGTAAACATAGGTTTTGGGTGCTCGTTAGAACCACCTCATTGAGACGCTTCTAACAAGTACCCACAACCTATGTCTTGAAGCGTAAATAACAAAAATATGCAATACCCCCGTAAACCCCAGTTTTCTCTATACAAAGTGGGTTTTAGGGGGGTGTTCATTTCACGGACTTGTTCACATGACGTATTTTTTTCTTGTTTTTCCTAGACAGCAGATTTTGACATTTCATGCAAACTGTCCTCATTGGAGACAATTTGCATGACATATCAAAAATGATCAGGAATCGATGCCATTAAGCCTCGTCAATGCGGTTCTAACCAGTATTCACAACCTTTGTCTTGAAAAGAAATTTGGAACTTCAGAATTTTTTATCAGAGAATTTTCAGATTTTGGTGGTAAAATTTTCAATATATTTGAATAGGCGCGTTTTCGTAATATTAATGTTAATGCGGTGTTTGTTGTGCTTGCAGGGTACAGGTACAACGGGGAGGATACGTGTAAATGTTTAGGGTGTGGTCAGCAAGAGCAATTTATCAACTGTGCAGATATAGAAGTTTATCCCAGGAAAGGCTGGCCAGCAGAGCAGGCTATCGTATCTCCCGGGTAAGTACAGTAAACCCTCTTTATACCGACATTCATTATAACGGCAAAACTCGTTATAACGGCAACTACTTAGCTAAAGGCTTAGCCTCGGTCCCGAGCGGCGTGGGCTTCCCTCGGGTTGGAAATGCACGAATGGAGTCCATAGTCATGAACGGCTCTTGTAATCTAATACTCCCAAGATACAAATGTTATAGATATTTGTTAGAATCCCCTCGGTGAGGCGATTCTAACAAATATCTACAACACTTGTATCTTGGAGTAATAATGGGGAAAAGGCCTTTTATTACCAATCATCCTTCCAACTGGGATTCTTTGAAACCGAATTCATTATAGTGGCACAATAATAGGGAACAAATACTGTTGTTATAACGAGGGTCCTCTCTACTCATAGCAACATTTAATGGTGGTATTTAACCCTTTTGTATCAAATGGAATCTTCCTCCTTATATATGGCAGGGGTCCATTTCAAAATTTAGGGATGTCAGGTTGTGTTTTCTTCAAAAGTATTTGGAAATGACTGAACCTTTAGCAAACAGTGGAGACCCTAGACAGACGCCGCATTCTGCGGCGTCTGATCTGAGGCTGCAGTGTTTGCCAGGGTACCCATTTTGTGGTTTCTGGTACTAAATGGGTTAATGATAATACTAGGATTTTTTCCAGATTTTGCCATCAAAACCTGTGGTGTGGGTACTCACTAGAACCCACTCGGCGAGGCGGTTCTTATAAATATACACAACATAGGTTTTATGAAAAACTGACAACAATTATCCTTACACTTTCACCAAATACCAAAATTAATGGGTATTTTTCCTTATTTCGCCATATAAATTGTATATTCACTCGGCGAGGCGGTTCTGATGAATACCCACAACATAGTTTTTGATAAAAACTATCCTTAAACTAGACAAATAAAAGGATAAAAGTTTGGTAATTTCACAGTATAAACCAATGTTGTGGTTAAACGTCAGCACCGTCTATGCGAGGCGGTTCTAATATTCACCCATAACATAATCTTTAACCCATTTGGTACCAGAAACCCCAAAACGGGTAGCCTGGCAAACACCGCAGGCCCAGATGTTTCTTGTAGTTAACCCATTTAGTACCAGAAACCCCCAAAACCGGCACTCTGGCAAACAGTGCAGGCCCAGATCAGACGCCGCAGAACGCGGCGTCTGATCAGGGCCGCCACTATTTGCTAAAAGTTCAGCCATTTTCCTAGTTAATTTTGTAGAAAACACAACCTGACACCCTTAATTTTGAAATGGTCTCATGCTATACATAAGGAGGAAGCTTCCATTTGGTACAAAATGGGTTAATGGAGAATTAACAAAAATGATCCTTCAGTTATCAACAGATACCCGCTTTGTCTGTTTCTTTGGCAGTTGTTTTTACTATCCATCTACTAAGTCCGTATAAAGGCACCACTTTACATATAAAAACGTAGAAGAGGCATTATTTAGTATGCAGTATTGTTCTTGTATGATACTGCATCACGTCTGAGAATGAAATAGCACCCTGCAATAAAGTCCGTGTAAAGACACCACTTTACATATATAAACGTAGAACACAGGCATTATTTAGTATGCAGTATTGTTCTTGTATGATACTGCATCGCGTCTGAGAATGAAATAGCACCATGTAATAAATTGTTTAATAACTATGAAAATCAATTAGATACGATCCGTAATGTTACATGTACAACGTCATCGTCAACGATTTTTGTGTTCACGGTGATTCGTCCCATTTAGTCATGTCGGAATATTGACATCTTTATAAAACAATCGTCAATTTGTTTGATTTGAAGTTTAACGTCCCCGTCAACACTGTAAAGGTCATTTTGGAGACGTTGCTTCCAATTGTGTGGGACTTTTACCCGACATTGAGATGAAATGACATCTCAAGCCCTGTCGCCCAATGAAACCAATAGGGTTTATAAACATGGACGGTCCGCAAAACAATCGTCAATGCAATGGGTTTGGAATATCATATGATAAATGTAATATTGCACTCATGCTCATGTTTCATCTCTGTGGTTCACTTGATTGATTTTTGTGTTCACGGTGATTTTGCACTGACGATTAAGGAGGCCTTCATGCGGACTGAACTAATTATTTGTCTAAATCGCGACGGAAATAAGGACGGGGATTTTGGCCACGTAAAATCGATTTAAGCCCCATCCCCATCCCTCACGCGCAAGTGGAATTCGTTTCACTGACCGTTCCACGGCAGTTCTTCTGTCGCGGTTTATTTTTGTAATGGTTTGTCTTTGAGTGTTTGTATCGCTTATAATATTTTGTTTTGGATGGCAATTGGCCATTTTGTAGGAACGTAGCTGTCCTTTTGGTTTCCGCTATTGATGTTTCCATTGGGGTCTGTTGTTTCATGTTTGTGTTTCTCTCCGTTTGGTGCCTTCGATGGGAGCTGTGGGTTAATTGTATCAATTCCTGATCATTGTCTTCACATCTATCTTTCTTTATTAAAAAACTCGTGGAGGAAAAGGGATAAATGCTCGGCGAAGTTTCACATTTTATCCCTTTTTCGAACTCTTTTCATCAATTTAATAGTACATGAACACTGGTGTAAGATCCTTTATATTGCTATAAATGCCCTTTGGCGAAGCGGTTCTAAGAAGATCATACAACTGAGGCGCAGACTTAGCGATGCGAGTCGGACCGTCCATGCTTATAAACCCTATCGGTTCCATTGGGCGACAGGGCTTGAGATGTCATTCCATCTTAATGTCAGATAAAAGTCCCACAAAATTGGACGCAACGTCACCAAAATGACCTATACAGTGTTGACGGAGACGTTAAACCTCAAAACAAACAAAACAAATCATACAACTGATCTTTTAGACAGAAATTAGGATTTTACTTTGATCTGCAAATGCTCGATCTGCAAGCCATTTATCATGCCACTACGTTTCATGGGAAGTCTACTGAAATGTAATACTGTAAAGTTCTCACATAAATCCGCCATGTGAGGTCTTCGGATACGTAATTTTCGCTGCCACCGTACTGAGCTGTCTCTTTCTTCGCCGAGGCACTGCTCCACATGAGACACTCAAAATTATAGAAACAGAACAATCCTGAAAGCTTCTACAATTTATTTATTTCACTTGCAAAGAAGCAAAGCCACGCTCATTCAGCACACAAAGCAGACCTTGTCCCCACAGAAGAACCCTGCGAAAAAGCCCCATGAAAATCTAATGGCAAAAAGCCCAGAGATGCTGTGGGCACATCTTATATATTTGGACTCTGTTCCAAATATGGTAAGATGCTCTAAACCATAAAAATCAAAGAGCCATGCATTTTGATACTAAAAATAAAGACCCAAATATGGTAAAACCCACTCAGTCAGGACATTCAGACAACCATGCATTTATTTACTAAAAATAACCTTCCAAGAATCAGAAAGTGTAACAGTTCCACAGCCCAGTGAACTGGAGCTGAGACTTAAAATAGATGCCCAAAGCATGAAGTGCATCCATATAAAAATAGACATACAAACTTTCCACATTCTAAGAATAGATATATATTTCTCTCACAATAACCCCAGACATCCATTGACCTTGTATTAGGTCATCAGTCTAAATATACCCAGAGCCTGAGAAAGTTTTACATGTACCAATGCTACTGGCTAATAAATACTTCTGGTACAAAGTAAATCTCCCAACACTCCCCCAACCACAAAGTCAAACCGTCCTCGGTTTGAATTATCATGCAGATAAATCTAAAAAGATAGGGGCGGTGAAGGAATCATTCCCTTACCTGGAAAATATCATATCCAATAATTTATCAAATATACTATAAAGAGTCACTTCACATTCATACATTAAAGTCCTTCTTTTTCAGTCTTGCATATTTACCTTTCAGCCACATGCACAGAATTATTTAATGAAATTATAATCTCCAATATGAGTTGATATTTTATGTCCAAGTCTCTGTGTGCCATTTTCCATTAGAATAATTACTTAATTTATTTAGGAATATTTAATCTTTAAATTAATGAGGATAATTTTAAACAAAACAACTGAATGATGGCACCATCGTCAGTATTAGTATCATACCATGAGTGTTGTCCCGAGTTGAATGTATCCAGCCAAAGGTGTACATCGGGGTATCTGTTAGCCAGAAAACCATACTATGTAGTAATTAGCTCTTCGTGTAGTAGCCAATGCAAAGTCCGTAGTAAGTATAAGTATACAAACGTTGAAATTATATCATCATATCAACGTAAATTATGAAATGGGATACTTTAAAAAGTCCCATACGTAGCTACGATGAATCAGAATATCAAAACTATACCATTTCACCATCATTAGTTTGTCCCCGTTTTAAAAATGGTGTTAACATCTGTCCTGTAACTGAGTAGTTAAGGAATATTGTCATAAATATCTCACAGAGTTCAAGAATTTCAGAGTCAATTAATCCAAGGTTACAACCATTTTCAATGGAATTCCAAAGACTTTCAAGGCTAATGTTACTCCATACCGTATTTAGTCCAAAATTTTTGCCGTTTTCATCCAGATTAAGATGTTAATAGCCAGTCTTTTTAAATCGAAAGTAGTAATTTTAGTAATCGTATTTCCCATATTTCCCCATAACAAGAGTTAGGAAATTTCAGCAAAAATATGGTCCCAGATGTTCTATCAAATCGAACTGCTGCTGTATCCCGATCTCTCCATAAAATCTACCAAGTATAAATACAACTATCGGCTTGGTGTCCATTCCAGTATACCATATTACCCGTGAAAACGACCCAATCATGAATTTCTAATATCGTAGAATTTTCTCGATATCCATACGAGGAAACAGTAGAATTTCTAACTAATTAACACATACACACACACGTATAACTCCACAGAGCCTTCAAAATGACACATACATACAAGACATTACCACTGAGAAAAATATACTCATTTGGTGCATATCCGTTTTACACCAGAATTTCAAAACAAGCAAATTACACACATATCAATCCTGATCTTTCACAATCATAACCATTCTTTAATCCAATATATTTTTGGAAATTTCCAACCGCCAACTCACTATTTCATACTTCCTTCATATTTCCTTCAAATCGAAAACCACCAAATTTCACCATTAATCCAGCCGAAAATAAACTGCGTATGTTATCCAAATAAAACGTACACAGATTACATGAATACAAAATAAAAAAAAAAAAAAAAAAAAACACACACACACACACTGCACACAGCAAAGCAAAGCAAGGCACAAAATATTTACATCAGGATTCCTTCCAAAATATCCAAAATCTCCAACTTAGAAATTCATCTACTTTCCATTCTGATGTTGCTCTACTGAAGCCACAGCAGGTGCCGCTTCTGGAGCTGTGGTTTGAAGATACAGCAGAGCTGAATTAACCAGGCTCAATATCCCTGACATCAACGCCGGGTCTGCCTGGTGCCGCTTCTTAATCTCCTCTACCGCTGAAGCGACACATTGAAGATTCTGGCATACTTTGTTGAGCATGCCTCTCTCAATGGCTATGGTATCTCTGAGGCATTTTGACATATGTTCCCTTGTTGTTAAATGCTGGTCCCTAACTAGGGTCTCCAAGGCATTCAGCCTTCTCAGCAACTGATATGTGGATGACTCCTGCAGAACATCTCCCCAGGGATCAGACACAGGGGAGAAATTACCAACCATTGCCTGTTCATCCATTTGTGGAGTTCCCGATCTTTCCATTTTATATGTTTAAGCAGTGAATGTCCAGAGGATCTAGGCCCAGCTCTTATATATGACCTCAAATCCCTTTGTCTCAGAGAAAGACCACCCATGCTAAAATTTAATTACAAACTTCCCATGAATAAAACCCAGGAAAAGCATGAACACTGTCACCATAATGCTCAGGTTTCTAAATTTATGAAGTTTAAGTCATGGGACACCTGCTCTGATTCCAGTTTTCATGCCAAGATCAAAGTTTCTTTCTCAAGTCAATTTTCTGCTTTTGATAAGTCAGCCATTTTCTTAATTACTGTGACCACATTGTGTTTTGTTTTATGTTCCAAAAAATGCAGTTTGCTTACGGTGCCTTGATCCCGGTCTCAAGGGAAAAGGTCCCTTAAACTTCTTAAGCTTTGCTTTTCTTTTAGAACTGATACATTCATTGTCATCATTCATGTACAGTGATTTCTTTCTGTTCCTGCGCTTCACGGGTGTTGGTTTCCATTGGGCAGGGGCTGGGGCAGGGCAGGCCCAAGAGATGCGCCAATATTGGTTCCCAAAGCATTAGGGTATAAGGTGGACTTGTTAGTAATCCAATCTGGAAGTGTTTCAGAATAGTATTTCTTTAGCCTGTCATTGTGAACCAATTTTGATTTTGTCCCAGGTTTCCCCTGAATTTCAAAAAGTAAATCACTGAACTTTTTCACAATAATAAAAGGGCCCTGCCAAATGTTGGGGTTATTCTTTTTACAATGACCAATTTTTTTGGTCAGATCAAGACAGTAAACAATGTCACCAATCTCATAATTATGCTGACTTATTCTTGTATCATAGTCACGTTTCATTCTGGAGGCATTGGTCTTAAGCTGCTCTCGTACTAACTGAAAAATCTGTTGCAATTTTGTTTCAAGATTTTGCACATATTCATTGAATGTCTTGCAAGTATGCTCACTTTCAGGAAAACATCCTATTTGTAACTGAATAGGTAAAATACACTCACGGCCAAACATTAGCTTGTTTGGAGTATATCCAGTGCTTGGGTGAACTGTTGATCGATATGCCATGGTCAACAATGGTAAATGAACACCCCAGTTCTTTTGATTTTTATCAACATACGTTGAAATCATGTTTAACAGCACTGAGTGGAACTTCTCGATTTGGCCGTTTGCCTGCGGCCTGAACCCAGAGGTCGATGTTTTCTTAATTTCCAGTAATCGGCACACTTCCCGGAAAAGCTCAGATTGGTAATTTGAAGCTCTGTCTGAATGTATATCCAGGCAACAACCATAACGAGACAAGAACTCGTACACTATCTTGTCAGCTACTGTGCTACTGCGCTGATCCGGTATAGCATAACACTCTACAAATTTGGTGAAGGAATCCTGAACACAAAGAATGTATTTAGCGGAACGCTCTGTTTCAGGAAGTGGTCCTAGTATATCGGTACACACCCGATCCATCGGATATCCCACTGTATATATTGTCATAGGGGTCCTGGGCATTCTCCCAGGTCTCTTCCTAGAACTACATTTGACACAGCTTTGAATGAAAAACTGAATACTTTCCTTTAATCTATGCCAATAAAACATCTGCTGAATTTTTTAGAGTGTTTTATTCACACCCAAATGTCCCGACGATAAGGAAGAGTGTGCTGACTCCAACACCTGTTTCTTTAAGACAGAGGGCAGCAGTAACTGCCAGTAAGTTTGGGTACCTCCGTTTAATACTCTCTTTTCAAACAAAATACCATCTTTTAAACTAAGCTGGTCCCACAATAACCACAGGTGTCTTACATATGGGGATCCACCAGCCACAAGGTCTCTGTCTGGTCTCACCTTCGAAAGTAGCTTCCATTTGATTAGTTTACCAATGTCAGGGTCACTCTTTTGCATTTTAAGAATCTGCTCAGGTTGATAGCTCGCCAATGATGACCTCTTTAATTCCTTGAGAAATCAGTCGTTTCGCAGCACAACATCATCTGTGGGCGTTGTGCTACTACTTTGACTTGGTATTTCCCCTTTTTGGAATAAAACACCATTTCTGTCCTCGAGTTGCCCACCTGGCAACTCACCCAAGCTATCACTATCAGTCCTAGGCCTTAGGCGTCTCAAGGCTCTAGATTTTACTCCTACCATCACACGTACAAACACATTCCTAAGTGCACTAGCCAAAATGCTAAACACAGTGAATATTATTCCAACATAAGAGAATCTTGTACGCCTCAACCCTGATGTTTCATGGTAAGACACATTCCTAGCAAACAAAGGTACAACATCATCAATGTCTGCTAGAACTGACCACTGGTCATGACGTTTCCGGCACGTTTTATAACCACCACATGGAAGCTCTTCCAGAATTGTGTTTCTGTCATAGCAGTCACACTCATGTGGATCACACCCCACCCTGGACCAAAAATCAGCATTCTCATGGGTTTTACCCTTACGGTATAGAAGAGTAAAATCATACTGGGACAAAACTTCCAACCAGCGGGCTATCTGATCTGAAGGCGAGCGGAAACTCATAAGCCACCGTAAACTAGAGTTATCACTCCTGATGATGAATTGTCTTCCCAGTAAATAATGCCTAAACTGTTGTACGAAAGCTACGACTGCCAAAAGCTCCTTTCTGGTTGTACAATATTTCCTCTGGCTTTTATCTAGCGTTTTACTTGCAAACATAATCGGCTTTTCGACCTCAGCCTGAGTCTGATCACACCACTGCATTTGAGAAAGACATGCTCCTATTCCTTGATTGCTTGCGTCAGTATCCAAAATGAAAATACCACCTCCCTCGTCAAATCTAGGGAAAGACATAACTTCATCCCCCAGAACTGCTGATTTTAGGTCAAGGAAAGATCTCTCACATTCTTCTGTCCAGATGAATAGCTGACCGGCCTCCATCAGCCTATTCAAAGGGGCAGCTCTCATAGAGAAATTTTTAATAAAACGCCTGTAATAGCCTAAATATCCAAGAAATGGTCGCAGTTCTGTTAAATTTCTTGGGACTGTCATTGCCTGAATGCTCTCTATTTTATTTAGATCAGGCTGGATTCCTTCAGCACTCACCCTAAACCCTAGAAAGGCCACTTCCTTTTGAAACAAATTGCACTTTTTAGGTTTAAGCTTTAGGTTGGCATCTTTGAGGCGTTTGAAAATTTCCTCAAGCCTTCCAAGTGTTTCCTCGAAAGTTCGTCCAAAACAAATTAAGTCGTCCAAATATATTAGGAGCGTACGCCATTGTAGCCCCCGGAAAATTAGTTCCATACAGCGCTGAAACGAGCAGGGGGATCCGCACAACCCGATGGGCATGACAACATATTCGTAAAGTCCATTTTTGCTAGTAGAAAATGCAGTCCTCTGGTCATCCGAGGACCTGACGGGGAGCTGAAAAAACGCTTGGTTAAGGTCCAAACAGCAGAAATAACTTGCTCCATCAAGACTGTCCAAACAATCATGGACCTGTGGTAACGGGTATGCATCCTTTATAGTTACAGCGTTTAACCGCCTATAATCAACACATGGTCTAATCGTCCCATCCTTCTTTCTCACGAAAACTAAGGGTGCAATCCAGGGACTACTACTTTACTGAATTAACCTTGCCTCCAATTGTTCCTTAATAATCGCCTCTTCTTGTTCTACAAAAGCCCTTGGTGTACGCCTCGGTGGTAATTTGATAGGTCGAGCATCTCCTGTAGGAATGGAGTGCTCGATAACATTTGTCCTACCCAAGTCCATCGGAGACGTCGAAAATATTCCTTTATATTTATCAAACAAGAAACACAAGCTTGTTTTCTCATGTTCACTTAAATTTTCACAGGATCTGTGAAAAAGCTCTTGCAAAGGCTTCGGCCACGAAGGTGTGTCAACACTATTCCCAGGAGTCAGATGATTTATTTTTGGGGCTCTTTCACAGGACTCCGCCGCAGGGCTATCCGTTGATATGTCCAAGGCATCAACTCCTTGCATAATACCAAGATTAGTTCCCCTTTTAATTGTGAGATTTGAGGTTGACCTGTTTGCTACCCGCACCGGTAATGTATCTCCATTTGTAGAAGATCTGACTAAAGAATTTCCCACTATAAGTCCATCTATGTTAATATCGTCACATGGGCTTATTAAAGCTAGAGCCGAGCCCAAGGTCATAAAATCACCATCACCCTCCAGAATAAACTCTGATTTGGCGGGAACAATGACATCATTTTTACAAACTACCCGCACAGCCCTTAATGGAACTTTTTCGACCACCGTTTCATATTTCCTGTTATTAAGTTTAAGTCCTGACTTTGCGCTTAACACATAATCATGGAATTGTAAGAAATCCAGGCCAACTAGTCCATCTTCTCTAATAGGAGCAACAAAAACATCCCATGAAAAATCATCTTCGGAAATTTTGAAGTTTAAAGTTACCATTCCTTCAACAGTCAGAAGACTATCGTCAGCTACCTCGAGTTTAAAGGAATTGTTAACTGGCCGTAACTGGGGCCTGTCCTCAGGGGGAATTTTGTAATAAAGTCCAGATGTTATAATACTGACACATGCAATATATGGGCTGCACGATGCTTCCACGCAGAGCTGAATCCGGCCCGCACACTAGTACTGGTAAACCGCTAAGTGGATCTAAGCCTGTCCAGGAACCGCGGTGCGAGGCGGACCGTCCATGCTAATAAACCCTATTGGTTTCATTGGGCGACAGGGCTTGAGATGTCATTTCATCTCAATGTCGGGTAAAAATCCCACAAAATTGGAAGCAACGTCTCCAAAATGACCTTTACAGTGTTGACGGGGACGTTAAACCTCAAATCAAACAAACAAACATGCACCAGTATCCAGCACAAATTTAGCACCCAGATGACCAACTGACACTTGCAATAGAATAGACATTCCATGATTAAGGTTACGCACGCTCACTTTTTCAGAACTATCACAAAAACTACCATGTCCCACCACCAGGCCGTTAGCAGTGGAACCAGTTAGTTTTCCTGAAGATTTGCTCCATCATTATTATTATTATTATTTGCACCATCCTTTTTATATGGGCAATTTCTTGAAATCAGGTTCTCTTCAAAACATGTGAAACAACGGAATTTTCTCTTCGGTCGAGCACCACCAGAAGCTATGTCACCTTGACCTTGACCTGTAGAACCCAGCGATTTCTCTGTACCCACATTTGCGTTGCTTTTCTCAAGCTTCTGTGATAAAACATCGATCTTTTTCCCAATATTTGATTTTATTTCGTTACCGAATTCTCTCAGCCTTTTCTCGGTAACGAACTTACCATCCTTTGGGGTTATTTCTTCTCCTGGTTGCACCACTCTAACGCGTGTGCCCTTCACCTCATCCTTTAAACTATTATACATTTCCAGAATTTGCCTGGCCTCATCGATTGTGGCTGGTTCCCGCATACCGACAGCCACAGCCCTCTGCTGATCAGGCAAGCCCTTTAAAAAGTGCCTGACGTTTATTTTCTCCCTTGTTTGTGCATCTGCAATTGGGTATCATTTTATCACTAAGCGCTTAATATCCGCCACATAATCAGCCAACTTCTCCTTCATTTGCATACGACGATTCTCCAGTTCAGCCAAATAAGAAGAGCTTGTACGTTTCTCCTTATATCGTGCCTCTAGGGCCCTCTCGAGCTGATTAAAATCATTCAGTGTTTCCTGTGGAAGCTATCAAAATGCATACTCAGCTGATTCACCCCTCAAACAGCTGGTAAGCCGAAACAGCTTCTCATTCTGGTCCCATCTGCAGGCCTGTGCCAAGGCCTAAAATGGCTGAAAGAAGCTTTCCCAAGACGTTTTCCCATCGAATAGTGCCTGACGTGGCATAGGCACCTCGTAATTAGCACGAGTCTGTTGACGCCCATGGTTCCCAGTATAAGCGCCCATTATTCCTTGATTTTGACGCAGTGGCCCATTGTGATGATCGGCAGACTGTCCTTGTGTATTCGCAATTAAAGGTGAATTTTCACGGTTTGACTGTGTTTCCGACACTGCTGCTGACATTGTCCTATTGGTCAGCAAATCGTTAATTCTGCCCTGATAATCTCGAACAAGTGCATCCCGTTCAGCAGCAGCAGAATGCTCCTGCCTTCTTATAGCACCAGTAAGGGCATCAAGTTCCCTTTCCCGAGCACTGGCCCTATCTTTTTCCCTATTTTTCTCCTGTGTGGCAATTGTCAGTTTTTCTTGCAACTCTGTAATCTGACGTCTCAGCTCATCATCCTCATTGTCACTTTCGATATTTAACGGACCAGCGACATTTTGATCTTTGTCCTTATCCATATTTGCATTTCTTTTGGGTTCCATCACGAATAAAATAGAAACACAATTTACAATAAAAAAATAGAATTTATACTGCCTGACAGGTGCGTCCTCACCCACAATTCTAGCTTCCAGAAGGCACTTTTCCCTTAATAATTTGTCAATTTCCTCGTCTTTTCCCTTCCAAAGGGCATCCACTTTATTTTCATAATTTTTTAAATGCACTTCATAATTTTCCTCTTGAATTACCATATGCTTTATTAAATTTTTCCGCTCTTCTGCAATTTGATTGAGTGTAATAGTTAAATCAGCAATTTGCTCCCTAAGTGTAGACATAATTAAACAGAGGATTTTCAGAGAATTTTTAAACACATAGAGTGTAGTAAATAAAACAAAGTTACCCTTTCAAAATTCGAGACAAGAATTTTTATTCCAAACACTTTATTTTAAAATAAGAATAAATTTTTCCTATTTGAGCCACCAGAATCTGCGTAGAACGTGTTAAAGTCCGACTCCCGATGAATCGAGATAAATCTTCATGATTAATCCCATCAGCTGCCACCAGTGTAAAGTTCTCACATAAATCCACCATGTGAGGTCTTCGGATACGTACTTTTCGCTGCCACCGTACTGAGCTGTCTCTTGCTTCGCCGAGGCACTGCTCCACATGAGACACTCAAAATTATAGAAACAGAACAATCCTGAAAGCTTCTACAATTTATTTATTTCACTAGCAAAGAAGCAAAGCCACGCTCATTCAGCACACAAAGCAGAACTTGTCCCCACAGAAGAACCCTGCGAAAAAGCCCCATGAAAATCTAATGGCAAAAAACCCAGAGATGCTGTGGGCACATCTTATATATTTGGACTCTGATCCAAATATGGTAAGATGCTCTAAACCATAAAAATCAAAGAGCCATGCATTTTGATACTAAAAATAAAGATCCCATGAGACCCAAATATGGTAAAACCCACTCAGCCAGGACATTCAGACAACCATGCATTTATTTACTAAAAATAACCTTCCAAGAATCAGAAAGTGTAACAGTTCCACAGCCCAGTGAACTGGAGCTGAGACTTAAAATAGATGCCCAAAGCATGAAGTGCATCCATATAAAAATAGACATACAAATTTTCCACATTCTAAGAATAGATATATATTTCTCTCACAATAACCCCAGACATCCATTGACCTTGTATTAGGTCATCAGTCTATATATACCCAGAGCCTGAGAAAGTTTTACATGTACCAATGCTACTGGCTAATAAATACTTCTGGTACAAAGTAAATCTCCCAACAATACTTTGGCACATGTATTCAACAAGGACAGTTGATCAGCTGAGTAAGGATTCCAAATTCTGTCCCAGGGATAAATACATATACTATGGATGGCCAATGGTAGGACTTAGCATAAAACGTCAGAAAATGTATTAAAAAGTCGTGTTGAATTTACAGCTAGACAAATTTACTAAGAAAACGTCTAAGGGAAAATAGTAAGATAAACAGTAGTGAAAAGAAAAATCTTGGTGTAAAACTTTACGTAAAATGTTACTCCGGAAATGTCCACATGTGTAATGGAAAGAAAATATTTTCAGAAAGAGCTTAAATGTAGTATTTAGAGTATTCAGATACAGTCTGTAGTGTGAAATTGTAAGCTACATATTTGTTACTGACAAAAAGTCTTAGTATGAAAAATAGAGGTGACGTCAAAGATCAGGAAACGATACAAATACCTGACAGCAATTACGATTGAAGTTGAAAGCTAAAAGTCTAAGTGTACATCTGTAAGACAGAAGTTACTCAGAAATGGTATAAGTGTCAAATAGCCAAGTTCCTCAAGAAGCTCTAGCGTTAAACAGATTTAAAATTGCTCAAGAAAAAGTATCTGTGCCAAATACTATGAAAAATGTTTCTGAGGAAAAGTTCTAATTCCAGGCAGTAAGACTCAACTGAAAATCAGAAGAAGCCTGGAAACGAACCATGGATCCGTGGTTTATGAGGCGAGTAATTTAACAATTAAAAAGGCTTCTAACTGTAAGAACAAAACAATACAAAAAGAACAAGTACAAAATAGTGAAAAATAGTTGCCCAAGAAAATTCTACGTGTACAATAGTTACTTATAAACGATTGTCAAGAAAAGTCTTTGTTTTCATTGCTTTTAAAGGAACTCATTTTTGATTTTTATTTGCCTTCACTGCAGCTGGTGTTGTGCCGTGTGGCGGCCGTAAAACGTCTCCCCGTACATCAACCATAGTGCAGTTTATATTTTACTTTTGGTCCTTTGAGATCAGCGTGAATATTCTGAGAAATCAGAAATAAATTATTGGTTTAGACTCATATTCTAGACAGGTTTTTAATTATTTAGATTTGATTTATGTCAGTCTTTGAATCGACTGCCTATTCGAAATTCGCAAAATTGCAGTATGTTTCCTCTGGATTTCTTTGCCGGATCATTACAGGGTCACTGATGAGGCTTTATTAGCCGAAACTACGTAGTATAACCCATCTTCTTTCTTATGAATGTTTTCATTGCTCTTAAGGGAACTCATTTTTAATTTTTATTTTTGTAAAATAGTAAGATACTCGTAAAAGCGATCCAGGAAAAGTCTCAGTATAAAGTAGTACGAATAAAATAAAAAGGTATTCAGAAAAAAAGTTCTCAGTCTAGAAATAGTAAGAAAAAGGACTCACAAATTGTTCAGTGTGAAACGGTAAGAAAAATGTGAATCGGGGAAAGTTTCATTGAAAAAGAGTATGATCAAAATAATTAAATAATATCAAAGTGTATAATTGTAAAAGGGAAAATAGAAAGATAATAGGTCCAAAAAGTGCCTCATTGTAAACGAGTCTGATAAAAAAAAGCCCAGTGATACAATAAATTGTAACATTTTAAATAGTAAGAACACGTAAATTACTCATGAAAAGTGTAAAATAATGAGCATAAAGTATAACGAATGTAAAATCTAATTGTACAATAGTTAGAGGAGGTTTCACAGTGGTTAATAGATAAAAAGATGCAGTGTAAAAAACAGTGAAAGATATAAGAATACTTAGGAAAATATGAACAAGGAATCCATAACAGAAGTGAAGAACTGTGAAGTGTTCAAGTTTATGTGGACCAATGTAGATAGCTATGTCTAATTTAGGCCTCATCGGTGGCCCTTAAATATTTATAGAGTCAACGATCCCAAAGGACTAGAAAATAACAACTGCATTATGATGAAGTGCAGGGAGGGGGACACTTTCCACCCTTTACAACAGCTGTAGTAAACTTAAACAGATCCATTAAAAGTCTCACTTTAAGATAGAAATAAAAGCAGTACAGTCACTGAATTAACAGACATATTGCAAACTTAATAACAAGCATTATTAAGCATTTTTGGAATTTAAGCACCCCCCCCCCGGTGGAATTCGTTTCCGCTGACCGTTCCAAGGCGGTTCTTCTGTTCCGGTTTATTTTTGTTATGGTTTGTCTATGGGTGTTTGTGTCGCTTATGTTATTTTATTTTGGATAGCCTGTTGGCCATTTTGTGGGAATGTAAACTGTCCTTTCGGCTTTCCGCTGTAGGTGTTTCTCTAAGGGTCTGTTGTTTCATGTTTATGTGTCTTTCCCTTTGGTGTCTCTGATGGGAGCTGTGGGTTGATTGTATCGATTCCTGATCATTGCCTCTTCTATTTTAAGACAATTTTTAATCTTTTTTTGCCGCGTTTTTCGGCGATACTTCTTTAGTTTAGTTTTTGATCGACACATCCAGCTAGAAAGTTGTAAAGAAGAAGATCCGCCGCAAACTTCTCAAAAAGGTTGCATATCCCTTAGTTATCTGAGGAGAGCGGTAAACAGATGGAGATTTCTACAATTTCAAGTTTCTGCTAAATTTTCTGTTTTCACAAGTCCCGCCTTAATGGTGTGGTTTGTCATTTTGTGGTCTGTTCAGTGTTTGGCTGAAGGATAATTATGTGTGCCATTCAGCTATTATGCATGCTTACAATGTATACATTCGAGAGTCAAACAAAAGTCGCATTGGATGTGGTAGCATTTTTAAAAGATCAAAGGCGTAGTGTCTTGACAAAAACAACGTATTTCATGCGTTTGACTGCCTACACTCTTGCGTTGGACGCTTCGTTGATTGCACGATGTTCATCCATATATGGATATCGTTGTCTAGTTATTTGTTTATATTGTGATAGTTTGAGTGACAGAATTGGGCTTAGTTTTTATAGAAAAGTTCCAAAATTGTAAAAGGTCCATCTGATTAAAGCAGTATGTATGCAATCCTTTACGAGAAGTGGGCGGACCTTCTCCTCTACAACTTTCTCGCTGAATGTCTCGCCAGAACCTTGCTCGCTCATACAAGCAGTGAATCAAGACGAACCTTCAGACAGAAAGCCATATCCCTAGCCCCTCTGATTGGCTGGGCATGCGCAGTTAAAATTTGTCATGACGGAATGCTCGAAGACACAAATTCGCTTGGCGGGGCTAAAAAAATCGACTTTAGGCTTATCACCCATATTGTTCATGGACCGAGTGCATAAAACAGACGTAATCCTACGCAAGGCTTACGCCCGTTGTAAACTTGTCACAGAAATTTACGCGGTGTGCATAACCGAGGCGTGTCGAAAACATAGTCCATAAAGTCACGTCTACTAGCCTTTAGATAGCAGACTTAACGCATCGTGATTATTTTGCATTATTCTGCGTAAACATGAGTGGAATTGTACATTAGTTTGAGGATTTACAGTTTAAGAGATATATAAGGAGAGAACGGGTATTAAGAGATGGGTATTTACAATGATATTGAGCTTTATGAGCAATTTAGATTACCTCGCTACAAATTGCTTGAATTAATTGATGAGCTCCGCCTTGACTTGGAACAAGAGTGCGATTTCAGCCGACATTCAGGCCCTTGATGGGTTGAGATATTTAGCGAGATGTCGTTGGTTGTATATGCGTTCATCTATTGTCATTTGGTGTTTTCCAATCGAAATTTTCAACACATGTATTGCCTCCCATTTTTTTGTCAATCTTGATTCGGACACATTGTTTTGTTTTAATGACCTTTCAAGATTATTTCACTTATTTCGAGCCCATCGTCCATCCGCGCAGTCTCGCCAGAACCTTCGCTGCTCGCTCATACAAGTAGTGAATCAAGAGGAACCTTCGGACATAAAGCCATATCCCTGGCCCCTCTGATTGGCTGGGCATGCGCAGTTAAAATTTGTCATGACGGAATGCTCGAAGACACAAATTCGCTTGGCGGGGCTCATATACAAAATATATCGTACTATTATGGACAACGCCAGACTCACTTCAGTCGCAACAAAGTCCGACGTACGCCCGCTTTATGGACTTCAATTTTAACCCTTGTCCTGCTGAAAATTTAAATATGTCACTCCCACTACTGGTTATCAGCCAATCAGATTACTTGATGCAAATTATTGTAACAAATTCGTAAACTGGATGGCAAACAATGAAGATCCTGATCAGATGGCTTCTTCAGAAGCCATCTGATCTGGATCTTCATTGTTTCAAAGATAAGGCATATCCGGGCTCAGCAGGACAAGGGTTAAGACAATCGTACGATCGACTTTGTTACGCCTACGATCGTAGCTAACGCCGGCGCAAACTACGCGTCCTTTATGCACTCGTCCCGAGGTACGCATGATTAATAACATTACATATTTTGTCATCACAGTTGCACGTTTCAGCGATAAAGAGCTTAAAGACATGATGTGTCGATACTGGCATGCGCATAATATAAAATATTCTGCATAGTTCAATTCATTAACATTAGAAATACATTTTTCCTGAGCCATCACAAAGTCACACGTGCACTTTGTTAAGTTTTAATATATCAGCCAATAATTATTTATTTCTGACAAGTCATTCATTCATATAATGCAGAAAATATGCATCGATAAATATAAATGTAGTTTGTTTCCTCCATTTGAAATATTAATTTTGACACGGTGCTTAATTATTTGCCAGAGGTGCCTGATATCCTGTCTATTGATCTGTAGCTTATACCTGATTGATGTTTATATAATTGCATTTAATGTGTTTTTAACAAAGAAATGCCATTACTCATTTACATGCATGCATAGAAATATATAAAATTACATATACGGTCAGTCCGCTTAAGTCTTATTTGGCTGTATATTCTTTTAAGCCACACCCATTTCTGTCTATCTACCAATCAAATTACTTGATGTAATTTATTGCTACAAATTCATAAACCGAATGCAAAACAGTGTAGATCCTGATCAGATTGCTTCTTCCAGAAGCCATCTGATCTGGATCTACACTGTTTGCAAAGATAGGGGTTGTCGTGAACAGCAATATAAGGGTTAAATGCGTCATTCAATATGACTACAGAATAAAAGTGAAGGTAATGATCAGGACTCGATACACTTACCTCACACCTCCCATCAGATACGCCAAAGGGAAAGAAACACGAACATGAAGTAACAAAACTTAATGCAAACATCACTAACGGATAGTCGAAAGGACACTTTCTTTCCCACAAAATGGCCAAAATGCAAACATCACTAGCGGATAGCCGGAAAGACAGTTTCTTTCCCACAAAATGACCTAACAGCTATCAAAAATAGGACGACACTTGCAAAGTGGAATAACTGAAATGCTGGAGCAAAAGAAACCCAACAGTTAGACTCCGATGGGCCCGACCAGAGACAGAGCATCAGGCACCGACCAACATTACATAAAATAAAAAATTTAAGCAAGTCTTTACGCTGGAGCCGTCACAGAATCTGAGGCCCGAACCGCTGGCGTGCAATTAAAGAGGGAAGAAAAGCTATCAACCGTGACTGGGTTAACTACCATGCAAGCAGTCTGTCTTGCAAAGCCATTCCTAGCTGAAAACGAGACTGACTAATTAACCATTCTGTTGCTGAATATTCAATTTAGCCACACCCGTTTCTGACTTTGAACCAATCAGATCACTTGGTGTAATTTATTCCTACAAAATCATTACTTTAATGTCAAACAGTATAGATCCTGATCATATGGCTTCTTCGGAAGCCATCGGATCTGGATCTACACTGTTTCCAAAGATAGGGGTTGTCGTGAACAGCAGGATAAGAGTTAAACATAAAAAATCTGCCAGTTTTTACTCCAGCATTTCATTTATTTCATGCTATTGAGTCGTCATCGTTGTTTCATCTCTATATTCTTTTGATCTCATCACGAAAACACGCCTATATAGTTTTGACCCCCTTGTACCCCAGTTTTATATAGTAAAACTGGGATTTGCAGGGGTAAACCTTATTTTTCTTATTTCTGCTCTAAAATATAGATTGCGGGTACTCGTTAGAAACGCCTCAATGAGGCGGTTCTAACGAGTGCCCACAATCTATATTTCGAGCAGAAATAAGAGAAATATCACAATTTTTCATCATAAAATTTTCAGTTTTGGCGATAAAGGTGGCAATGTATTTGTATAGGCGTGTTTGCGTAATGTGTATTTGTCTCAACCACGACAGACCCAAGGGCTTCTAAATCATAACAGAACCCCGAGGGCTAGGATTGTGGCCACGTAGCATCGATTATCTTTGGCACTGATAAATTGTTCAAGGTCAACCTCGGGTGCTTATTTATAAAATATTGTAGTACTCAGACACCTGAAGCTGCACACAAAGTTAAAAAAAAACAGCCCATAGATTCAGGAGAAGAAGATATTTTTAAAGTTTTAAACTTATTATATATGGACTATGTGAACAATCTTTCATTCATCTATTGACAAGGCAGCTGTAAATAAAATTTAAGTTGAAAAGATGGACACCTTGGGCCAAGGTCGTTGAATGACCATAACGTATAATAACCTTCACAGACATTCATTCAGTACCTCTCTCATTACCTAAGCACATTAGTTTTCAGAAATTATGCTTTAAATCTCTTTCCGATAAAGGCAATGGTCAGGAATCGATACAATTAACACACAGCTCTCATCAGAGACACAAAGGGAAAGAAACACAAACATGAATCAACAAGCCCCTAATGGAAACAACACTAGCGAAAAGCCAAAAGAACAGTTACTTTCCCACAAAATGGCCAATTGGCTATCCAAAACAAAATCATATAAGCGATACAAACGCTCAAAGCCAAGCCATAACAAAAATAAACCACGACAGAAGAACTGCCTTGGAACGGTCATTGAAACGAATTCCACTTGGGGGCTTAAATCGATTTTACGTGGCCACAATCCTCGCTCTTGCTTCCGTCGAGATTTAGACAAATAATTTGGTCAGTCGCATGAAACCTGAGGGACCAAATTTGACCTTGTCTAAAGAAAGGCCAAGGGCAACCTAGGTTATGAATGAAACACATTTGGCTGTACTCAGCAACCTAAAACTACATACTAAGTTTCACATTTTGTACCAATTTTCATGTCATAGACCACAATATTGTTTGAAAATGGCATTGTTTTACCTTTTCCAATGGAAAAATTTGACCTTCGCATTAAGTAGTTCAGCGTCAGTCTAGAGTCATAATCTTTGCCAAATTTGATAGTACTCAGTCACTCGATGCTACATACCAAATTTCAAAGACATCAGCAAAGTGTTTCAGCAAAGTAATTTTTAAGATTTTTACCATATTTTGGAATGGAGGCCATCTTGGTCATGTCGCAAGGACTATTTGCACAAATGTTCGTATGTCAGAGGGTTGCATATAAAAGTTTAATGAAGTCAGCCCAGTGATTTTGGACAAAAAGTATATTTTTGAAATGTCAATGGACGGCAATCCAAGCAACCTTTGACGAAGGTCTCCAAATGTCCTTGACCTTTAGTATTCATAGACATACATTTTTTTTACTAATTATCTTGTCACAGACAACAATATTTTTCAAAAATTGCATTTTTTTTCTTTTGAGAAGCCTATGGAACCAAACTTAACCTTTGCGTAAATTAGGTCAGTATCACACCTAGGGTCATCCTTGCTGCAAACTTAGTAGTATTCAGTAACCTGATGCTACATACCAAGTTTCGAGACAGTTAGCAAAGTGATACTGGAGAAGGGGCTTGAAGTTTTTATCATATTATGCATGGCGGCCATCTTGGACATGTGACATGGCTCAATCGAACATATTGCATCTCCTGACTCTCAGAAGGCTGCATATAAAATCTAAATGAAATTGGCCAGGTGGTTAAGAGAAAATCTATTTTTAAATCTCAATGGATCTGCTATCCAAGCAATCTTGCGCCAAGGTCACCATATTACCTTGACCTTTATCATTTTGTACGTATTCGAATGTTACAGACCACAATAGTTTTCAAAAAAGCATTGTTTTATCTTAACTCATTTAAAAGCCTAAGGAACCAAATATGATTTTTGCAGAAAGCAGTTCAAAGTCAGCCTAGGATCCTTATTTTTGCAAACTTGGTACTACTCAGCTGCCCAATGTTTAATCCCAAGTTTCAAGACAATCGGCCAAGTGGAACTTAAGAAGTTTTGTTTTTCATTTTTTTACAACATTTGGGCATGGCATTCATAGACATTAATTTTGTATCTATTCTGATGTCACAGATAACAGTATATTGTTCGAAAACTGCACTGTTTTACCTTTTCCCAATTGAAAAGCCTAAGGAACCACATTTGACCTTGGCATAAAATATGTCAGAAGCAACCCAGGATCATCAATTTTGCATACTGGGTAGTACTCCGTCATTTGATACTACACACTAGGTTTCAATACAATTGACACAGTATGATATAGAGAAGAAGATTTATTAAGATGTTTTACCACATTTGGGTATGGCGGCCATCTCTGTTATGTGACCTAAACCATTCGAATAAATTTACATTACACCTGTGCCCTATGGCTACATATAAAATTTAAATGAAATTTGCCAAGTGGTTTCAGAGAAAATATATATTCAAATGTCAATGGACGTGCAATCCACCGAATGACCTTGACCTTTACTGTTCATAGATATTCATTTAATACATATTTTCATGTTATAGACCACAATGGTTTTCGAAAAGTGCATTGTTGGCCCGTTGGTTTTGTTTTGCTCCATTGGTTTCTTGCTATCGGGTCCTCACTGTTGTTTCAACTCTGTGGTTGTTTGATTTTTTGTGTTCACGGAGATGTTGCACTGATGAGTTAGGAGGCCTTCTTGCGGACTGAACAAATTATTTGTCTAAATCGCGACGGAAGTAAGGCCGAGGATTGTGGCCACGTAAAATCGATTTAAGCCCCCAAGTGGAATTTGTTTCCGCTGACCGTTCCAATGCGGTTCTTCTGTCGCGGTTTATTTTTGTTATGGTTTGTCTTTGGGTGTTTGTGTCGCTAATATTATTTTATTTTGGATAGCCTATTGGCCATTTTGTGGGAAAATAACTGTCTTTTTGGCTTTCCGCTGTTGATGTTTCAATTGGGGTCTGTTGTTTCATGTGTATGTTTCTTTCCCTTTGTTGTCTCTGATGGGAGCTGTGGGTTAATTGTATCAATTCCTGATCATTGCCTCCACTTCTTTGTTGCTCCTTTTTCCAATTCAAAAGGCAAATGAACCAAATTTGACATTGGTGTAAAATAGGTCAAAGTCAACGTAGGGTCATCTTTTTGCAACAATGAAGTACTCTGTCACCCAATGCAACATATCAAGTCTCCAGACAATCGAACTAGTGGTTCTGGAGAAGAAGGTTTTTAAAGTTTTTTTTATATTATTTGGCCATTTCGGCCATCTTGGTTATGTGAACTTGATGTTTTTTATTTGTTTCCTCCATGTCCTTTTACATTTGGCCCAGTGTTTTAAAGAAAATGTATTCTTAAATTTCAATGGACCTGCAATACAAGTGACATTAGGCCAAAGTCCCCGAATGACCCTGATCTTTAGAATTCATAGACATTCATTTTGTATCTACTTTCATATCATAAACCACAATACTTTTCTAGAAATGCATTGATTTACCTTACCTATTTCCCTTTGAAAAGCCTAAGAAAACAAATGTGACCTTGGCGTAAAAAAGTCAAGGTCAATCTAGGGTCATGTTTTGCAAACATGGTAGTACTCAGTCACGCGATGAAACATAGTTTGTTTCAAGACAATCGCCGTAGTGGTTCTAGAGAATATTTCTTTATAATTTTTTTTAAACATATTTGGGTATGACGACCATATTTATCATTTGACCTGAACCATACTTGCAAATTTCCGTCCCTATTGCTAGGGGAGTGATTATGAAGTTAAATTGAACTCGCCCCAGAGATTTCAGAGAAAAATACCTTTGAAAGTCGTGTACGACGGACGGACGACGGACGGACGACGGAGGCCTACCACCCTATAGGCTTCCTCGGGGAAGCTAAAACTTTTCACTGATCGTTCCAGGGCGTTTTTTTTCTGTTGTTGTGTATTGTTATTATAAATCGTTTTTGCATGCCTTTTTATTTTGTATAGCCGTTTTGGTCATTTTCTGGGAAAGTAACTGTCTTTTTGGCTATCCCCTTGAGACGAGTTCGTTGTTGTGAGGTTGTTTTGTGTTAGTGCTTCTTTCTCTTTGGTGTCTTGGATGGGGGTGTGGGGTACATGAAATTGATTCCTGGTGCATTGCCTTCGCGTCTACAATTCTGAAAAAAAAAATGTTGTTTATTCGAATCATCGCATGGGTGATAAGATCGTAACAAATGTCCAAAACAATTGTTTCTTGGAGTATAAAGGGAAATTGTCCTCTATTTTCCACTTCCCATTCCATTACGAAAACACGCTTATACAAAAACATTGTTACTTTTATCGCCGAAAAATTGAAGATTTTAAGATGAAAAATTGTAAATTTTTTCTTATTTCTGCTCAACATATAGACTGTGGGTACTTGGTAGATCCGCTTCATCGAGGCGGTACTAACAAGTACCTACAATCTATACGTTAGAGCAGAAATAAGAAAAATAAGGTTTACCCATACAAATCCCAGTTTTACTATATAAAATTGTGGTTCAAGGGGGTCTAAATTCTATAGGCATGTTTGTGTGGTGGGTATTCTTTAGCTCTAAAAAGACCTTGACCGAGTCCGATTATTTTTACCGACCCTCCAATTTTTATGGCCAAAACAAAACAAACAAAAAAAAAATCAATAAACAAATAAATAGAAAAAAAAATCTTAACTTAACTTACTCTTGTTAACTTAATTTTTTACATCACTCATAAAAAATGAAAGAAAAGAAAAAAAAAAACAACTGTCAAAATAGCAAGACTAATACGTAAAACCTGTTAGCTTGCTTCCTTGAAAGCTTAAAAGCTATTTATTGGAAAGTTTGCTTGCAATGCGGTTAATTGTGTAGTCCTTTTAAGGAGTTAAGCTTTTTTCTTCATTAAAAAAGATGATAAAAAAGTTTTTATGACCTACCGACCCTTTCATTCTTCTGCAGAGACGTTCAGTTCTTGCTTTCATCGCCACTCAGGAGTAAATAAAAAAAAAATCAAAAACCAGAAATAAAATCAAAGAAGATATCAATATCAAGCCACCGGTAAGAAAAACGTGACCCTTATACGACCCAATAAAATGTAACTAAAATGCGGCCTGTTTGTGTGATCTGCTGCATCTTCTTTCAAGTTTCCATTTAGCCTCTTGAAGGCAGACAACAGTGGTGACCTAATCAGACTGCTCCTAGTGTGCTTGGTTCAGTCTGTTTGCATCAATGGGTTCTAAAGTAACTTGCGACAACAATCTGACGAGAATTGGGGTGACAGTTAATAACACGAAGCCATACAGACAAAATAATATGAACAACACAAATAAAGTTTACATATACAGTCAGGAATAAAAATAGAAGTGGAGGCAGTGATCAGGACTCGATACAATTAAGCCACAGCTCCCATCAAAGACACCAAAGGGAAAGAAACACAAACATGAAACAACAGACCCTAATGGACATACTACTACTACTACTACTACTACTACTAGTAGCACAACTACTATAATAATGATAATAATACTTATTTATAATGAAAACGATGTTAATAATTATACTACTGCTGCTTCTACTACTACGAATACTATAATAATAATAATAATAATAATAATAATAATAATAATAATAATACAGCATCAACGTTGATGACGTCAATTGCAGCAAAGTTTTGTCTAGATCGTAAGTAGTGGTGACAACAGTCAAATGGAGCAGACAGATGGACGGTTAGACATGATGTCTATACAAAGGTGACCGTTGACCTCGTCAAACATGTACATCACACGTTTAGGGTACCTTTGCGTGCTTAAACAACCAGCGATCGTAGTTTTAATGAAGGCTGTTAGTGTTTGATTTTAAGGTAGGGACACAATGATAGTAGAATAATGGGATAAATTAACTTTCAGTACAAATAGAACCATACAAAAGCTGTCGGCAATCAGGCGACCCCGTCTATTCGAAGCATTTTTTGACTTCGGCCCCTTTACCTGGACATTTGACCACCCGCTAGGCTAGGTTGTAGGTATCGGTAAGTATTGTATACTGTAGACTAGTTTGTAGCTTAATACTCGAGGTGATAACAGAGCTTTGAACTAATAGCTCCCAGTTTGGATATGCATGTCCTTAATTTAATACAACACAGACAAAAATTAACCTTTGTCTGTAGCTAGTTTCCAGCATGTAAAACTACAGGTTTATTCAACTATGATGCCACTCCGCCAGGTTCCTTTGACCCAATTAGATTCGTGAAAACACAGGCGGAAAATAAATGATCAAATAATGACACAAGCGCCGTGGTTTACATCTATCTGTCTCCAAAATCTGAAAATCAGAGCCTGAGTGCAGAAAAAATCAGATGGACTAGTTTGGCTAATAGATTTAAAGATCAACAGGTATAACCACAATTTCTCGCTTTGTTCCATGGATGTAGCACGACCCGCAGAAGACTTAGATCATCTGCGAAGTCATTCGTCAACCCTTGTAAATTTTTACTAAATTGACCTGACCCAAAGCTCGAATTGCAAATTTAGACTAGTGTTATACTCTGTCGACAGTAAGACGATAAAACAGAAAACCCACAATTTTAGATAATTCTGCACAACAAACTAAGCCGTCTAGTTCTGATAGAAACGTCATTTAATGCACTTAAGAATGCAACGCGACGTCCTATTCGATATTCAGAAATTTGCACTAGCCAATAGAAAGTGACATAACATAATGGTAGCCTTTTCGAAGCCAATGGAACGTGACGATACAGAATGACAGCCTTTTCGAAAAGGATGTCATTATTTTATGCCACTTTCCATTGGCTGGTTGCGATTACCGCTTATCTACAGATAAATATGTTTTAACAAGTGCATTCGAATGGGGTTACTGTATTAAAATGTCATATGGAGAGGTAAATCTTCGGATTTGTAAATAGAGTTCTGCTTTAGCCGATGCTAGAGGGCTTGGTCGGTGTTGCACATTTCAGTACTGGTCATGAACAGACTCAATAAAACCGAGTCTGATTGTTTCGTTTATTTGGTGTATTATTTGATTCCAAAGGACCTAACTTATTTATCGTCACTGCAGCTGGTGCTGTGCCGTGTGGCGGCCGTAAAAAGTCTTCCCGTACATCATCATAGTGCAGATTCTATTTTCTGGTCTTTTAAGATCACTGAGTTCATTTAGAATCATTTTGCAAATAGAGTTTTGTGTTAGCCGGCGGTAGAGGGCGTGGTCTGTGTTGCACATTTCAGTACTGGACATCAACAGACTCAATTAAGCCGAGTCTGCTATTTTTGTTTATTTCGTTAATTTTCTGATTCCAAAGGATCTAACTATTCAGATCTTATTTATCTTCACTGCAGCTGGTTCTGTGTCGTGTGGCGGCCGTGAGAAGTCCGTACATCATCATAGTGCAGATTATATGTTCGGGTCTTTTGGGATCACTATGTTCACACAGAATCATTTGAAAATAGAGTTCTACTCAAGCCGGGGCTAGAGGGCGTGGTCAGTGTTGCACATTTCAGTACTGGTCATGAACATACTCATTAAAACCGAGTCTGCTATTTTCGTTTATTTTGTGCATTCTTGGCTGCCGCGTAAAACCCATTTAAGCCCCCCTCGGTGGAATTCGATTCACTGACCGTGCCAAGGCGGTTCTTCTGTCGCGGTTTATTTTTGTTATGGTTTGTCTTTCAATGTGTGCATCGCTTATACTTTTTAGCTCACCTGGGCCGAAGGCTCCAGGGGAGCTTATAGTATAGTGGGTCCTCCGTCGTCCGTCGTCCGTCCGTCCGTCCGTCCGTCCGTCCGTCGTCCGTCCACACTTTTGAGCAGCTATATCTCTGTATCCTGCAGGCTGATCTCAATCATTTCTGGTGTAGAAATAAGAACGATAATGTATACCCGCGTAAACCCCAGTTTTCTCTATATAAAGTGGGGTTTAGGGGGTCTTCATTTCACGGACTTGTTCACGTGATGTGGATTCTTTTGAATTGCGGTATAAACCAAATACATGATTATGGTCTTTAATAATACAATATAATCGGTTCGCCGCGACAATTTTATAGGGGCTCGCTAAAGCTCGCCCCTATAAAATTGTCTAAGGCACACCGATTATATTTTATTATTAAAAACACTATCCATGTATTTACAATATTCATAACTTATTTATTTACGATCGCAAATTCTACTGCTCCGCTGATGAAAATTTCAACCGTAAAATTTCCGATTACCAAATGAAGACTTCCTGTACATTAATTCCCTAAGTTATCTGCATTTTTAGTACCTTTCTGGCATTTAGGTTGCGTAGCCGCATTATTTCATGCGCTGGACACACCGAGAAAGAAATTTTATTATTAGCTTCATTAACCATGGGTATATATAAAACATTGCTTATGCTTCGAATAGTCGGTGGAGCTTCTTACCATTATTGTAGAATCTACTGTTATTGTACCTTTTTCCATTTCCAGTATAATAAAATTGTCATCAGTCAACGATTTCCTGGAAGGATAATTAAGGGATAACTGTGTTAAAAATTGACCATGTGGGGAGGTAAATCGGACGTTTTACGGTCGGAAATTTCGTTTGACGGCGATGCGTCAGCGGAGCCGTGAAACGTAATTTGCGACCGTAAAATCGACGATTTACCTCCCCAAATGACAATTTTCATTACAGCTATCGGACCCCCGCCCATCGGGGCTAGGAGAAATAGATGGGCTGCATGATGTTTCCACACAGAGCTGAATCCGACCCGCACATGAGTACTGGTAAACCGCTTAGAGGATCTAAGCTTGCCCAGGCAAAGCGGTGCGAGTCGGACCGTCCATGCTTATAAACCCATTTGGTTTCATTGGGCGGCAGGGCTTGAGATGTCATTTCATCTCAATGTCAGGTAAACGCACTACAAAATTGAAGCAACATCTCCAAAATGACCTTTACAGTGTTGACAGGGACGATACAAACAGATCATTACATCTATCTCCATACTAATGCACTTATTCGCTTGTTTTGTAAAAAACTTGAACTATTTTGCACATAGCGGCAACCGCTGTGAGCTCCATAAAACCAAATGACAGCCATTGAAAAGCGACATTACTTGATGATGTCGGGTTTCCGACAGTATATCGCAGGTTTTTCGGTGGTAAGTTTACATTGTATTTGTATAGGCCTGTTTTCGTAATGTGAAACCAAGCTGACACAAATGTTGTCTTTCACACAAGAAATATATATGGGATAAATAAGTAATGACGCACGTACGGTGAAGATGATGTGGTAACTTAAATTTACCCTTTTTGTTTCATCCATCTGGAGAAGGTAAAAATATAATAATGCATACATACAAATTATATTTGTTACTGCTGTTTAAATTTTTGGAAGAAAATGTTTTTGTACGCACTTATTTAATCTGTGTTAATAATAGATGTAACGAACCAAGCGGAAGCAATATATACCATAACATATTTTTTCGAGCATTGAGAATTTGAATAAAAAACAAATAACGCATTAATTTTATTTAAACCTATTTACTTCAATGTTGTCAATGTTGGTTTTAATTTGGTCATGACGGTTATCATGATGTAATTGCATATTGTTTATTTGGCATGACTATCAACTATTTACAACCGTTCTCAAAACAACATATCAACTCATTGAACCCAATTTTAAAGATCCACAACCACGTTTCACTGTCAACTAGTCACAAACTGCAATTATATTTTTATCAAATTCCATCATAAAAACTGCATGATTCGGTGGGGTACATAAGCAAATCATGAATTTGACAACAGACGATCAAACGGCTAAGCAGCAGTTGAAACGCTATGAAATCTTATTGTTACGGTTAGCAAACTGAGCTTTTATCCGAATGAATTTTCAACTTTCGCCAGTGAGGGGACGCCACCTCTGGCACATGACGCTGTACTTGACGTTGTCTTTTTACATTAACTTGATGACCGTCATGACAGGCAAAGTAGTTACTACTGAACACCTGTAATTGAAGGAAAATACACAACAGAAAACAGCACTACATTCCCACTGTCACATATTACCTATCCGCTCGGTTGACTTAGATTATTAAAGGCAGGGCTGAGCAGGGTGGGTTTGCTTGATGAGCGAACAGACCTCTCCGAAAGATTATTACAAGAAAGGCAATTTGCTATGCAATACGCATGCGTGTTAACTTCCGAAATGGCAAAGGTCACAAAAATGCATTTACGGTATAAGGGAAGCGACCCTGTTAAAAATTACGCTTTGTCGTTATAAGAGTGTACGAATGACGACCCACCCTACTATAAAAACACAAGTGTGTGTGTGTGTGTGTGTGTGTGTGTGTGTGTGTGTGTGTGTGTGTGTGTGTGTGTGTGTGTGTGTGTGTGTGTGTGTGTGAATTCGGGTTTAACGTCGCTTTCAACAATTTTTCAGTTATATCATGACGGTGTCTGGTTGCGACAGGGAGCTCAATGCTCACTTTTATAGTGCTGCCTCACTGAAGTATCATGTCCCAGACACATTACATGATACCACA
The DNA here is from genome assembly GCA_963580285.1 of Lucinisca nassula. Lineage (NCBI taxonomy): Eukaryota > Metazoa > Mollusca > Bivalvia > Lucinida > Lucinidae > Lucinisca > Lucinisca nassula. The sequence continues at coordinate 47,051,887 of OY757027.1, forward strand.
GCCAGTCACATTATCCTGACACTGGGTCGACCAGTCTTAACTCTACTCGTAAATCTGAGTGCCAAGCGAGGAGCAGCTAGTACCATTTTTAACGACTGTGGTATGTCGCGGCTCGGGATAAACACAAAGTGTATATCCCTATAATAAATTAATTAGATTCTTCACGTTGAATTAAATTCTATTATTATAGATTTAACGAACCAAGCGGAAGCAATATATACCATAACTTATTTTTTCGAGCATTGAGAATTTGAATCAAAAACAAATAACTAAACAATTTTGTTTAAACGAATTTAATTCAATGTTGGCTTTAATTTGACTATTACGGTTATCATGATGTAATTGCAGTTTGTTTGATTGTCATGACAATATCAACTATTTACAACCGTTCCCAGCTGAATGTTTCGATCACAATATATCAACTCAATGAATCAACTTAAAAGATCCACAACCACGTTTCACTGTCAACTAGTCACAAAATGCTGTTATATTTGTATCAAATTCCATCATTAAAACTGCATGATTCGGTGGGGTACACAAGCTAGTCAGGAATTTGACAACAGACGATCAAACTGCTTGGCGGCAGTTGACATGCAATGAAATAAACTAATGAATTTATCTTATCCGATTGTTACGGCCAGCAAACCGAGCTCAGTTTTGTACTGACTGAATTTTCAACACTGGTCAGGCAGGTCCATAAATGAAACTGCTAGACCACTGCTTATTGGCTCACTTAAAGTCTGGAATGACATTAAGGTCGATAAATTAATATCTGTTCTACTTTGTGGTATGCAGTGCATAAAAAACATATTGTAAACTTTGGAGTGCACTTAAATACTACACCCCTACTTTTAAGGTTGATTGCTTGTCAATCGATCCAAAGCTATTAAGCATAAAATCTGTTCAGTGCTAAAGTCCACGTGACTATCACTACCTTGTCGGAATAGCTGTTATTTATAGACAATAGCCGCTGTGAGGCCAGAGTTTCGCGTAAAAGGTTTAAGAATCTGAACTGAAAGCATGGATTTGGCATGGTTAACAGGGTAGACCCAGATCAGACGCCGCATCTGATCAGGGTCTACGCGGTATTTAAGGGTTAGACTATTTTCCCAGTCTACCCACACAGGCGATCGACCCATCAGTACTCCTAGTGCTATGATTGCGATTTATCCAATGAAACACACGCAAACAACTAGATATAAATATATGAATATTTTACGCCCTTTTTGGTGAACTTAACCATGACATTACCATTATTGTATCAATTCTGTATAATGGGTCGCTCATGACATTTCCAGGTGTCTGCAAAAGTCAGTGGATGAAAACATGTTCGATCGTTTATTGCGTAAAATTGAAAAAAGTGTAATCATTATTTTTTCTTTGCACGTGTCTGATTTTGCTCAAAGCAGGCGTTGAGTTTCTTTTGCATTTACTTATAACATACATGTTCTAAATAAAATAAAAGCGTTAGAACGAGTAACGTTTGTTACTATTGGAGTTTAACGGCCCAGTCAACACTATTTAGGTTAGAACGAATAGCGTGCGTCAAGGATATTTATTTCTTAAAAGGAAATTTGGAAACCACAAACTGACTGTACATGTACATGGTTATCAACGCTTACATTTTGACAACGGTTAAAAGCCAGGCATAGCGGCTTGTAAGATACACGCCATACTGGATATCAGGTCACCGCTGTTATTTCGTTGGTACATTCAGTAATGTCACGTCATAAAACGTGTAATCACACGCGGTTACTGGCGAGTATCATCATTTATCATATGACGTCGCGTCTGAGAGTGTAATAACGCCATGTAATATTTTCGATAATCCACTAGTGGATTAAATATGCAAATTAGCTAGATACGTCCCGTAACGTTACATGTAAGACGTCCTTAACGGCGTCGCGTTTATTAATGGCGGAATATTGATCTTTTTGTAAACAATCGTGAATAAAATGCGTTTTAAATATCATATGATAAATAGAATATTGCATTCATGCTCATGTACTCGATGAGGAAAAGGGATAAAATGCTCGGCAAAGACTCACATTTTATCCCTTTTCCTCAACTCGTTTGATAAATTTCATAATACATGGACACTCAATGTAGATCCTCTGTGACACCGTATGTGACAACACTGTGTTTTCTGCTGTGATTCTTTTCAGTAGAATTCGATACAAAATCGCTATATGATAAACCATTACGAAAACACACCTATTCAAATACATGGTAAACTTTATCGCCGAAAAAAGAAAGTTTTCTGATGAAAAATTGTGATATTTTTATTATTTCTGCTCAAAATATAGAGTGTTGGTACCCGTTAGAACCGCAAGGCGGTTCTAACCCGTACCCACAATCTATATTTTAGAGCAGAAATAAAAAAAAACTTATTTTACGCCTGTAAAACCCAGTTACACTGTATAAGAGTGGGGTTTAAGGGGTTCATATTTATAAAGGTGTGTTTTCGTGGTGAAAATCTTCCATCTTTGAAAGAAACCCAAGCAAAATATAAAAGAAAGAATGAAAACCACATCAGGTTTTAAAATGAAGTTAATTTGCCGTCTTACATTTACGTTTTCAAGAGTTTCCCATCTTTTAATCGAACTTATACAATGACGTAACGTGCGGGGTCTAAAATTTTAAGTCACGTTATTTAACTACCAGTCGCTGTGTACATGGGATTTATCGAAGTATAAAACTTTTATTTTAACCAATCAAATTGCTTGAAATGTACCTTATGATTCTGAATTTGAATTATCGATTTGTTTTGCAGGTCTCCTCATGATCATGCCTTCCATGAACTGTCAAGGTTTACACCTAGTCCCACTTCAACAGAAGCCTCATCCCCGATAGTTATTGACAGAGCGCCTAGCAGAGTTCAACAGGAAATAGCCACTCCAGTTTGGGGAATACCTGAAAGCATATTTTTCGCATTGACACGGAGATTCGGTATGACAAGACCTTTGACAGATCAGTCGGCTACAACTACTCCGCGGATATCAACCGCTGTCACCAGTCAAATAGAGCCGACACTGACGCGTGTCTTTACTCCGGATGTTATAACAACGCCGTCGATTGTAGACGTACCACGCATAAGTCCATTGGATATTATAAACGTACCGGAAGGACACGAGAATTTGACGTTCTTAGCAAATGGTGAAAAAATTAGTTTCACAGTGCCAAAAATAGGAAAATTAAATGACACTTCTGCTCCTGTCAAACCAATTGAATTAGGTGTAACTCATAGACCTGGCTTTGTGAGGCATTCTACCTCACCAAACACACAGTTTGTGTCAGTCAGTAATATATTATTGCGCTTCTTTCCTGAATATACTCCGCCCTTTATGTTTCCATTACGCCATAAAGGATTATCTACTTTAAGTCTTCCGCTCGGATGTGACGTCAATTCTGACGAGTTCCGCTGTGTAGCCCGCGGAATCTATAATCAAAGTCCCGGAGTAAATAAGTGGTGCGAGGTTAATTGTAAAGTTAATAATTGCGTTCCATTCATGTGTGACTGTTCTTGTGAGGAAAAATTCTCGCCCAGTATTTCAAGGTGTCGGGCTGTAGATAAGTTTCGGGGTGTAGAAGGAATGGACCAGTGGTGTGCTGCAAATTGTAAAGTGGGGTATTGTCCACCGGATATGTGTAGCATACCACATTGTATAGGAACATCTACAAATGGCGAGTTTTAATTTGCTTTTGAAAAATATGACCCAGCAGGCACATGACGTAACTGTGACGTCACAGCAACGTTGGTGCAACGTCATGACGTTTATGCAACTTCACATCTCCGTCAGTGCAACGCCATGACGTTGCACCGACGTTGATTTGACGTAGCCCTTGCGATGTGTGCCTGCTGGGGACGTACTTGTGCAATATAATGCTGTCGTGTCTTATACGATGAGTCGATGTTCAAAGGGGCATTTTGGGTGAATTTAAGATAAAGTAAAATTCCTTAATTAAGACCACATTTGGAACCGTTCAAAAGGTGGTATATAAGATCACTTATGATCAGGAATCGATACAATAAACCCATAGCTTCCATCAGAGACCCCAAAGGGAAAGAAGCACAATCATTAAATAACTAGACCATATTGGAAACACCAATAGCTGAAAGCCAAAAGGACAGTCACTTTCCCACAAACTGGCCAATAGACTATCCAAAATAAAATAATATAAGCGACACAAACACCCAAAGACAAACCAAAACAAAAATAAACCGCGACAGAAGAACCGCCTTGAACCCCACCTTTACACAGTAAAACTGGTGTTTACATGGGTAAACTTTATTTTCGTTATTTCTGCTCTAACCTATAGGTTGTGGGTACTCGTTAGAACCGCCTCGAGGAGGGGGTTCTAACGTGTACCCAAAAAACTACATTTTGAGAAAAAATAAGAACAATGTCACAATTTTTCATCTTGAAATTATCGGTTTTCGGCGGTAAAATTTACAGTGCATATGTATACGAGGACTGTTCAAATATGTATGCAACTAAGCACATAAAAATGATTCCGTGATATATTTCGATGAAAAATTTATTTTGTCCCCTCAAAGTATTCCCCTTTATCAGATATACAAACTTTCAGTCTTCTGATCCAATCATTGAATGCATTTGGTAGTCTTTTCGAGGTATACTATGAAGGCACTGGAATATTGCAGAACCGAGGTGTTTGCGCTGTACAAATTTTCGACCAGAAAGGTATTTTTTCAGCCGCGGGAACAAAAAAAAGTCACACGGGGCAAGGTCAGGGGAATACGGGGATGAGGGAGTTCAACAACCTTTTCCTGCTTCAGATAGTCTTGCACAATGAATGCCTTGTGCGATGACGCATTGTCATGTAGCAATCTGACATTGGCCAAACCAGTTGCGGGTCTTCGTTCTTTGAAATATTTATCCAATTTTCGAAGAACTTTATTCTTGTAAAACTTCGCATTTACAGATTTGCCTTTAGGCACAGCAACCTGAATAGCAGAGCCCTGATTTGAAAAGAATATGGTATACATTACCTTCTTGACGCTCATGGTCCGCTTTGCAATGCATGGTCTTTTACAATACTTTGTTGCCTATATTTTGTTCTGAATCTTTCGTTTTGGCGCAAAAAAGTGAACCCATGTCTCGTCACCTGTGACGTCATTAGCGAAAGATCGTGCATTGTAATTTGGAAACTTTTTAAGCAACTTCTTGGCGCACTGAACGCATGTCTTTTTCTGCTCATCTGTCAACAGATAGGGAATCCATCTTGCACAGATCTTTCTCATTTTCAAATCCCGTTTCAGAATTGTATGAGCTGCTCCTAATGAGATGCCAACCATACTAACTATTTGCCTAGTGGTGTATCGTGCATCGGTAGCAACTATTTCTTTCACTCTAGCAACCATCTTGGCAGATGTCGGAAAAGACATTTCAGTATGCCCATAGACCGAACATATTTCATCAAAAATGTCTTTGCACCGTATACCAAGAATACAACGATTCTTAATATAGGACCGTATTTCAACGGCGTACTCTGACCTTCTTCCAACCATGTTTTGTATTAGTATACAAGAGTAGACAGTGTTTATCGAACGATAAACATGGCTAAAGTGCACGGATTTTAACAGGTTTGGCATCAATGTATAGGTAAAATGTTTTTCTACGCTGTGGTATTTATTTCCAGGTGATTTTTGCATTAGTGCATGAGAAAACGTTATACTTGCATTCATATTTGAACAGTCCTCGTAGGCGTGTTTCCGTAATGGACCATTTTGTTTACATGATGACTACCCTTTTGGATAGATGGACATTTCTAGAAAGTGCCTTATGCGACTTACGAGAACAGCGCTTTCTTTTCAATGGAATAGCCGTGTTCTACAAACGGGTGAAGTTGTTTCGTGTTTATGTTTCTTTCCCTTTGGTGTCTCTGATGGGAGCTGTTTGTTAATTGTATCGATTCCTGATCATTGTATTCACTTCTATTTGACAACTGTACAACTAGCAGTTTTTAGATTATAAGAATCTGGTATGGGATTCTGCTGTAGATGACCGTGCTGAGCTGAACCGAGGCTATGCGGAGTTTCTGCTCAACACGGTCATCCTAAGGTTTGGAAACGCCCATCTACAACAAACCCCCCGTTTTAGATTCTTTTTATTGTACAATGGCACCAAAAATATTCAACGTTCTATGTTTCGCGCAGTACAATTTTGTAGCTTTCCGAGGAAAGAACACTTGGGTAAGGACAGAATTTCGGTCCCAGGCTGAAATCACGGATTTCTGGTGAACATTATTTGTTTCCTTATTTCTGCTTGTTCGAGCCTAGCTCGGATCACATGTGAGATGCCAAGTTCTGCAGCGGAGGGTCTGGTGTTTTTTCTCCGGACACTCCGATTTTCGCCCACCTCTTATAATCGATCGGTTCGAAATAAGTGAAACAATCTTGAAAGGGTCGTAAAACCCAAACTAATAACCTTATTTCTGCTCGAAGCATATGTTTTGGGTGCTCGTCGAACATCACGAAACACGCCTATATAATTTTGTACCCTCATACCCCACTTTTATGTAGTAAAACTGGGGTTTCCGGGGGTATACCCTCAAAACATAGATTGCGGGGACTCGATAGAACCGCCTCGTTGAGGCGGTTCTATCGAGTCCCCGCAATCTATGTTTTGAGCAGAAATAAGAAAAATATCTTTGTTTTGAGCAGAAATATGAAAAATATCACAATTTTTCATCTTAAAATTTCTAATTTTTGGCCCAAATATTGGCAATGTATTTGTATAGGTGTGTTTTCGTAATGACTGCCACATTGAGTGACTTGTTAAAAACGATTTATATCTCCTGCATCATCACATAAACAAGTCCGTGAAATGAACACCCTCCTTATCCCCAATTTATATAGAGAAATCTGAGGCTCACGGGGGTATACATATAAGAATCTTATATGGGGTTCTGTTGTAGATGAGCGTTTCCAACCCGAGGGATGACCGTGCTGAGCGGAACCGAGGCTACGCCGAGGTTCCGCTCAGCACGGTCATCCCGAGGGTTGTAAACGCCCATCTGCAACAGAACCCCATATTGGATTCTTTTTCTTGCACAACACCTCCGGTTAGTTTTGTCAGCTCGCACATGTATATTGTTTACAAAATAAAAGTAGTGCGGAAGTAGTTCCGGCAGTTGAATAGAATTGAAGCGCATTTATGTTAGTTGCCTGGGTTGGAACACCAGGGCTAGAACATAAATTTCTATCCCAGGGTAAAATCACGGATTTCCTTGTCTAGTGTGCAAGAATTAGTTTTCTTATTCCTACTCCCAAGACATAGGTTGTGGGTACTCGTTAGAACCGCCTCATTGAGGCGGTTCTAGCGAGCACCCGCAACCTATGTTTGCAATATGAATAGGAAAAATGTCACAAATTTTCTTTAGAAAAGAAGCCATTTTGGAGATGTGAAAAAAATGCATTATGTCGCATGGGTTTGTTATCGTAATCTCAACAGAGGAACAAATTTCTAAACGCTGTGAAAACACAATATTTTGTCTGTCAGAAAATGTCAAATGTTATAATTCATCTGAAGTGTGCTGTGCCATAGATAAACATAACCTTAACGGAGATTGTTACTATTTTATATAAAATGTAAATCATACAATCAACATAACTTTAATAAACGATAAAAAATAGACCTAAAACACTTTCAGAATGCCTCCTGGTCCCATCACGTTAACACGTCCGTGTATTGAGAATCCCTGTATACCTCACTTTGTATAGCGAAAATTGCGTTCACAGGGATTTTAATTTTCTTAGGTGTTTGGTACGCGTTAGAACCATCTAACAAGCTCACACAACCTGTTTGGCGTTTAAATCAGAAAAAATATTACAATTTTTCATAAGAAAATTAACCGTTTTGGAGAAAACTAGTGGATTAAATATGCAAATTAGATAGATAAGCCCCGTAACGTTACATGTACGACGTCGCGTTTACTAATGGAGGAAATTTGACATTTTTGTTAAACATTCGTGAATAAAATGCGTTTTAAATGTCATATGATATATAGAATCTTGCATTCGTGTTTCTGTATTATTAATTTTATTAAACTCGTTGAGGAAAGAGATAAAATGCTCGGCAAAGCCTCGCTTTTTATCTCTTTTCCTCAACTCGTTTAATAAATTCAATAATATATGAAAACTCATATAAGATCCTCTATACATTACAATCTACCGAAAAAATACCACGATATCTCAATATTAAAAATAATAATGGCCAAGGAAAATTTATTTCCTCTTAGGAAAGATTTCTCTGTAGCCGGTCATGCTTTTCCAATGTAATCGCCATATTTAGAAGCGGGAAAATTCGAAGGGGTTCATTTAAACTTTGCTGCCGACCCGCTGTCGTTCATACTTTCATGAAAAGCAGAAAATTAAGTTTATTTTTTGTATTTACATTCTTTGCCCCTCATCACTGGGTGAAAAAAATGCTTATAGGGCAAATATTTGAAGCCGAAAAATATATACACGCTGTTCTTCTCCAAAGAGCGGAACATCGTTGACGTCACCAACGCCCGTAGAGAACCATGTTTTCGAATGACGTCACTTGACGTCACTGAAAATCATGTGACTCGATGCGTTAATGGAAGTATAAACTACATTGTTGTCTAAAGGTTTACATTAGACTTCACAATGGAAATGTAAATATAGAAGAATATTAGACGTAAAACTCGGAGACAGCGTTCAAATAAAGATTACATGGTCATAAGCCCTGACTCAGACCTTAGATAGGTTACTGTACTGTTTTATCACAGTGACTGTAATAATTTTAGTTCTTCTTTTTTATTCAGAACAATAGAAAGCGCCTATGCAGTTTTTGTTTCAGTAAGCTCTTCTCCTGCTGAATATATAATTTAGCCACACCCATTTCTGACTTTGAACCAATCAAATTATTTCATATAATTTATCCCTACAAATTCTTAAACTGAATGTCAAACAGTGTAGATCCTGTTCAGATGGCTTCTTCAGAAGCCATCTGATCTGGGTCTACATTGTTTGCAAATATAAGGGTTGTCGTGAACAGCAGGATAAGGGTTAGCTTATATGTCACTGCGCCCGCTACTGTTTTCGTTGTATGTTAATTAAGAGTGAATTGTATTTAGAATTATATGCAAAATGTTCCATCAGCTCTATCAAAATGCATGTAATATACAGATTGACTCAACCAGATCACGAAAACACGCCTTTTTAATTTTGACCCCCTTGAACCCCACTTACATATAGTAAAACTGGGGTTCACATGGGTAAAACTTATTTTTCTTATTTCTGCTCTAAAATATAAATTGTGGGTACTCGTTAGAACCGCCTCATCGAGGCGGTTCTAACGAGTACCCGAAATCTATATTTTGAGCAGAAATAAGAAAAATATCACAATTTTTCATCCAAAAATTTTCATTTTTCGGCATTAAAGGTTACAATGTATTGGTATAGGCGCGTTTTTGTAATGCATTTTAAATATGGGATTTATACACTTCGGGAGGAAGGACATCTGATAAAGAAACTCGTGCGCAAGCGCACCCGTTTATCGGATCTTCAACCTCCCTCGGTTTATAAATCCCATATTTAAAATGGGCTCATTCATAACTCTATTTATATTATACTGAATTTAATGCATATCTGAAACAAATAAAAATGATCTTTTCATATTGTGAAAAGGTATGATATTTTTACATTGTGAAAAAAAACATGACCATGTCAGCCCGGACTACCTTTTTTGTTTGTTTAATTAAATAACGTCGCCAAAGTCATGCTAAAATACATGAAATACTTCTTTCGGTAAATAGCAAAAATATTTCATCGTGTATGTTGAAAACATCAGAATTTTTTCTCGTGATTCGCATTCATGTTTTAACGCACTCGATGGAATATTGGCATTCACCTGAAAGAAGTAAATAATCTCTGTGTACGTGTAGTGGTTCTTCTGTATGATATATAAATATTTTCACCATCTGATGCATTGTATCACGTCGAGTGGATCCAAATTCAAAGTATCACGTGAGAAGCGCAAGATCCGGAAACATCCAGCGCGGCAGATCACGTTATTACCGTGAATTTTGTTTTATTATTATCTTTTTTTTCCTCCAGTTAGGTAATTTTTGAAACCTAAATAAGCGAGAAAACCTGAGGTGATGTTTCGGTTTAAATGATGTCATCATGCTCCGCGTTACAAATGGCTGCTTTCTAAAGTTGTAGTCAGAAACTGGCTGCTTTCCAAAGTTGCAGCAAATCAGGATTTTTTTGCAGTGTCTATCTGTCATTCTTAGCTGCTACACGATTTTTTATCCTTGTTCCGGCTTTCACAGTTCCTCTGAAACATGATTCCGCGAAAAAACGTAGTCCGGCTTGTTTTCAGTTGTTGTTGTTATTTCTGCGCAGTTTCGCTCAAATCATATCTGTTGAATATATTTGAACATTTTATCGCGCATATGTGTATATCTCTATTGATTTAAGTTTGAAAATGACTTGAATGATCATAAACCCCAGATGGTTTAAGAACTACATTCGAGATTTTATTTTTTCTGTCCTGAGTTTCTGAACATGACTCTTCTAGCTTTTATTCTGAGACAGAAGTTCATTATTTCAGACAGTGTATATGTAGATCCTGGCGAGATTGCTCGTTACGTGCCGTCTCATCTGGGTTTACCAGGTTTGCACCGGTCGACAAGGTTAAAAGGATTACATATATCTACCTTAGTGACCTATAATATTTGGCTCACATCCCCCTTAGAGAGGTATAATCACAAACATATGTGTTGTTTAAGGTGTGTGTTTAAACCAGTTCAGTAGCTTACGCAAACCGTGAAGACACATTCTGGAACTTTTAATCAGGGGCTTAAATGTTTCTGGATGTCACAGAAATGGGACGATTGGCATTATTAAGTAATATACTTCATTCAATAACCTTTCTTTTTAAAAGAAAGGCTTCCCTAGTCTTTGAAATTACAAATATAGCCAACCCACCATTATATGTTAGAATATATTTTATGGGGCGACGCACGCGAACAGGCCAATATCACTCAATTTTACATTCGCCAATTGCCTGTGTGCAGCCAATTCACTTTATTTGTATTATATGTTGGTTCACAGTCTTAAGGTTATCAGTGTTGGAAAAACATATAACCAGAGCCCCCCCCCCCCCCCCCCCCCACCACCACCACCCTGACATTGAAAGGTCAGGCGGTCTGGTTACCTGTTTTTCCAATACTGACAGTGTGCAAGCTGGGAGACAGCAAATAAAACATGTGTCAGTTTCTCAGTCTCTTCTACATGTGTATGAGCAGACTGTAGTCTATGAGCAGATTGTACGTCTGCGCTGGCTCGCATGAGTCTGTGCTGGTCGCCCTGATGATAAAGACCCATATGTCTCATGAGCTGGCTCGTTTTTAAAATGTGTTCATTCCAGGGCTGGGGACAGGGGCACATGGCGTTTAAAGGCATTTATTTTTGTAACAGTAACACACACGGTGTGTTTATAATTGTTTTAATGCCCCTTGTGAAATACTGTCCATACTAGATCAAAGGCTGTCCTTTATAGGGTGATTAGTCGCTCCTTTTTAATACCCTGACGGAGAAAATCAATAATGTACACGAAAAAGTAGATTCATAACACAAGACAAAATATTTACATCATAAAAAACGGAATATAATTTATGAGAAAAGTAAAAAACATCATTTTTCACTTATTAAATGTTTTCATTAGAAACATGGTGTAGGTATGGTATGTAAAAATAGTATTTTGAGGTAATAGTTACACAAACTGTTGTTTCTATAATACAATGTACTTTGTTCAGGGGCCAAGTGTAAATAATAATAATAATGATAATAATAATAATTATAATAATAATAATAACAACAGAAATGGTAATGATAATTATTAAATATAAATATTAAGTATTGTTAAATTATTCTCCATTATTATTATTATTATTAATATTATTATTATTATTGACCTGCTATGCGTACGTATTTCTCCTTCAGCCTCTCCTTTTTCTTTTTAATTATAAAAACGACAATATCACATGAACTAGTCCGTGAAATGAATACCCACTATACCCTCTTTTATACAGAGAAAACGGGGGTTTACGGGGGTATACATTATTTTTCTTATTTTTACTCCAATACATAGGTTGTGGGTACTCGTTAGAACCGCCTCGATGAGGCGGTTCTCACGAGCACCGACGACCTATCTTTACAGTATTTATAAGAAAAATATCAGGGATTTTCATCAGAAAAGTAGCCATTTTGGAGATAAGAAATATGCACTATGTCGCACAGGTGTGTTATCGTAATGCTACTCCCATGTAACATAGTACATCCTTTCATTTCTCCTAAAGATTTATTTTGATGAAAATTATTTAGGCGGTTCTTACAAGTATCCACAATCTGTGTCATGGAGCAGAAATATCGATATCAGGAATTATGTATACCTCTAAACACCAGTTTTCTCTATAGGAAGATGGGTTTATAGAGGTGTTTATCACATAGAAATGATAGCGTGATGAATAAGTAAGGGACAAACAATAACATTATACCTTTTGTTACTCAGTCATTACAAAACATGCCTTTATAATTTTGACCCCCTTGAACCCCACTTTAATGTAGTAAAACTGGGGGTTACAGGGGTAAACCTTATTTTTCTTATTTCTGCTCTAAAATAAAGATTATGGGTAGTCGTTAGAACGGCCTCGATGAGGCGGTTCTAACGAGTACTGACAATCTATATTTTGTACCGACAATCTATATTTTGAGCAGAAATAAGAAAAATATCATAATTTTCAAATTAAAATTTTCGTGTTTTTTTTTTTTTTTTTTTTTTTTTTTTTGCGGTAAAGTAGAAGTAAAACAAAGATCAGGAATCGATACAATTAACTTGCTCCACCCATCAAAGACACCAACGGGAAAGAAACACAAACATTAAGCGACCAGACCATAATGGAAACCTAAACAAAGGAAGGCCATAAGGAAAGTTACTTTCCCACAAAATGGCCATATGGCCAGCCAAAATGAAAAGACACAAGTGATACATACAGTAAGTAACAAACAATAACATAAATAAACCGCCACAGAAGAGCCGCCTTGGAACGGTCAGTGGAAAGATTTCATGTATTTGTATAGGCGTGTTTTAGTAATGTAAGTACTCATCTTATCTATTCCTCCAGTCAACAGTTACATGTAGCATACTATTGATTTTCCCTTAGGAGGCCCCTTACCTGTTGAAGACAGAGGACCTCTCTAGGGCTACATAATATTAAGAAATGAAATGATAGTTCTCTATAATCAAGAAGTAATTTCAGAGATAACGAATGGCATGTTTTGTAGATGGAAACGGGCCTCTCTGTCCTAGTGTGTGGATAGTAGCAGTGACTTTTAGATATGATATATTAAACGGAGAGAAAAGGGAAGATATTTCAGTCAAATTATAACATAGATTTACCGAACGTGGCCAGAATGTAGCTCTTGTATGTGAACTTTCATGAATGTAGGCCAAATTTGTTTGGAAATATGGTCACGGTTAAAGATTAAAGATGTTGGTTAATTTTTTGAAAAACAGGTCAAAGTTCGAAGGTGAAGGTCAGAGGTCAAACAGTTTGGTATCAATGGAAAGGTCTTGTCTTAAAAACATCCATGTGAAGTTTGAAGGCTCTGATATAAATAGTATTGGAATGAGAGGCAAATGTGTTTCAGAATAAAATAGGAAAGGGGAGATAAATCAACAAATGAATACAGTTATGGCGCTTGGTCAGAATCTAGCTCTTGTGAAGTGTATTTGTATGAATTGTTAAGAGATTAGGGTCAAATACGTTTGAAGTTATAGCCAAGGTAAAAAAATTTCGGAACGACAACGACAATGCAGACAATAGCTCGAAAGTTTTTCTTAAAAAAAAAACAGAAGAGCTAAATACATGTAAATATCGCCTTTGTTTCCATTATGGTCTGGTCGCTTCATGTTTGTGTTTCTTTCCCTTTGGTGTCTTTGATGGGTGGAGTAAGTTAATTGTATTGATTCATGATCGTTGTTTTACTTCTACTTTATATAGACGGACGCACAACAGGCAAACTTGACTGAATCACCTCGCCAAACTCACTTCAAACCGCCAACTTGTTCAACAGTTTTTGGTCTTTCCTCGTGTTATATGGGTAAAGCAATACGGCGTTGACGTGATGCCAAATTTGTTCAGTTTTGTGATCGTATATAATTTTAGATAAAACATTTCTTCTTAATAATGACACTTCAAAGTATTACTTGTATACTGCAGCTAGTGGTGTGTCGTGTGGCGGCCGGAAAAAATTTCTCCCCTTACATCATCATAGTGCAGATTATATTTTCTGGTCCTTTGGGATCATTGAGTTTGCTTAGGCCTGTGCTAGAGCGCATGGTCGGTGTTGCACATTTCAGCACTGGTCATGAACAGTCTTTGATGGGAGTTGTAGGTTAATTGCATCGATCATTCTCATTGTCTTCACTTCTTTTTTTTTTCAAAAGAAGCGAGTCTGCAATTTTCGTTTATTTGGTTATCCTTTGCTTCCAAATGAACCAACTATTCAGAACTTATTTATCTTCACTGCAGCTGGTGCTGTGCTCTGTCGCGGCCGTAAAAAGTCTCCCCGTACATCACCATAGTGCAGAAAAGCCTTTGGGATCACTGAGGTCATTTAGAATCATTCTGGTATTAGAGTTCTGCTGAAGCCTGTGCTAGAGGTGTTGCACATTTCAGTACTGGTCATGAACAAACTCATTACTCATATTTTTTGTTTTGGATAGCAATTTGGCCATTTTGTGGAAAGTAACTGTCCTTATGGCTTTCCGCTATTGGTGTTTCCATTAGGACCTAGTTATTTCATATTTGTGTTTCTTTCCCCTTGGTGTCTCTGATGGGAGTTGTAGGTTAATTGTATCGATTCCTGATAATTACCTTCGCTTCTATTAGTAAAACAGAGTCTGCTATTTTTGTTTATTTGGTGTATTCTTAGCTTCCTAAGGATCCAACTATATATAACTTGTATATACATTCATAACTACATTTTCGTACTTTAAATAATAAATCTGAAACCTTTTCATAACGGTCTTGATATTTATGCTTTTTTCATAGATTCTGTCAATTCAGTGCCTGTTGGCGCTTTGAAAATGACATATTCTATCTATCATTCTTTACTAGCACACGCGTTTTAGTTTCTGACTTACACCACCATAGAAATGTGAGTCCGCACAAAATGTAGTCCGCGTTAAACTCAGTTTTAGATGTTTGTATGTATATATGCATTGGTTTAAGTTGAAAAATTCCACGAATGACCAGACGACACATGCTGTTTGAAAACGAGAAACGGATATCCATGACGCGTCAGCTGAACAAGCGTCTTATATCAGGTCTAAGAAAGTTATTTTATTTTAAGACAGTCTATAAATTTACAGACTGCATGTAAATTTAAAGACTTTAAAAAATATGAAAATGGCGTTAAACGAAAAAAATCGCACTTTGCTATTTATAGTAATTTGGTCGTTATCTGTGGAGTATTCAATCATGTGTAATTGCAAATTTAATAGTCAGCTTTACTTTATTAAATTCCTTCAACCATAATTTAAGATGTCTCAAAAACAGGTTTGTAATAACTTTAATATGTAAAATGAGCTAAGGATTGAAAGTGTATAACATGTTCTCATTTGGCCAGCATACTGACCACTTGTTTCGACAGACAGCTTTTCTGACAACTAAAAATAATGATAGTTTCAGACTGCCTACAACAGTAAATTATCCAAAAACGAAATGACGTTAGTACGAAACTCATCTTATGTTCGGCCTGTGTGATATATTTCCTCCCTTTCTGCGGAGTTTCACCGCGTTTGTGGTCAAAGGGAAGGAACTGTGTTGTTTTATTTATGAATCATTGTCGTTCTATAGACAATAAAATACATGCAGGTTTTAGCAACACATTGCTTTTAATGAGATGAAGACTGGGGCTGCGTATGAGAATGCGATTTTTTCGTGTTTCATAATTTTCGTGATTTTTCTTGTGGTAGCCTTAAGCTCTACAGACTAAAAAGTCTTTAATTTTACAGACAGTCTTTACATTTATGGATTGTCTTTAAATAAAACAACTTTCTTAGACCTGTTATATATCCTTGAAGCGTCAAACAAAGTGTTAAAGCAGGCGGCTTTCATATTTTTCCTTATTTTTTAGAGAAGATCAGATAGGAATGAGCTCCAGTAGACGAATCGCATGAAATATGTAGTCACGTACTCTGCTAGGAAATATAAGAAAAAAAGGACATCTGCTACAGTACAAAATACGCAGGTTAATCTTTGACACTTCCACCCCAGAGTTTTTCATAAACAATCTTCAATCACTGAATTTTACACGTCCATTCTACTACATGTTAAAAGGTTGGAGAGTCAATTACCGTCAACAGGATGGCAAGCCGTTTAGACTCGGATGAGATAGCTCAGTATGAGTCACTGTTTGCTTAGGTATCAAGACTGAAAGGGTTAAGATATCACTTAAGACGTGATGAGGGAAACTGCAACCGTACAATGGCAACCAAAGCAATGAGTGAGTGTTTGAGTTTTACGTCTCACCAACAGATAAGGTCATACGGAGACGGGACTTCGGTTTAAAGACTCATCTGAAAGTCTGGAGAAGCCCGGGTACGATCCTGCGATCCCTGGTTTACAAGGCGTGTAGCATAACCACTACACCACGGAGGCTTCTAGCAACCAAAGCAATAGTGCTGCCTAACACGTTATCAATGTCCACATTTATAGTCCACATTAATATGTAAATTCTGAATAGCATGTAATTTATAAACTGGAAAGACCGAAAGAGCTGTGGTAATAAATTAGTAACACGCCGAAATAAAGGGGCTTTACTTTATATTGGCGCTTGATAGGTTGTAGATTGTGCTGCGCATAACGGGTCCAGTAATTGGAAATACCGGAATAAATCATTATATATCACGAACGAATCAAATGAGACGCAACGGGAAATTACTGAGCATATTTGCGGTGCATGTTGTAGATTCCGAAAACTCCAAAACTTTAGCTGCACAGAAACTGAAAATTACAGAAACTGCAGTTACGGTTTCGTCCATGATATTTTACTGAATGCATAATTCTGCAAAATTGAACATTTTGACATATCACTTACATTACATATTTCTGTTTTGGAGACTTCCGATTTTGGTGAGTTAACTAATGATTGGTTTTGAAAACATACACAGTTTGAGATAACATATTTCTTTTACAATTCGAAACATCTACTGGCCCATCATAATGCTACCAGTGTATACACACCCGCAAGCATTTCATAACTAAAAATTGCTGAAATGCTTTTCTAAACGAAATCTTTTTGAAAAAGGCTTGAAAGTAAAGAATTTTATGATTTTCTCATAGAATCTGTCATTTCAGATTAAAGAGCAATAACAAAGAAATTTTAAAAAATCTTAATATGAAGCAGGGTGACAGCAGAAACAGAAAGTCATTTTATTGGAAAGCGCATGAAAAAAAACAACAAAAAAAAAAAAAAACATTTGTTCTAATGTTTTGCTGATTTATATTTGATATATACCTATTTTCCTCAGAGAGTAACCTCCCTCGAATTTTCTTTGATTTCCACCCACAATGCATTATTCTGTGTAAAACTCATATTTTCCATTTTGCAGTGGCCTAATGCAGTTTACTAATGCCCTTTGATTACTATGTATTTTGTTCATGATTTAGGATAGAAAATGTGAGAAATTTAATTTCGAAATTCAAACTCAAATTCACATTTAAAGTTTCTTTCAAATGTTTTATGCTATCATTCAATAAAAAATTTCATTTAGACTATTTAATGTAAGTGTTTTGTGTGTGTGTGTGTGTGTGTGTGTGAATTCGGGTTTAACGTCGCTTTCAACAATTTTTCAGTCATATCACGACGGTGTCTGGTTGCGACAGGGAGCTCAATGCTCACGTTTATAGTGCTGCCTCACTGAAGTATCATGTCCCAGACACATTACATGATACCACACCCAGTCACATTATCCTGACACTGGATCGACCAGTCCTAGCTCTACCTCGTAAATCCGAGTGCCAAGCGAGGAGCAGCTAGTACCATTTTTAACGACTTTGGTATGTCGCGGCCCGGGATCGAACCCGAGACCTCCCGTTCCCCGGAGCGGACACTCTACCAACTGAGCTATCGGGGCCGGTGTGTAAGTGTTTTACATACCTTTTAAACACATCAGTAAGTTCTGTGTGTTATTCCATCCACTTACGGAATCGGAAAACACCAGTTGGGGGATTCTGAATTGTCGTGTAATAAAATTGGTTGTAGACAGCAGTACATGTACATGTAGGTATATAATAAAAAGCAGCATTTAGTTTATATTAATTTATTTTAGTTCGATTGCGACGAACATGGCCAACTATATCTGACATTAGCCCGATGACTTTCAACCGTGAGAGTCGCACAGAATGTCAATATTGGGTTGTCTCCCTTTGACTGAGGCCTACGATAGATATCTATCGTGTACCTATCGTGTAATCAATAGTGTGTTTTAATCCGGCTGTGTGTGAAAATGACCCCGGGGATATTGAACGATAGATACGTCTAGTTAATTTAGAACTGCGTGTGTTGGTACTTTAAGCGAGAAAAATTCTCTTTTTGTCAAACGGTTAAATTGAGCTTTTTTGTACTTAAAATATTATTGGTTCTCATAAATCCATTTTTTTTTCTGGAATGTGATATTCCACATTATTTAAAAAAAAAAAAAAAACATTTATAGTTAATGGATGTCAAATTGCATTATTTAAAATTGCAGTGTTTAGAAAAGCAACATGTTCATAAGTCCATGTAATAAAAACCCCTGTAAACCCCACTTCACATTATATACAGAAAAGGGAGGTTTAGAGGGGTTACACTGTGTGTGGTATCCGCACCAAGACATTGTTTTGTTCATCATAAAAATAATGTGCTTTTTTTTTTCTTTAGATATAAGTTAACATTTCGACGAAAAGAAAGAAAACATTGTCGCAAGGATATGTTTTCTTAATGGGTTGACAGTTTTGTTTGATTGGAGGCTTAACGTCCCCGTCAACACTGTATAGGTCATTTTGCGGACGTTGCTTCCAATTTTGAGGGACTTTTACCCGACATTGAGATGACTTCTCTAGCCCTGCCACCCAATGAAACCAGTAGGATTTATCTGCATGGACGGTCCAACTCGCACCACCTTTCATGGGCAGCCTTAGCTACTAGTACTCATGTGCTGTGCAGTCAGTTTCAGCTCTGCGTGGAAGCATCATGCAGCCCAATCTATTTCTTCACATCACGATAACACACCCTTGTGATATAGTGCATTTTTTCATACCTCAAAAAAGGTTATCTTTCTGATGAAAATGTGTGATATTTTTCTTATTTATACTCAAAACATAGGTCGTGGGTGCTAGTTAGAACCGCTGCAATGATGCGGTTCTAACGAGTACCCACAACTTATGTCTAGGAGCAGAAAAAATAGACATAATGTATACCCCCGTAAACCCCAGTTTTCTCTATATAAATTGGGGTTAAATGGGGTTTCATTTACCGGACTCGTTCACGTGATGAGGCCCCGCTGGGCGGAGGCCGTAATGGGTTGACAGCAAAGGCCCTGATCTAAGCTCGACGTCTGATCTGAGCATGCAGTGTTTCCAGCATAAGTGTCCATGTTTTGGCTTTCCCGTCCAAAATGCACTTAAATCTGCTTGACTATCATTATAATGTTAACAAGTCCATGTCACGGATGAACACCCCTTCTAAATCGAACTTTATATAGAGAAAACTGTGGTTTGTTGGAACATACATATATATTTTTCTATTACTTTTGTCCCAAACATATGTTGTGGGTACCGCGGTTAGAAGCGAGGCGGTTCTAACAAGATCCACAACCTATATTTAAAGTAGTAATAAACTATGACACATTTTTTAATAACCGTTTTCTGCAACCTAAAGAATGCATTATTTCACACAGATGTGTTATCATAATGGTCACAATGATCATTCAATGTTGTAACATATCCACGTAAGGTAATGCTTACTTATAATGTTTGAAATTAACTGTGACTAATCAAAAATATAAAACGAAGCATTAGGTTTTAATTACTCTTTATTTACCTGTAACTATTATAATTATCTATAATAACATACTGCAAATTCAAACATCAAATATTTATTCTGGAAAGAAAGGTTCATTGATTGTTAATTTGTTTGTTTGATTCGAGGTTTAACGTCCCCGTCAACGCTGCATAGGTCATTTTGGAGACGTTGCTTCCAATTTTGTGGGACTTTTACCCGACATTGAGATGAAATGACATTTCAAGCCCTGCCGCCTAGTGAAACCAATAGGGTTTATAAGCATGGACTTGCCGACTCGCACCGGCTTAGATCCTCTAAGCGGTGTGCAGTCGGTTTCAGCTCTGCGTGTACTTGCATCATGCAGCCCATCTATTTCTTCAAGCCCCGATGGGCGGGGCCGTTATTGATTGTTAATGTAAAGGAATATGTTCAAAATGCCGACAATAACAAACAACAAATTGGCCGATTTATCAAAAGGGACCAATCACTTACATATCTGCAAAATACATTACGAAAACACGCCTATACAAATGCATTGAAAACGTTACCACCGAAAAAAAAAAAAAAAAAAAGATGAAAACTTGTAACATTTTTCTTATTTCTGCTCAAAATATAGATTCTGGGTACTCGTTAAAATCGAGGCGGTTCAATATGTAATCTAACGAGTAACCACAATCTATATTTAATATAACGAGTAGCCACAATCTATATTTAAGAGCAGAAATTAGAAAAAATTTGCTTTACCCCTGTAAAACCCAGTTTTACTACATAAGATGGGGTTCAACGGGGTCGAAATTATATAGGCGTGTTTTCATGCTTGTTACAACCGCCTCATTGAGGCATTTCTAACGAGTATCATCAATATTTTTTTTTAGCAAAAATAAGGAAATCAATGATTACCCTTGTAAACCCACCTGTAAAGTGGGTTGAGAGGTGTGCTCATTACACGGACATGTTAACCTCCAAAATGGCCTTTACAGTGTTGACGGGGACGTTAAACCTCAAATAAAACAAACAAACAAAGATATAATAATAATGATAATAATAATAACAACAACAATTGGAACTCATTATCTAAAAGCACCAATACTTCATATGAATAAAGAATGCACAGTAGTACCCATGACACAATCTTTCCGGAAATAATGTCAGTTTATCAGTTTATTCAGAAATTCCAGGTTTACATTTTGTAAACAACAAGGACATCAAAACTAACTATTACAATAAGTAAATATGAGATAATTAATACACATTCAACATTTTTTCAGCTAAAATCGGTTATGGCAGGAAAAGCAAATGGAGCTGCCCCCAGCGGCCCTGCCTATGTCCGTGCGCTTCCCCAAACCAGATTGGTGCGGGGGAGAGCGGACGACGCCCAACCCTCGTTCGCGCCCCTGATCAGACTCGAGCAAGCATCGAGAACCTTAGCAGGCCAAGCTACTGTGTACAGCCCCATTTGCTAGGTTCAGCAATGTATAAATGTTTCCATAAGTACTGAAGTTTTCGTGTACAGTGAAATGTTTTTCGAGGGATAAGCTTTTTAACTAGCGTAGATAGAAAAGTTCTTTTATTAGAGTTCCGTTACCTTTAGGGGCTCAAGATAGTCTAGTCAGACGACAAATATACTTAATGTATATAATTCTTGTGATCCGTGACCATTCAGTCTATACCGGTAAATATAGCAAGCAGGAGTGGTTCGCACGGACCGGTTACGTATAATCATTTTGGGTTATCATTTAAGACACGTTTTGCTCGATTTAATCCTGGCTTGCAATACACTGGTGACCGAATTTTTCAAAGCAGTTTGGAGGTCGAGACTACAGACGATGTCATTTAAAAACAAAACCAAAATGTAATCCATTATACGTGCACGCGTGTCCATTAATCTTCGGGCGACCTGGTAGCCGGTACGCAATTATACACAATCCACGTGTCATAAAAGCGATAATTGTCTTCTGCTTAAAGGCATTTATTCTTGATTATTGAGGACTATCATTTCATTACATAATATTATGTAGCCCTCAGTGCTCACTGGAGAGAAGTCCTCTGTCTTCAACAGGTAATGGGCCGCCTTGGGGAAAATCAATAAATTACTTACTATTGACTGGTGTACATTATTGATTTTCCCCTTAAGTGTCTCAGTCAGGGGATTCAACAAGAGCTACTAATCACCCTATTAAGGGCCGCCTTTGATCTGCTATAGTCAGTATATCACAGGGGGGCAATAAAACAATTATGGACACACGGTGTGTTTTACTGTTACAGATTAAATGCCTTTAAACACCCGTGATATTTTCCCCTGAGTGTAATAAAACGTTGATTATTGGCACAGAAGCGCCAAATTGAAATCTTTCTACCTATGTTTTTGTGTTTATTAAGTCAAAATCATGCTCAAAGCATAGGTTGTGTGTGCTCGTTAGAAACGCCTCATTGAGGCGGTCGTAACGAGTACCCACAACTTATGTCTTGGAGCAGAAATAAGAAAAATAATGAATACCCCCGTAAATCCCTTTTTTCTCTATATAAACTGGGGTTTAAGGGGGTCTTCATTTCTTGGACATGTTCACGTGATGCATAAATAAATTAAAAAAAAAATCAGAATGAGCTGGTTCTAAATAGTACCATCAATCAACGTATTGAGCAATAAATAAACTTTAAATAAATAAATCGTAAATAAATAAATTACGATAACACATCCGTGCGGCATAGTAGGGTATTCTTGATATCCCAAAAACAGTTAAAACATATCGATACTCAAAACCGGTTTTGTATTCTCGTTAGAACCGCCTCATTGAGGTGGCTCTAACGAGTACCCACAACCTATGTCTTGGAGAAGAAATACCACAGTAAACCCCAGTTTTCTCTATATAAAGCATGGTTTAAGGGGGTGTTCATTACACGGCTTGTTGTCGTGATGAACAAACAGCAATGACTAAAATAATATAAAAGAATAAGAAGCAAGTACTTTCGAGCTATGTTTTTGTGTTATGTTAAAATCATGCCGATCCCTGAATATCCGCCTGTTCAATATATAAAGTTGGGTTTACTTGCAAATTCTTTTCCCCAGTATGATGGAAGGAATACCAGAAAAGGTGTACACCCTGATCTTAATAAATCATTTAACAGTTAAAATAAATACATAAATATAAAATTTAATAAATCAGAATGAGCTGGTTCTAAATATAACCAACAATCCACGCATTGAGCAAAAATATAAACAAATAAATAAATAAATAACGATAACACATCCGTGCGGCTCAGTCGATTCTTGATAATTTGTTAATCATCACGTGAACAAGTCCGTGAAATGAAGACCCCCATACCCTACTTCATATAGGGAAAACTGGGGTTTACGGGGGTATACATTATTTTTCTTATTTTTGTTCCAAAAAATAGGTTGTGGGTACTAGTTAGAACCGCCTCGATGAGGCGGTCCTAACGATCGAGGCGGTTCTAACGAGCACCGACAACCCATGTAAACACTTTTACCCAATCAAGGAAATAATAATGAATACAAAACAATTTACATGGTCATTAATGGCCTCTTTAACGGCTATTATCTTGTCTACCAGACGGAATTAATAATCAAACGTGTGTTACGAAAAGGAAAAATACAAACATCTCTTTTGTGTTCTTGTATTCAATCAAAACAATGTGCGAATAGCGAAATGTCAGAAATGCGAAATGTCAGATTAGACTGCAGATAAGGCATTTTTCTTTCTGTCTTTCTTTCAATTGTAATCTTATTACTAGCAATGTTTGTTTAAATTGCTTAGTAAGTATAAAAAATCTAATCGGGTCATTAAAAATAAATAAATAAATAAGACGCAGATCAGACACCACATTTTTGATTGATTTTCATTCCAAGGAGATGCCCATGCGAAGATGTGTTCATTTCACGGTCGACGGAGAATGACACGCTTTGGGATTACACGCGTGTGTAGACGATAAAGCTTTTTCTGAATAAGCTCCAAGTTTAATCGCAAAATGCCGCTATTAAATATGATTTTGAAATATTATAATTGCTATCAAAGTGCACAATATTGTAACCACATTGCGTCTGATGCGGGCGTTTGTTTGCAATATCAACAGAAAGTGAAGATTTTAGCCGTTAAAGTAGGGTACTGTCGTTGTTTTTCCACAGTTTTGTATGCTTCATATAAGGATTAAGGGTTGTTAATTTGAAAATAAAATGCCGGCAGGTAATTAAATAAAAGTTCCACTTATTTGATATCTTTTTGAAAGTATTTTAACGGACAATTAGATTAAATCGGAACTTGTTTGTCAAATTGAAAAATAAATAAGTTATATTTGTTTAAAAAATAGTTTCCATTAAAGCGCCTGCTATTTCCAACAAGACATTCTGTACAGGTAAGCCGAGAAGGTCAGCGCACAGTAAAAGGCTTAATCCTTTGCGCCAACGGCATAAATGTCAATAATAGTTGCGGATGAGCTACAAGCTTATTGAATCTCTCTCGAACACTCATTCCGGATGTTATCACGCGCGCGAGAGAGACAGAGAGGCTGCTACCCATTTTCACCTGGTTACAATGTCCACCTCGACCCAAAGCAGCATTTGGCTGTAACCAATACGATAACAGCCACTGTGCGTTCCAAAACATCAGTACAGACTTATTTAAAGATTACTCATGAGACGAATTTGTTAAAAGGGTACTCAACATTCGGACTGATTAACATGATGAAATTCAGGGTCAAATATTCTTGCTGTTTCATACGAGCTCGCAATTTCTCCGTATGATATAAAACAACATTTTGTAATGTACAATTTATAACTGTATTTATCATATGATGTCGCGTCTAAGAGTATAATAACGCCATGTAATATGTTCGATAATCCACTAGTGGATTAAATATGCAAATTAGCTAGATACGTCTCGTAACGTTACATGTACGACATCCTTAACGACGTTGCGTTTACTAATGGCGGAATATTTACATTTTTATTTGTAAACAATTGTGAATAAATGCGTTTTAAATGTCATATAATAAATAGAATCTTGCATTCGTGCTAGTGTATTATTGAATTTATTTAACTCGTTGAGAAAAAGGGATAAAGTGCTCGGCGAAGCCTCGCATTTTATCCCTTTTCCTCAACTCGTTCGTGTATTATTGAATTTAT
This sequence comes from Lucinisca nassula, assembly GCA_963580285.1. Taxonomy (NCBI): domain Eukaryota; kingdom Metazoa; phylum Mollusca; class Bivalvia; order Lucinida; family Lucinidae; genus Lucinisca; species Lucinisca nassula. Next base: position 47,077,134 of record OY757027.1, read on the forward strand.
TAAACTTGTTGAGAAAAAGGGATAAATGCTCGGCAAAGCCTCGCATTTTATCATTTTTCCTCAACTCGTTTAATAAATTCAATAATACATGAGCACTCATGTAAGATCCTCTATGTATGTACTATTACTAAAACAATTCGCGAAGATCAACTTCTTCTGACAGTATATCAAGTTACATACGCAGTCGATGAAAAATATAAAAATACAGTAAAATTCAACTATTAAGACTTAGGCTGACACGATTAATCGTATAATCGATTATTCGATCAATAATTCCCAGAAACATGATTATCATTTCTGATTTGCTTGTAATCGATTACTTGACAGGTACAATTTACTAACCAAAAATATGCCTAAAATAGCTGGGTGAGTGGCAAAGTGTGCAGACCATGATGAGACGCCGCATTCTGCGGCGTCTCATCTGGATCTACACTGTTTGGTCAGGCCTGTCTGTTCAAAAATACATATAGTAAAGTACAACATATGGTAAGAGACATGCTAAGACAGGTAAAACTATGACAAAAACATAGCGATTACTAATCGATTATTGATCGCATTGACATGATTGATAATCGATTATCTTTTCAGCTCCGATTCTGCTTTTAAAAGCTTATTTTTAAGCGTGAAATTAATCTTTCTTTGTGTTTTCTGCCCACAGTGTTCTCTGATCAAGGATCACCTTTGGGACTGTTCAAAAGTGGTCTTTAAGACCACTTTTGAACATTCCCAAAGGTGGTCTTAATATGGGAATTTCACTGTACATGCACCTGTAAGGGCAATGATCAGGAAACGACCAAATCATCTCACAACTTTTATCCAATACATCAAAAAGTGTAAGCTTGAAAAATTGTCCTAGAATGGAACTTAAACTGTTTCGTTTAACCCATGAATTCCATATTTTTTTTTTGCAGAAAGTTTAGACCCTGATCAGACGCTCAATTGCGATGTCTGACCCTTAAAATCAAAAAGCGCAGAACTTCTGTTCTGTCGCGTCTGATCTGTGCCTATACTGTTTGCCAGGCCCAATCCGTAATTCCAGCCCAGATTTTATAGCTAACCCTTGATTAACGCTATTGTTTTCTGTTCACCCTTTTTGTACCAAATGGAATCTTCCACCTTATATATGGCAGGAGTCCATTTCATGTTTTTCTTCAAAATCTAGTTCGGGAAATGGCTTAACTTTTTGCAAACAGTGGAGGCCCTGATCAGACGCCGCGTTTTGCGGCGTCTGATGAGGGCCTCCCCTGTTTGCCAAGGTATCCCTTTAGGGGTTTCTGGTACTGAATTGGTGATTTCCTACAAATACTCGGGTGGAACATGTAGTTACTGAAGAATTTTTGTGCTTAATAACTTTGGTTGGTTGATAAACAATCGATCCAATCGTGTTAACAAGTCCGTGAAATGAACATCTCTCTAAACCCACTTTATATAGAAACAATTGGGGTTTATAGGGATATACAATATTTTGCTTATTTCTGCTCCAGGACATAGGTGGTGGGTACTCTTTAGAACCGCCTAAACGAGGCGGTTCTGACAAGCATCCCAAACCTATGTTTGCAGTATAAATAAGAAAACTATCACGGATTTTCATCGGAAATGTAGCTCTTTTGGAGATTTGAAAAAAAATGCACTATGTCGCACGGGTGTGTTATCGTAACGAAAAAAACGGCACCGCAAGCGAAATATCACAAGCAGAAAGCCAAAAGGACAGTTTCTTTCCCTCAAAACATTCAATGGATATCCAAAGTTAAAGATATTACCTGGGCATCAAGTAAAATTTCTATATTAAGACCACATTTGTGACTGTTCAAAAGTGGTCTTTAAGAACACTTTTGAACAGTCCCAAAGGTGGTCCTTAACCAGAGGACAGTACGGGAAGAAAACACAAAGAAAGATTAAAGGCACCCTTCAAAATAAGCTTTTTAAAGCACATTTAGGTGGTCATAATTATGTTACCATTACGAAAACACGCCTATCTAAATATATTGAAAATTTTACCACGAAACAATGAAAAGTTTCGGATGAAAAATTGCGATTTGTTTTCTTATTTCTGCTCGAAACATAGGTTTTGGGTACTCGTTAGAACCGCCTCGCTGAGGCGGTTCTAACGAGTACCCACAACCTATGCTTAGAGCAGGAATAAGGAAAATAATGTATTCCCCTGCAAACCCCAGTTTTACTATATAAAAGTGGGGTTATAGGGGGTCAAAATTATATAGGCGTGTTTTCGTGATGCTACTTGCAAAAAGAAAAATAATGACAACAACACCACTACAACATAAGCGAAACCATGGAGGAGTTGCATAAGGTGAGCGCTATAGAGTGCTTTGTAGCGCTTTGCTATGCAACGGTGCGTTTGTAAAAAACGCTTTGTAGCACTTCGTTATGTACAGTGTTTTGCGGAACCCGGGAAGGGACGTTTCTGTTCCAGTATCTAGCAGAACAGGAATGTAAACAATAAAATTAGAGTAGAAAAGAAAACAAACCTATGTCGTTTAAACGATATAATACGACATATTTCTTGTTTTCTTTTCCACTCTGAAAAAAGAAAGGTGGAATTTAAAACGATAAAATTAGAATGGAACAGAAAACAAAAAGAGATCGTGACATAATTTTTGTTTTCTGTTCCACTCTGAAAAATAGCGTGGAATTTAAAACTATAAAATTAGAATGGAACAGAAAACAAAAATATGTCGTTTAACATATTTCTTGTTTTCTGTCCCACTCTGAAAAAGCAGCGTGGAATTTAAAACAATAAAAATAGAATGGAACAGAAAACAAAAATAAGTCGTTTAAACGACATATTTAGCTTATGCCGTGGTCTGTTGTCCGTCGTCCGTCGTTAACTTTTCACATTTACGAATCTCCTCCCGAACCGGAAGTCAGATGAAGCTGATTCCTGGTGGGAGGCATTCTGGTGACATGGGGATTAAGATTTGCTAAAATGGTTCCGTTCGGATTTCAAAGATATCCGCCATGGCGGCCATCTTGAAATTCTTCAAACCACAGCTCCTCCCAGACCAAAGTTCGAATTAAGCTGAAACTTGATTGGAGGCATTGGGTTGTCATGGAGATTCAGATTTGCTAAAATCATTACGTTCCGATATCCAAGCTAGCCGCCATGGTGGCCATCTTGAAATTCTTCAAACGACATCTTCTCCCAAACCAAAGGTCCAATTGAGCTGAAGCGTGATGGGAGGCATCAGGGTGACATGGGTATTTAGACTTGCTAAAATGGTTCCATTCCGATATCCAAGAAGGCCGTAATGGCTGCTATCTTGAAATTATTTAAAAGACATCTCCCAAACTAGGGATTGGATCATGTCGACACTTTATGGAAGGCATTGGGACGAAATGGCGATTCAGATTTGCTAAAATTGTTCCGTTCCGATACCCAAGATAGCCACTACGGCGGCCATCCTGATATTCTTCAAATGACATTTCTTCCCGATCCAAGGGTAAGATTGAGCTTAAACTTAATGGGAGGCGTTAGGGCGACATTAAGAAATAAGAATAAAGAATTAAAAACTTTTTAATACTTTTATTTTTATTCATTTCCATAAATATTGCAGGACATATAATTAAAATTTACTTTATAAATATCAGTCAGATTTGAGGAGACATCACCACTGACGTCAATTTTTATTTTTTTTCAAAATTTATTTTTAAGTAAGTAGCAATCGGACACAACATAGAAAAACATTACGAAAACACGCCTATACAAATACAGTGTAATTTTTTACCGCCGAAAGAACAAAAATCTTAAGATGAAAAATTGCGATACTTTTCTTATTTCTGCTCAAAACATAGATTGCGGGCATTTGTTAGAACCGCCTCTTCGAGGCGGTTCTAACGAGTACGCACAATACATGCTTTAGAGCAGAAATAAGAAAAATAAGGTTTTACTGTATAAAAGTGGGGTTCAAGGGGGTCAAAATTATGTAGGCGTGTTTTCGGGATGCAAACATCTCTGTCCATATATAGTTTCATATATAAGCGCTATATGAGCAGCGCAGGTTTAAAAGTTTCATTTAGTTGTAAAACAAAATCGAAATGCATTAAATCCTTTAAAAGTAATTCCAGGGAAATACTTCGGACGTCTGTACAATGCTATGCAAAAAATAAGAGATTGTAGTGATTTTCATCGGAAAAAAAGATATATGAAACCATTGTCTGCCAATTACCTTCAGTACAATTACGAAAACACGCCTATACAAATGCACTGTAAATTCAATGCCGAAAAGAGAGTATTTTCAGATGGAAATTGTGTTATTTTTTTATTTCTGGTCAAAATACAGATTGTGGGTACACGTTAGAACCGCCTAATCGAGGCGGTTCTAACGAGTACCCACAATCTATATTTAAGAGCAGAAATAAAAAAATAATGCATATCCCTGTAAACGCCAGTTTTACTGTATAAAAGTGGGGTTCCAGGGGTAGAGAATTATATAGGCATGTTTTCGTGATGGTAATGTTAATGAGAGGCGATAAAGAGCACTGGGTCTTAGGACAGAGCCTGTGCATTCACGCATTGCCATCATGTTAAGTGTATGCTACATCACATTAACAAGTCCATGCAAATAATAACCTTGAAAAAACAAGTTTCTTTAAAGAAAAATTAAGTGTACAAGGGTATATATTATGTTCCCAATTCTTGGTTAAAACAAATTCGTGGTGCTCCTTAGAGCGACCTCAATGAGGCGGGTCTGGCAAGCATGAGCACCCGCAATCCTTATATGAAATGCATATTATTTTCGACAGAAAACTTCTACAGTAGCACTTCCATGTCTTGAATACCGATGTCCCGTATACCATGGCTGAGTCGAATCCGTTCTTGGGTCCTTTGAGAATTCCTTTTCATAAGAGTGCGGGATGTTTTACTTTTATCTTGCCAATGTATGCTGTGTGTACTCATAACATACATTTTTATTATAGAACATCGAAAATATGTCTCAAAATTAACACCTTTATGCCTCCTGGCAATAACCCTCAGTGGCTCAAACTACCCGTTTTTCGTAATCCCAAAGGTGTTCGAGCCATTGAAATTAGATTGCATTTTGACCCCTATAAAACACTACTTAACATCACATGCATGGTCCGAATACCCATGGACCAAAAGCCTCTATATTCCGACTGTTTGAACGCCTAGGCTGAGTAAAGAAATCCCAAGTTTTTTCCTGGGATACATATTGTTATCCTACCCAGGTTATCCATTTTAAGGATTGGATAACAAAATCGAGAATTTTGGCATGTTTGATGTTCTGTTCAATTTGGTATCATATACTCTGTCATCAAGTTGACGTCATTACATGTAACATTACGTCAAAAAATGTCGCAGTATGGCGGACGTCGGCAATGGAAGTGACTACATAGAAGATCTTACATGAGTGTTCATGCAATATTGAATTTATTAAACGAGTTGAGGAAAAGGAATAAAATGCGAGGCTTCGCCGAGCATTTTATCCCTTTTACTCAACGAGTTTAATAAATTCAATAATACATGAGCATGAATGCAAGATTCAGCATTTCGAACGCATTTTAATCGCGACTGTTCACAAAAATGTCAATATTCCGCCATTAGTCAAGGCGACGCCATTAAGGACGCCGTACATGTAACGTTGCGGGACGTATCTAGCAAATTTGCATATTTAATCCACTAGTGGATTACCGAAAATAATCTAATTTAATTCCAAATATGAATTAAATTGCATTATTTTTGGGAAGGCACATTTAATCTTATGAAGTTGTACTGCCTGTACATAGGTACTGTACCTTTAAAGAAGGCTACATGACAAATTACCCTAGAGTTGCTCCCCTTTGACTGTTAAATCGTCAATCTGTGGTGGTTAGCTATTTTAGGCTGACCGACCTTGAAACCCCCTCGTTTTGCGAAATCGTTTAATGCAAGGAAGAAGAAGTTTTGGAAAATCAAATCAGTTTTCATCTGCGAAGATAAGTATAATCTTAATATTTTGGTTTGCACAGAATTCGCATGAACATTTTATATCACTGTTGCAATGGTTATTTGTATTGAATTTCTCGGAATTGGAGATTTGTGCGGAGAATGTTTTTCTCCGTTGTCATCAACCATGTGCGTGTGCCTTGCTCGGCTTCATGAAAGCATGGAATTGGACACTTTTGAATTCATCAATCGTCTTGTTCAATCTGTGTTTCTGCGATCGGTTACCGCTTTGAAGGTCAACGCCTGCCTGGGCACGGCCCGTCAATGCATACAATCGAACTGTTAACTGGTGACACGACAAATTCCACACCAGCAGAGCTAGAAGCCTCTGTGGTGTACGAGCAGTGGTTATTCTGCTCGCCTGATAAACCAGGGATTGCAGGATCGATCCTGGGCTTCTCCAAACTTTTGGATAAGCCTTTAAACCGAGGTCCCGACTACGTATGACCTTAGCTGTTAGTGGGACGTAAAACAAACACACACGCACCCACACAGCAGACAGTCCTTACTGGTTTCCTCTGGCGACAGGGATGGAGATGTCATTTCATCGCTATGTCTGATAAAAGTTGCACAAATTTGGAAACGTCTCCAAAATGACATATATAGGGTTGAAGGGGATGTTAAACTTCAAATCGAATACTAGAATCAGAATAAACTGCTGTCTATACTCATAGACCTGTGTTTGTTACTGTTGGGTCAAAATTAATGTCTACATGGTTCAGGAGCACTGGGGGCCTGCAGTTAACATCCGGATCATGTTGTTGCACATTGCCTTATTTAGCCTGCATCTTGCATGCATGTCAAGTCAGTAAGCCTGGGCCTGGTGGATAAGAGCCATCTCAATCAATGTCACTCAACGCTGTGGGTAAGAGCCTAACTCGGGTCTTAATTTATGAGACGCCCTGTTAGCAAAGGTTTCTCTGGGTACGCCGCTTTGGTTTGGATCGCTGTAGGTTCGAGACTGGCTCGGGTCACAGGTGAGACGCCAAGTTCTGCAACGGAAAGTCAGGTGGCTTTCTCCGGGTACTCCGGTTTCCGCCCACTTCTGATTAGGGATCGGCTTGATATGAGTATATGTATCTGTATATATATATGTATGTATAAATATGAGTTTAATATGTATATACATTGTATATATATATAAAAAAAAGGTGGGGAGCACTTAGCCAGATTGGGCCCCAAATATCGTGAAATCCAGGTTAAATGGCATATTGATAAGTTTTTATGAATATGCTTTTTAATTTGGTTAAGGTAGGTTGGTTTTATGTTATCAAATGTGTTTGTAAAGTTCTTGTTTTACTTAAAGGTATGCCATCCAAAAGGAAGGGTGACATTCCAGCAAGGACGCGTGCAGGGTCTAAACGCCAGCGCACATAGGTTCAGCCCAAGCCGGCAGCTCCAACCATACCGGCAGTTAATCCTGATCCAGCAAGTGGCAATCAGCCTGCCATGCCAGTTCCTGCTACTACAGCACAACAGCCTGTAGGGGGACATCAGCCAGTAGCCATTATTTCTCAACCAATTCAAGCAGCAGCCATTGTTCCCCAGCCAACCCAGGCTGCTGCCATACTTCAACAGCCTCAGCCAGTTGTGGTTAACCCCTCACAACCAGCTTTGGGTCAGCAGTCTGCGGTACAACCAGCCGTAGGTCAGCAACCAGTGGTACAACCAGCCATGGGACAGCAACCGGTGGTACAACCAGCCTTGAGTCAGCAACTGGTGGTACAACTAGCATTGGGTCAGCAACAACCAGCCTTGGGTCAGCAACTGGTGGTACAACCAGCCTTGGGTCAGCAACCAGCGGTACAACCAGCCTTGGGTCAGCAACCAGTGGTACAACCAGCCTTGGGTCAGCAACCAGTGGTACAACCAGCCTTGGGTCAGCAACCAGTGGTTAGTGTTCCCCAGCCATTGCAATTCTTACCACATCCAGCTTATATGCAAGGTGAGCTAGACCCATTGCCAATAGTTACTTACAATGATTGTGATGTTTTTATTTCAGATGTAACAAAAAACAAAATTTGGAACGGTCAGTATGTTGAGCTGGCATTACTTCTCAAGCAGAATTTTGCATCTGTGCAGTCTGTTGCTGGAACTTTGGCTGTTATAGATAATCAGTTATCAATCAAGCCAGCCACCAGTAAGATCAAACAGCCCATAAATAGTTTAGATACCCACTGGTTGGGAGCGTACAGTACACTTAACCCGGATGTTCCGATCTGTATAGTGGACAGATCCTTGTTCCATTATGTCGGGTATGTTACAGAATGTTTATTTTTGTGTTTTGAAATTTTTAATCATTAGAATTTCAACTTCATAGCAGTAGTTCGGGAAGCATAACTAAAAGTCTTTTCGACATGCTACCTTGATTTTCTGTTTATTGCTATGATTTCGTTTATTTTCACATTTGTTTCTAGAAAATCATTATCCTACTTTCGATTTCAAACGCTGCACCGGTACAATTTAATCAAGCTTTGCCACCAACCTTACATGAAACGACTGCTAATGCATTTTAACTATTTTATGATGTATTTCGGGTCAGCTTTTACTAATAGTACTAAACATCTTGCCATATAAGGGCAATTATTTTCAAAGAAAACGATAGAGGGGTCAAAAACTGGTTTGTATCGCATGTCGCAAAACTGATTTATCAGCACTGTATGTCGTGTTCCGATCATACTATATTGTGTGTCCTGATAATACTATAAACGATTTCGACATATTCGTAGGATAACATTTAAATATGTTAGCTATTTTGTTTCTGAAATTTGGAAACTTGGCATATACACACTTTCTTTATCGGGTTCTACAAACTGTCTCAGATGAAACACAAAACATAACAAAATGACTGCGCCCGACGAAGATTCAGATCAACTTGCGCATCAACCCAGTCTGATAAGATTCTTCGCTGTGCACTCGGTGGGTAGTTTACCACTCGATTTTTGTTTTTAGCTCACCAGAGCCGAAGGCTCCGGGGGAGCTTATAGTATAGGCAGTGATCCGTCGTCCGCGTCCGCGTCCGCGCCAACATTTTCTATCTATCTATCTTCTTATACTGAGTGGGTCATATTTGGCCATTACTTCAGTTGGGTGTGTAGCTAAATTTAGAATTTAGCTAAAAAAAAGTCACTGGATGAGTCCTTAAAACTATTTACAATCTGAATAACAGAGGTATACTAAAACGCATACCTCTGAGTCTCAATCTTACACTGTATGGGCTTTGAACTCCTCTGCAGTCTTAGCATTCACCACCGAAGAGAGAGGGAAGACTATTCCACTGGGGAATAGTCCTAGGAAAGAAGGATTTTTTCAGGGCATCACTGTAGGACTGGTACCTGTGATACTGTGAGTTGTTTACTTTTGATGCCCTTGTTCGGTTTGAAACTGTCACAGGGGTCAAGTATTTATCTTTATTAACGGCCACTGTACCTGAATGTATCTTATAGAAGAAGGTTAAAGAGGACTGCTCACGACGGGCCTCTAGGGACGGCCATTCTAGCTCGTTAAGCATGTCACCGACGCTACTTCTATTGCGCCATCGTCGGTAGGTCCATCAAGCAGCTGTCCTCTGCACCTTCTCCACCTGCTGAATCTGAGTTTTAACACAGGGATGCCAAATGGGTGATGCATATTCTAGCTAAGGGCGAACCAATGTTTTATATGCAACATCCTTTGTCTGCCTAGGTGCAAAAGCCAAGTTTCGTCTAAGAAATCCTAAAGTCCTAGTTGCTTTTGATGTTATTTCTGAAACGTGTTGACTCCAATCAAGATCATCAGTGATGGTGATACCAAGATATTTGGCGGATTGAACCTGCTCCAAGATTTGCTGGTGTAGTTTATAGTCAAACTTAATTTGTTTGTCAGGAGGGTGTCGCGACACCCTCATTGAATGACATTCGGCCACATTGAACTTCATCTGCCAATCGGCCTCCCACTGTGCTAGTTGATGTAGGTCATCTTGTAGATTTAGACAGTCAGAAGAAGAATATATATTCCTATAATGGACACAATCATCAGCAAACAAACGGACAGATGACCTGATATTATCAAGGAGATCATTAATGAATACCAAGAAAAGGATCGGTCCAAGGACCGACCCTTGGGGGACACCAGATAAAACAGGGACTGGATCAGACGCTTGGCCATCAAGTACAACTTGTTGTGAGCGCCCTGAGAGACATGAGCTAATCCACCTCAGAAACTGCTGGGCCAATTGAAACCAAATTACATGTGGGTTCTCTATGGGTTGGGGGAAAGAAAGTTTGTTCATGGGATCTTGGTCACATGATCAAGATGGCCGCCATGTCCATATATGGTAAAAACCTTAAAAAATCTTCTCAGGAACCAAACGGCGGCATACCTTGAAACTTGGTATGCAGCATCGGGGACTCGGGCCCTACCAAGTTTATTCAAATGATGACCTTTGGTTGACCTTGGCCTGTTTTACGTCAAGGTCAAATTTGGTCATTTAGACATTTGTATGGAAAAAGGGCAAAACAGTGTATTTTTCTGATTGCATCAGAAATGATATTTGTAATCAGCTGAATGGAAGTTTATCAATTCCGACGGTCAAGGTCATTTACTGACCTTTGTCCTGGAAGGCTCAGATTCAGTAGTTTTATCTTCTTCTCAACTTAAACTGCTGGGTAGTTTGAAATCAAATTACATGTGGAGCCTCTATGGGAAGGGAGAACGAAAGTTTGTTCGTAAGGACTGGGTCACATGACCAAAATGGCCGCCATGCCCATATATGGTAAAAACCTTTAAAAATCTTCTTCTCAGGAACCAAATTGCCGATGACCTTAAAATCTGGTATGCGGCATCGGGGACTCTGGCTCTACCAAGTTTGTTCAAACGATGACCTTCGATTGACCTTGACCTGTTTTACATCAGGTCAAATTTGTTCACTTTGACATTTATATGGAAAAAGGGCAAAACGGTGGATTTTCTGATTGCATGGTAGCCTGTGGCATCAGAAATGATATTTGCAATCAGTTGAATAGAAGTTTATCAATTCCAAAGGTCAAGGTCATTTACTGACCTTTGTCCTGGAAGGCTCAGATTCAGTATTGTTATCTTCTTCTCAACTTAAACTGCTGGGTAGTTTGAAACCAAATTACATGTGGAGCCTCAATGGGAAGGGGGAACGTTTGTTCGTAAGGACTGGGTTACATAACCAAAATGGCCGCCATTCCCATATATGGCAAAAACCTCGAAAAATCTTCTTCTCAGGAACCAAATAGCCGATGACCTTGAAACATGGTATGCAGCATTGGGGACTTAGACCCTACTAAGTTTGTTCAAATCATGTCCTTTGGTTGACCTTGACCTGTTTTACGTCAAGGTCAAATATGGTCACTTGGACATTTGCATGGAAAAAAGGCAAAACAGTGGATTTTTCTGATTGCATGGTAGCTATTGGCATCAGAAATGCTATTTGCACTCAGCTTGATAGAATTTTGTCAGTTCCGAAGGTAAAGGTCATTTACTGACCCTTGTCCGGGAAGGTTCAGATTGAGTATTTTTAACTTCTTCTCAACTTAAACTGCTGGGTCGATTGAATCCAAATTACATGTGGAGCCTCTATGGGAAGGGGGAATGAAAGTATGTTCGTAAGGACTGGGTCACATGACCAATATGGCTGCCATGCCCATATATGGAAAAAAAACTTTACAGGAACCAAATGGCCGATGACCTTGAAACTTGGTATGCAGCATCGGGGGCTCGGACCCTACCAATTTTCTTCAAATGATGACCTTTGGTTTAATTTGACCAGTTTTATGTCAAGGTCAAATATGGTCACTTAGGCATTTGCATAGAAAAAAGGCAAAACAGTGGATTTTTCTGATTGCATGGTAGCTATTGGCATCAGAAATGATATTTGCACTCAGCTTGATAGAATTTTGTCAGTTCCGAAGGTAAAGGTCATTTACTGACCCTTGTCCGGGAAGGTTCAGATTGAGTATTTTTATCTTCTTCTCAACTTACACTGCTGGGTCGATTGAATCCAAATTACATGTGGAGCCTCTATGGGAAGGGGGAATGAAAGTATGTTCGTAAGGACTGGGTCACATGACCAATATGGCTGCCATGCCCATATATGGAACCGAATGGCCGATGACCTTGAAACTTGGTATGCAGCATCGGGGGCTCGGACCCTACCAATTTTCTTCAAATGATGACCTTTGGTTGACGTTACGGACAAGTTTGGTCACATAGACAATTGTATGGAAAAAAGGCAAAACAGTGGATTTTACTGATTGCATGGTGGCCTTTTGTTGTCACATGACCAAGATGGTCACCATGCCTGTATACCTCTGGTGAGCGTAGTGACCCATGGGCCTCTTGTTCACTTTTTTCACACTGTTCAGACTGGGCAGATGCTCAGACTGAGATTAGTCTTTGCTGGACGCATAGATGAGTTTTTGTTTTGTTATGCTCAAGTTGAAATAGTCCAATTTTGTTTCTTTCACTAACTTCAGACGTGATGAATTAGTCGTTCGTGGTGGACCCGGTTGGTGGTTCTTTAGCATGACACACTGTTTCAACCTTGTCAAAAACTGTGCCAAATACCATTAATATATATCACAGGGTATCCAAGTTATGGTCATCATAAGATTATATTGTTTGGGTAAATAACTAAAAAAAGTGCACCCAGAGTCATGATTTTCACACATGAAACACCTGCCTAGCCTCACGTACAACTATACCAAGTCCCATCATTATGTCTCAGAGTATATGATTTTATTAGAAGGGGATATAACCCAAATACCATCGCACTAGAGTTTTGGTTCCTGCGCATGACATGCTGTCTCAATCGTGCCAAGTATTATCCACATACTTCAAAGGGTTTCTGAGCTAGGGCCCACAAGATTTTGTCAGGGGAGGTAACTCACAAACCAGTGCACCAAGAGTCGCTGTCCTTGCATATGACACGCCTGCTTAACCTCATGTACAACTGTACCAAGTTCTATCAACATGTCTCCAAGAGTATGGGAGATATGGCGATCACGAGATAGTTATTCTATTTTATTGGAAGAGAGATAATTCAAATGCCATGGCACCAAGAGTTCAGGTTCTTGCGCTTGACATGCTGCTTCAACCTTGTGAACAATTGCGCCAAGTTTCATCAATATATCACTAAGGGTATTTGAGTTATGGCGATCACAAGATAACAATTCTATTTTTTGGAAGCGGAGATAACTCAAATGGCATGGCACGAAGAGTTTTTATGCCCCCAACTTTAAAAAAGTTGGGGGACATATTGCTTCTGGCTTGTCCGTCCGTTCGTCCGTTCGTACGTCACGCTTTCTTGTGCATAGCATATCTTTAGAACCGTGTATGCTAGTGTTTTGAAATTTCATATATGGGTTCCTCATGAAAAAATAGTTGACCCGTATTTTTTTTCTTGTCCAATTTATCTCCCCTTCTTGAATTATTTCCCCTTTAATTAAATAACATAGAATTCTCGTTAGCAAGATATCTCAAAAAGTATTTGAGCTACAGCCTTGATATTTGGTATAGTGATTGGGACTAAGGAGGAGATTACCTGATTAAATTTTCAACCAATTCTATAAAATTTTGTTAGAGTTATGGCCCTTTGTAATTTTTTGCCACTCAATTGTGTTGCTTTCTGGTGCATAGCATATCTTTAGAACCGTGTATGCTAGTGTTTTGAAATTTCATATATGGGTTCCTCATGAAAAAATAGTTGACCCGTATTTTTTTTCTTGTCCAAATTATCTCCCCTTCTTGAATTATTTCCCCTTTAATTAAATAACATAGAATTCTCGTTAGCAAGATATCTCAAAAAGTATTTGAGCTACAGCCTTGATATTTGGTATAGTGATTGGGACTAAGGAGGAGACTACCTGATTAAATTTTCAACCAATTCGATAAAATTTTGTTAGAGTTATGGCCCTTTGTAATTTTTTGCTACTCAATTGTGTTGCTTTCTGGTGCATAGCATATCTTCAGAACCGTGTATGCTAGTGTTTTGAAATTTCATATATGAGTTCCTCATGAAAAAATAGTTGACCCGTATTTTTTTTTCATGTCCAAATTATCTCCCCTTCTTGAATTATTTCCCCTTTAATTAAAAAAACATAGAATTCTCGTTAAGAGTTTCATTGATGATACTTGGTACATGCTTGGAACTAGGAGTGAAATTTTTATGCAGGCATCCATGTTTGACCTTGACCTAGATTTCATGGTTTGGTGACTTTGCGCCTCCACAGGCGCGACATAGCCTTCGGGGGAATTCTTGTTGTTCTTGCGCATGATATGCTGCTTCAACCTTGTGAACAATTGTACAAAGTTTAATCAATATATCTCGAAGGGTATTGAAGTTATGGCGATCACAAGATAGTCATACTATTTTTTTTTGAAGGGGAGATAACTAAAAAAAAACATGGCACCAAGGGTTGTTGTTATTGCCCATGACATGCCGTCTCAACATTGTTTACAATTTTGTCAAGTATCATCAATATATCTCGAAGGATATTGGAGTTATAGAGATCACAAGACATCCATTCTATTTTATTGGAAGAGGAGATAACTGAAATACCATGGTGCCCAGGGTCGTGGTTCTTGTGCAAGACACGCCGTCTCAACATTGTTTACCATTGTGCCAAGTATCATCAATATACGGACGACCGGACGCCAAGCCGATCGCTATATAGACATAGACATAGACATAGACATAGAAGATTTATTTTCTGTCGAATATAGCAACATATTTAACATATCCCCCGAATCTATTCGGCCGGGGGATGAAAAGGAAATTATCTTTCACAGACTGGTCCACAGCTCTTCATTTCTTTGTATAAATTTACATGTATATGTCTTGAACAAATAGTCCGTAACTAATCATATTGCATTTCTGTGCAGTCTGATCAGAGTATTTGCTATGCGTCCTGTGGATGAAGAGAGATGCGTGACGATGCGACTCATTTTGTTAAATATTTCGACAGTCCTCGAAGGCTGGCTCATTTGGCCGAGTGGTTAAGACCTCTAGTCTGTAGTGCTCTAAAGGTTCATGACATGCAGCGCACAGCACGTGCAATTTCTCCAAGATTTCGGGAATTTATAGGTAATTAATATTTTTACGTAGAATTGCTATTGTTTAGGCATTATCATCTTATTGCATAGACAAATATTGCAATGTACATTTGAATAACTTACACACATTAAAAACGACATCCCATACAGTCAAAACAAAGTATCTTCGACAAGTTATACAGTAAATATGAGACACACCATACAGTCAGAATTTTTTTGGGATGTTCAGTCTTGCTCTTCGTGTGATTTCGTATGGAATTATAGAGGCACTTATTTTTAGTATAACTCATTATAGATTATTAATCTATATTAAAACTGTCTTAAAAGGTATTTTTCTTTTGATTAAAGCTCTCAATTGGTCGATTTTCTGGTCACAGGTAAGGTGTGATTTTTTCAAACACTAGTGATTTGCAGCTGAAAAATAGATTAAAAGCATAGAAAACGACATCTTGCCGTGCCCAAAGATGGTCAGTATGGAAAACAGAATAAATAAAACACACTTACCAAGTTGTTTATGTCCAAAAAAATAAATATACAAATATAGAAGACAGACCACGCACATACACCTTCAAGGTCATAACAAAAGACAAGGATCTGTCCACTATACAGATCGGAACATCCGGGTTAAGTGTACTGTACGCTCCCAACCAGTGATACCTGGTCGGATGCTTTCATTAACTTTATTCTGGTTTATATTCAGAAACACAAGGACAAGGCATCAGATCTGCTGAAATATATGTCAATCATACGGGGGGCTGCAGCAAATAATCCGATAAGTAAATGGCTAGGCTATGACACTCAATTTAGGCTGCGTATGGGTAACGATCCGACTAGGCCTTGGTCGCAGATTGATGGCCATTTGTGGCTGTCTTGCGGTTTATCTGGTGATCTGTCGGCCACCTCACAGCAAAACGCGCCTTGTTATGAGTACAACTTTAGAGGGTCATGTACACGGCTGCAATGTGCATACGCTCACGTGTGCATAAAGTGCAAAGTAGCACATCCTGCTTCTTCCTGCAATCTCTTTAAGGAGCAAAGATTCCGCCCTAGATACAGTTATGCAGCTAACAGGCCTACTGCTAATTTCTCCCCGAATGTGGCCACATCAGGGTTCAGGCCATTCCGGCCAAGCACTGGTCACCCTCGTCCTTCTAGGCCTTTTCGTCAGCCACGACCCCAAGGCAGATTTATGGGTCCTTGGAAAAACGCCAATTAAAGTAGAGGCTTTAAGAGCAAATTTGTCTGAGTATCCTAACCATCGTGATGCATAATTTTTGTTGGAGGGGTTCTCCACCGGTTTTCGGATTAATTGTGAAGGTCCAAGATTGTCGGCTTCATGTAAAAATTTGAAATCAGTGTTGCAGAATGAGGACGTCGCATGGGATAAAGTAATGGAAGAGGTCCAGCTAGGCAGAATAGCGGGTCCTTTTTCTTACAAGCCAATCTCAAATCTCAGATGTTCCCCAGTGGGGCTGATTCCAAAGAAAACCGGGGGATTTCGCCTAATAACACATTTGTCATACCCTTTAGGAAGTAGTGTCAATGACGTCATAGATCCTGCTTTGGCTACAGTGCAGTATTCTTGCTTTGATGCAGTAATTATGATCAAAAGGCTAGGAAAAGGGGCTTTAATTGGTAAAACTGACTGCAAAAGTGCCTTTCGTCTGTTACCCTGCTATTTAGGGGACATTGACCTGCTTGGGTTTACATTGCGGGGTCAGTACTTTGTGGATAAAATGGTTCTAATGGGTCTAAAAATCGCCTGCAAGTGTTGGGAATGCTTTGCACAGTTTTTGAACTGGTTAATTTGCCAAAGAACAGGATCTGGGGACATTGATCACTATCTTGACGACTATATCTTTGCTGCGAGGGGTCATTCGGACATATGTCAAAGCTTAATGCGAGAATTTCTAGTCATGTGTAAGGAACTAGGTGTACCGATTGCCCAGGAAAAGACTGAGGGTCCTTCTACGTCGTTGGTGTTTTTGGGATATGTACTAGACACAATAAAGTTTGAAATTCGTATTCCGGATGAAAAAATCAAACGTTTGTTGGGCTTGATCCAAAATGCATTAAGTCGGAAAAAGCTTACGTTGAAGGAACTTCAGTCTCTTACCGGGTCTCTACAGTTTTGTGCAAAAGCAATGCCATCAGCACGAGCCTTTATACGGCGTATGTATGCCTCAATGTCAACAGTTGTAAAACCTCATCACCGCATTAGGTTAACTCGGGGCATCAAATATGATCTTAGGATGTGGCAAACTTTCTTGTGTAGTTTCAATGGGGTGTCATACATGTTAGATGCTGAATGGGTCTCTTCAGCAAAATTGCAATTATATACAGATAGTGCGGGGGGTGCCGGTATGGGTTGTAGCTGTTACATGGATGGGTCCTGGGCTTTTTTGCAGTGGCCTGAAGCATGGGCAGAATCTGATATTTTGAAGGATATCACATTCCTTGAAATGGTCCCCATTGCACTCGCAGTTATGCTGTGGAAAAGTCGTTTCAGAGGTTTGCGCATCCAGTTTTGCACGGATAATATGGCCTGCTTGCATATACTGAACTCTACGTCTGGAAAATCAGAGCGGGTTATGAAACTGGTCAGGGCAATAGTATTGTGGTCACTTCACTTTGATTTCCATATTAATGCGGTGCATGTAAAATCAGCTGACAATTTCACAGATTCTATTTCTCGCAAACAGTGGGCCAAATTCAAGTCTCTTCAACCTCAAGCGGATTCAGAGTAGAAGTAAAACAAAGATCAGGAATTGATACAATTAACTTACTCCATCCATAAAAGACACCAAAGGGAAAGAAATACAAACATTAAGCGACCACACCATAATGGAAACCTAAACAAAGGAAGGCCATATGGACAGTTACTTTCCCACAAAATGGCCATATGGCCATCCAAAATTAAAAGACACAAGTGATACACACAGTAAGTAACAAACAATAACATAAATAAATCGCCACAGAAGAGCCGCCTTGGAACGGTCAGTGGAAGATTTCCACTGGTGGGCTTAAATCGATTTTACGTGGCCACAATCCTCGCCCTTACTTCCGTCGCGATTTAGACAAATAATTTGTTCAGTCCGCATGAAGGCCTCCTAACTCATCAGTGCAACATCTCCGTGAACACAGAAATCAAAGAACCACAGAGGTGAGACAACGGTGAGGACTCGACAGCAAGAAACCACTGAAATGCTGGAGCAAAAGAAAACCAACAGTTAGACTCCGATGAGCCCGACCAGAGACAGAGCATCAGGCACCAACCAACATTATCTCTTTAATTTTCAATAAGCCTTTACGTTGGAGCCGTCATAGAATCTGAGGCCTGACCCACCGGCGTGCAATTAAAGAGGGAAGCAAAGTTGCCAACCGTGATTGGGTTAACTACCATGCATGCAGTCTGTCGTATAATATCCATGTTGTACCCAATCTTTTTATATCGAAGAATGATTTTACGAAATTGGGTGCTGAAGTCATCGCGGTTATATATTTTTCTGAATTTATATACTAAGTCACCCGTCACCATAAAATTCGGGTTCCGATAGACCTTGTTGCAGAAGAGATTTAAGTCCAATATTGAATTTTGAAATTAAATCAGAATGGCGTCTATACTATTTTGAAAAGGCTTTGCGTAGTTTATGGTACCGATAACCCTGATTAAGAAGTTAAGCCGTTAATAATTTATTACGAGTGTTGAAGTCAGTTACATGACTACACACTCTAGCAAATCGAATTAATTGCGAAATATAAACGCCATAGGATGGCGCACGAGGAACATCACCATCCAAAAAAGGAAAATTTACAATCTCAAAATCAAAGTCATCGCGTTTATCATAAATTTTGCACGAAACAAAGTAGAAGTAAAACAAAGATCAGGAATTGATACAATTAACTTACTCCATCCATAAAAGACACCAAAGGGAAAGAAATACAAACATTAAGCGACCAGACCATAATGGAAACCTAAACAAAGGAAGGCCATATGGACAGTTACTTTCCCACAAAATGGCCATATGGCCATCCAAAATTAAAAGGCACAAGTGATACACACAGTAAGTAACAAACAACAACATAAATAAATCGCCACAGAAGAGCCGCCTTGGAACGGTCAGTGGAAGATTTCCACTGGGGGGCTTAAATCGATTTTACGTGGCCAAAATCCTCGCCCTTACTTCCGTCGCGATTTAGACAAAAAATTTTTTGTTCAGTCCGCATGAAGGCCTCCTAACTCATCAGTGCAACATCTCCGTGAACACAGAAATCAAAGAACCACAGAGGTGAGACAACGGTGAGGACTCGACAGCAAGAAACCACTGAAATGCTGGAGCAAAAGAAAACCAACAATTAGACTCCGATGAGCCCGACCAGAGACAGAGCATCAGGCACCAACCAACATTATCTCTTTAATTTTCAATAAGCCTTTACGTTGGAGCCGTCATAGAATCTGAGGCCTGACCCACCGGCGTGCAATTAAAGAGGGAAGCAAAGTTGCCAACCGTGATTGGGTTAACTACCATGCATGCAGTCTGTCGTATAATATCCATGTTGTACCCAATCTTTTTATATCGAAGAATGATTTTACGAAATTGGGTGCTGAAGTCATTGCGGTTATATATTTTTCTGAATTTATATACTAAGTCACCATAAAATTCGGGTTCCGATAGACCTTGTTGCAGAAGAGATTTAAGTCCAATATTGAATTTTGAAATTAAATCAGAATGGCGTCTATAAAATTTTGAAAAGGCTTTGCGTAGTTTATGGTACCGATAACCCTGATTAAGGAGTTTGGCCGTTAATAATTTATTACGAGTGTTGAAGTCAGTTACATGACTACACACTCTAGCAAATCGAATTAATTGCGAAATATAAACGCCATAGGATGGCGCACGAGGAACATCACCATCCAAAAAAGGAAAATTTACAATCTCAAAATCAAAGTCATCGCGTTTATCATAAATTTTGCACGAAACAAATCCATCTACAATAGATAGATGTAAATCCAAAAACGGGGCCTCGGTATCAGAAGAATTTGCTTTATTTAACTGAAGTTCTAGGGGGTAAATCTGACTGATCAAACCATCAAAATAGGTATTATCAATATTTAATAAATCATCTAAATATCTAGAAGTAGAGCTAAAAGCTTCAATAATTTCAGATTGGTTATCAATGGAAAGCGACAAAATGAAGTCTCTTTCATAACAATACAAGAACAGATCAGCCACAAGAGGTGCGCAATTAGTACCCATCGGAATACCCACAATTTGTCTAAATAACTTAGTACCGAATCTAATATAAATATTGTCAAGTAGAAAGGTGAGGGCATCACACACTTTCTGACATGACCAAAGTGTATAATTCTTATGCTCTTTAGAAGTGAAAAATGCATTTCTGACATTACATGCAAGATAGAGAGAATCTTCTCTGTGAAAAGCCCATTCAATTAAATCATTAAGCTTTTCTTTTATAAGATTATGAGGAAGTGTAGTGTAAAGAGTGGAAAAATCGTAGGTAGACAGACTAGAAGCACGAAACTGTCTAGATTTCAATTTATTTAAAACCTCATTCGAATTTTTTATAGACCAAAACAGATTTCTTCCTGATCTTTCAAAGACTTTATCACAATATTTAATTACATGCGTTTTAATAGCAGTAAGACAGGAAGTTAATAATTTAGAAAGTTCAGTGGTAGTGCAAGAACTAGAATTTGCAATAAACCGTGCTTTGTAAGGTTTTTTATGAAGTTTTGGTAACCAGTATAGCGTAGGAAGCTTGTCTTGGCCTTCGTTAACACACACAGCAAACTTGGTGGCTGAAAGACAAACATGTTTATCTACTATAGCTCTCTCTTCAGCCAAAGGCTGAAGTTCATAGGCCTTAGTACCACCAAGCTCCTGCTTAAGCGTGTTAACATAGTGGAGCCGTCACACAACAACGACGTTGTTAGCGGCCTTGTCTGCAGGGGCCAAAACAAACTTCTTATGAAATTCTTGAATACCTAGTTTAAGATGACGTAAAGACGTCTTGGGCTTAGGAGGTAATAAGTTAGTATTTTGAGAATAGAAAGAAATGCGTTTATTCACTAGTCTTAAAATGCTAAGTTTCCAGTCCTTTAGGGCTTTACACTCAACATACTCTCGCTTACACCATCGATTACCGAATTCATTCAAGGAAGCAGCGATTTCATCTCTACATTTACTGAAATCAATTTTAGAAGGAAACCGATATTTCGGTCCTTTAGCAATTATATTCCTTATCCTAGAATCAGGAATAATTTTCAAATTGCCAGTAATTACATGACCAGCAGCAGGATAGCAATACTTTGAGTTTTTACAATCACATGAATCAGGAGTATTAGTATCAATATCAAGATCTGAAACAAGTTTATTGAAATTAAAAATGATAGATCTAACAGGTTTGTTATATTTATAGCAAATTATAGGTGTTTCAGTATTTTGAAAATAAGCAGGAATGGAAGAAAGCACCGATCTCTCACGGAAGATACTGGGCAAATCTATAAAATCCATACCCTTATTAATGAAGGATATTTTGAAGAAATGACGTTTATGATTAATTTCAGAATCAATGTAAGGACGGAGAGTATGCTGAGTATAGCCTCTAGTTAAGAGAGCCGCATCATATAACTGATGAGAACTATCGTAGAATTTATTCGCCTCGGTGTCCAGAAGACGTAAAACAGAAACGGGTAATGAACTTAAAAATGAAAGCATAGAGTGGCGTCCATGATTTAATAATATAATTGACAGTCACTTCAGTCTAGTATTGTTTCGTTTAAACGCACGTGATTTACGTTTAAAGTTACCATTTTTCCTGGTGCCGTGAGATCTAGTTCTGCGTTTTCGACATTCCAGGAGTGAGAAAATATCAAAGTCCGGCATTCTGGAAATATTACCCTCATGATAAATGTTGTCATTAAATCCCAGTGGAAAAGGGGTCTGTAAAAATTTAATCCATTTCAGTTCAGCTTCATGTCTTTTGATTATTTTGAATCTAGATGTAGAATTTGCATCGTAATAAAGTTTTTCCACTGGTTGTATAATAATGTTATTTACAGAATGACCTGTACGTCGAAAGTGACGGTACAAGAAAGTGTCAGTTTTCTTAGGCTTACTCATTCTACGATAATGCTCGTTCAATCTAGTTTTAAGCATGCGGTTAGTTTGACCGACGTACTGCATATTACAGTTTGCAGCACGTCAAGTAATTAGATAAATTAAATCTGTAGACTGTCATGTCAAATCAGACATGTTAACTACAGAGAAGCGTCTACCGTTTACAGATGAAGTAACGGTAGACGCAGTGCTTAAATGCGAACAACATCTGCACCTCTTGGCATTGCACTTAGAAATACTAGGATACATTCCACTTCTTTTCCACGGATTAGTATATTTTCGAAGGATGGGTGATTTGAGAGGAGATAGTCTTATACGAAGACTACTCCCAAAAACATTGGTATTGCCTGCTCCTTTGAGATTAACTGAAGTTACAGAAGACAAATTTAAGGGTCTAACCAATACCGAAGGCAACATAGTATTAAAGTTCTTAATAGAATGGGGAATCCGTACAGAAGAAGCAGAGTGTAACCTAAGGGGTGATATTGATATTTTAAATGCATTTGTAATACTCATTTTGGTTAGTAAGGTTGTGATACCGTCAAAACTAAAGCGATGTTCATACCGGTTATTAAATAAATAAAATTATTGAAGAAGATTCCTTCGAATAGAAGGAAGGTACAACAAAAGCCCACAAAACATACTAGTCTACTTAAAGTACAGGGATGTCAAACAAGCAGTTGTTATACAACGAGGAACGAACATCGGTTTAATAATGACCTTCAACAGGTATCTAAAGGATGTCAATTGATGGAACAGTGAAAAGCAATTGCATAAGCAATCCCTGAGGATTGGAAAAATAAGAGCATTAAATGCATGTACGGGGAGACCTTTTACAGCCGCCACACGGCACAAACAAAACAGCCCTGATATGCAAAGTAGAAGTAAAACAAAGATCAGGAATTGATACAATTAACTTACTCCATCCATAAAAGACACCAAAGGGAAAGAAATACAAACATTAAGCGACCAGACCATAATGGAAACCTAAACAAAGGAAGGCCATATGGACAGTTACTTTCCCACAAAATGGCCATATGGCCATCCAAAATTAAAAGGCACAAGTGATACACACAGTAAGTAACAAACAACAACATAAATAAATCGCCACAGAAGAGCCGCCTTGGAACGGTCAGTGGAAGATTTCCACTGGGGGGCTTAAATCGATTTTACGTGGCCACAATCCTCGCCCTTACTTCCGTCGCGATTTAGACAAAAAATTTTGTTCAGTCCGCATGAAGGCCTCCTAACTCATCAGTGCAACATCTCCGTGAACACAGAAATCAAAGAACCACAGAGGTGAGACAACGGTGAGGACTCGACAGCAAGAAACCACTGAAATGCTGGAGCAAAAGAAAACCAACAATTAGACTCCGATGAGCCCGACCAGAGACAGAGCATCAGGCACCAACCAACATTATCTCTTTAATTTTCAATAAGCCTTTACGTTGGAGCCGTCATAGAATCTGAGGCCTGACCCACCGGCGTGCAATTAAAGAGGGAAGCAAAGTTGCCAACCGTGATTGGGTTAACTACCATGCATGCAGTCTGTCGTATAATATCCATGTTGTACCCAATCTTTTTATATCGAAGAATGATTTTACGAAATTGGGTGCTGAAGTCATTGCGGTTATATATTTTTCTGAATTTATATACTAAGTCACCATAAAATTCGGGTTCCGATAGACCTTGTTGCAGAAGAGATTTAAGTCCAATATTGAATTTTGAAATTAAATCAGAATGGCGTCTATAAAATTTTGAAAAGGCTTTGCGTAGTTTATGGTACCGATAACCCTGATTAAGGAGTTTGGCCGTTAATAATTTATTACGAGTGTTGAAGTCAGTTACATGACTACACACTCTAGCAAATCGAATTAATTGCGAAATATAAACGCCATAGGATGGCGCACGAGGAACATCACCATCCAAAAAAGGAAAATTTACAATCTCAAAATCAAAGTCATCGCGTTTATCATAAATTTTGCACGAAACAAATCCATCTACAATAGATAGATGTAAATCCAAAAACGGGGCCTCGGTATCAGAAGAATTTGCTTTATTTAACTGAAGTTCTAGGGGGTAAATCTGACTGATCAAACCATCAAAATAGGTATTATTCAATATTTAATAAATCATCTAAATATCTAGAAGTAGAGCTAAAAGCTTCAATAATTTCAGATTGGTTATCAATGGAAAGCGACAAAATGAAGTCTCTTTCATAACAATACAAGAACAGATCAGCCACAAGAGGTGCGCAATTAGTACCCATCGGAATACCCACAATTTGTCTAAATAACTTAGTACCGAATCTAATATAAATATTGTCAAGTAGAAAGGTGAGGGCATCACACACTTTCTGACATGACCAAAGTGTATAATTCTTATGCTCTTTAGAAGTGAAAAATGCATTTCTGACATTACATGCAAGATAGAGAGAATCTTCTCTGTGAAAAGCCCATTCAATTAAATCATTAAGGTTTTTTCTTTTATAAGATTATGAGGAAGTGTAGTGTAAAGAGTGGAAAAATCGTAGGTAGACAGACTAGAAGCACGAAACTGTCTAGATTTCAATTTATTTAAAACCTCATTCGAATTTTTTATAGACCAAAACAGATTTCTTCCTGATCTTTCAAAGACTTTATCACAATATTTAATTACATGCGTTTTAATAGCAGTAAGACAGGAAGTTAATAATTTAGAAAGTTCAGTGGTAGTGCAAGAACTAGAATTTGCAATAAACCGTGCTTTGTAAGGTTTTTTATGAAGTTTTGGTAACCAGTATAGCGTAGGAAGCTTGTCTTGGCCTTCGTTAACACACACAGCAAACTTGGTGGCTGAAAGACAAACATGTTTATCTACTATAGCTCTCTCTTCAGCCAAAGGCTGAAGTTCATAGGCCTTAGTACCACCAAGCTCCTGCTTAAGCGTGTTAACATAGTGGAGCCGTCACACAACAACGACGTTGTTAGCGGCCTTGTCTGCAGGGGCCAAAACAAACTTCTTATGAAATTCTTGAATACCTAGTTTAAGATGACGTAAAGACGTCTTGGGCTTAGGAGGTAATAAGTTAGTATTTTGAGAATAGAAAGAAATGCGTTTATTCACTAGTCTTAAAATGCTAAGTTTCCAGTCCTTTAGGGCTTTACACTCAACATACTCTCGCTTACACCATCGATTACCGAATTCATTCAAGGAAGCAGCGATTTCATCTCTACATTTACTGAAATCAATTTTAGAAGGAAACCGATATTTCGGTCCTTTAGAAATTATATTCCTTATCCTAGAATCAGGAATAATTTTCAAATTGCCAGTAATTACATGACCAGCAGCAGGATAGCAATACTTTGAGTTTTTACAATCACATGAATCAGGAGTATTAGTATCAATATCAAGATCTGAAACAAGTTTATTGAAATTAAAAATGATAGATCTAACAGGTTTGTTATATTTATAGCAAATTATAGGTGTTTCAGTATTTTGAAAATAAGCAGGAATGGAAGAAAGCACCGATCTCTCACGGAAGATACTGGGCAAATCTATAAAATCCATACCCTTATTAATGAAGGATATTTTGAAGAAATGACGTTTATGATTAATTTCAGAATCAATGTAAGGACGGAGAGTATGCTGAGTATAGCCTCTAGTTAAGAGAGCCGCATCATATAACTGATGAGAACTATCGTAGAATTTATTCGCCTCGGTGTCCAGAAGACGTAAAACAGAAACGGGTAATGAACTTAAAAATGAAAGCATAGAGTGGCGTCCATGATTTAATAATATAATTGACAGTCACTTCAGTCTAGTATTGTTTCGTTTAAACGCACGTGATTTACGTTTAAAGTTACCATTTTTCCTGGTGCCGTGAGATCTAGTTCTGCGTTTTCGACATTCCAGGAGTGAGAAAATATCAAAGTCCGGCATTCTGGAAATATTACCCTCATGATAAATGTTGTCATTAAATCCCAGTGGAAAAGGGGTCTGTAAAAATTTAATCCATTTCAGTTCAGCTTCATGTCTTTTGATTATTTTGAATCTAGATGTAGAATTTGCATCGTAATAAAGTTTTTCCACTGGTTGTATAATAATGTTATTTACAGAATGACCTGTACGTCGAAAGTGACGGTACAAGAAAGTGTCAGTTTTCTTAGGCTTACTCATTCTACGATAATGCTCGTTCAATCTAGTTTTAAGCATGCGGTTAGTTTGACCGACGTACTGCATATTACAGTTTGCAGCACGTCAAGTAATTAGATAAATTAAATCTGTAGACTGTCATGTCAAATCAGACATGTTAACTACAGAGAAGCGTCTACCGTTTACAGATGAAGTAACGGTAGACGCAGTGCTTAAATGCGAACAACATCTGCACCTCTTGGCATTGCACTTAGAAATACTAGGATACATTCCACTTCTTTTCCACGGATTAGTATATTTTCGAAGGATGGGTGATTTGAGAGGAGATAGTCTTATACGAAGACTACTCCCAAAAACATTGGTATTGCCTGCTCCTTTGAGATTAACTGAAGTTACAGAAGACAAATTTAAGGGTCTAACCAATACCGAAGGCAACATAGTATTAAAGTTCTTAATAGAATGGGGAATCCGTACAGAAGAAGCAGAGTGTAACCTAAGGGGTGATATTGATATTTTAAATGCATTTGTAATACTCATTTTGGTTAGTAAGGTTGTGATACCGTCAAAACTAAAGCGATGTTCATACCGGTTATTAAATAAATAAAATTATTGAAGAAGATTCCTTCGAATAGAAGGAAGGTACAACAAAAGCCCACAAAACATACTAGTCTACTTAAAGTACAGGGATGTCAAACAAGCAGTTGTTATACAACGAGGAACGAACATCGGTTTAATAATGACCTTCAACAGGTATCTAAAGGATGTCAATTGATGGAACAGTGAAAAGCAATTGCATAAGCAATCCCTGAGGATTGGAAAAATAAGAGCATTAAATGCATGTACGGGGAGACCTTTTACAGCCGCCACACGGCACAAACAAAACAGCCCTGATATGCAAAGTAGAAGTAAAACAAAGATCAGGAATTGATACAATTAACTTACTCCATCCATAAAAGACACCAAAGGGAAAGAAATACAAACATTAAGCGACCAGACCATAATGGAAACCTAAACAAAGGAAGGCCATATGGACAGTTACTTTCCCACAAAATGGCCATATGGCCATCCAAAATTAAAAGGCACAAGTGATACACACAGTAAGTAACAAACAACAACATAAATAAATCGCCACAGAAGAGCCGCCTTGGAACGGTCAGTGGAAGATTTCCACTGGGGGGCTTAAATCGATTTTACGTGGCCACAATCCTCGCCCTTACTTCCGTCGCGATTTAGACAAAAAATTTTGTTCAGTCCGCATGAAGGCCTCCTAACTCATCAGTGCAACATCTCCGTGAACACAGAAATCAAAGAACCACAGAGGTGAGACAACGGTGAGGACTCGACAGCAAGAAACCACTGAAATGCTGGAGCAAAAGAAAACCAACAATTAGACTCCGATGAGCCCGACCAGAGACAGAGCATCAGGCACCAACCAACATTATCTCTTTAATTTTCAATAAGCCTTTACGTTGGAGCCGTCATAGAATCTGAGGCCTGACCCACCGGCGTGCAATTAAAGAGGGAAGCAAAGTTGCCAACCGTGATTGGGTTAACTACCATGCATGCAGTCTGTCGTATAATATCCATGTTGTACCCAATCTTTTTATATCGAAGAATGATTTTACGAAATTGGGTGCTGAAGTCATTGCGGTTATATATTTTTCTGAATTTATATACTAAGTCACCATAAAATTCGGGTTCCGATAGACCTTGTTGCAGAAGAGATTTAAGTCCAATATTGAATTTTGAAATTAAATCAGAATGGCGTCTATAAAATTTTGAAAAGGCTTTGCGTAGTTTATGGTACCGATAACCCTGATTAAGGAGTTTGGCCGTTAATAATTTATTACGAGTGTTGAAGTCAGTTACATGACTACACACTCTAGCAAATCGAATTAATTGCGAAATATAAACGCCATAGGATGGCGCACGAGGAACATCACCATCCAAAAAAGGAAAATTTACAATCTCAAAATCAAAGTCATCGCGTTTATCATAAATTTTGCACGAAACAAATCCATCTACAATAGATAGATGTAAATCCAAAAACGGGGCCTCGGTATCAGAAGAATTTGCTTTATTTAACTGAAGTTCTAGGGGGTAAATCTGACTGATCAAACCATCAAAATAGGTATTATCAATATTTAATAAATCATCTAAATATCTAGAAGTAGAGCTAAAAGCTTCAATAATTTCAGATTGGTTATCAATGGAAAGCGACAAAATGAAGTCTCTTTCATAACAATACAAGAACAGATCAGCCACAAGAGGTGCGCAATTAGTACCCATCGGAATACCCACAATTTGTCTAAATAACTTAGTACCGAATCTAATATAAATATTGTCAAGTAGAAAGGTGAGGGCATCACACACTTTCTGACATGACCAAAGTGTATAATTCTTATGCTCTTTAGAAGTGAAAAATGCATTTCTGACATTACATGCAAGATAGAGAGAATCTTCTCTGTGAAAAGCCCATTCAATTAAATCATTAAGGTTTTTTCTTTTATAAGATTATGAGGAAGTGTAGTGTAAAGAGTGGAAAAATCGTAGGTAGACAGACTAGAAGCACGAAACTGTCTAGATTTCAATTTATTTAAAACCTCATTCGAATTTTTTATAGACCAAAACAGATTTCTTCCTGATCTTTCAAAGACTTTATCACAATATTTAATTACATGCGTTTTAATAGCAGTAAGACAGGAAGTTAATAATTTAGAAAGTTCAGTGGTAGTGCAAGAACTAGAATTTGCAATAAACCGTGCTTTGTAAGGTTTTTTATGAAGTTTTGGTAACCAGTATAGCGTAGGAAGCTTGTCTTGGCCTTCGTTAACACACACAGCAAACTTGGTGGCTGAAAGACAAACATGTTTATCTACTATAGCTCTCTCTTCAGCCAAAGGCTGAAGTTCATAGGCCTTAGTACCACCAAGCTCCTGCTTAAGCGTGTTAACATAGTGGAGCCGTCACACAACAACGACGTTGTTAGCGGCCTTGTCTGCAGGGGCCAAAACAAACTTCTTATGAAATTCTTGAATACCTAGTTTAAGATGACGTAAAGACGTCTTGGGCTTAGGAGGTAATAAGTTAGTATTTTGAGAATAGAAAGAAATGCGTTTATTCACTAGTCTTAAAATGCTAAGTTTCCAGTCCTTTAGGGCTTTACACTCAACATACTCTCGCTTACACCATCGATTACCGAATTCATTCAAGGAAGCAGCGATTTCATCTCTACATTTACTGAAATCAATTTTAGAAGGAAACCGATATTTCGGTCCTTTAGAAATTATATTCCTTATCCTAGAATCAGGAATAATTTTCAAATTGCCAGTAATTACATGACCAGCAGCAGGATAGCAATACTTTGAGTTTTTACAATCACATGAATCAGGAGTATTAGTATCAATATCAAGATCTGAAACAAGTTTATTGAAATTAAAAATGATAGATCTAACAGGTTTGTTATATTTATAGCAAATTATAGGTGTTTCAGTATTTTGAAAATAAGCAGGAATGGAAGAAAGCACCGATCTCTCACGGAAGATACTGGGCAAATCTATAAAATCCATACCCTTATTAATGAAGGATATTTTGAAGAAATGACGTTTATGATTAATTTCAGAATCAATGTAAGGACGGAGAGTATGCTGAGTATAGCCTCTAGTTAAGAGAGCCGCATCATATAACTGATGAGAACTATCGTAGAATTTATTCGCCTCGGTGTCCAGAAGACGTAAAACAGAAACGGGTAATGAACTTAAAAATGAAAGCATAGAGTGGCGTCCATGATTTAATAATATAATTGACAGTCACTTCAGTCTAGTATTGTTTCGTTTAAACGCACGTGATTTACGTTTAAAGTTACCATTTTTCCTGGTGCCGTGAGATCTAGTTCTGCGTTTTCGACATTCCAGGAGTGAGAAAATATCAAAGTCCGGCATTCTGGAAATATTACCCTCATGATAAATGTTGTCATTAAATCCCAGTGGAAAAGGGGTCTGTAAAAATTTAATCCATTTCAGTTCAGCTTCATGTCTTTTGATTATTTTGAATCTAGATGTAGAATTTGCATCGTAATAAAGTTTTTCCACTGGTTGTATAATAATGTTATTTACAGAATGACCTGTACGTCGAAAGTGACGGTACAAGAAAGTGTCAGTTTTCTTAGGCTTACTCATTCTACGATAATGCTCGTTCAATCTAGTTTTAAGCATGCGGTTAGTTTGACCGACGTACTGCATATTACAGTTTGCAGCACGTCAAGTAATTAGATAAATTAAATCTGTAGACTGTCATGTCAAATCAGACATGTTAACTACAGAGAAGCGTCTACCGTTTACAGATGAAGTAACGGTAGACGCAGTGCTTAAATGCGAACAACATCTGCACCTCTTGGCATTGCACTTAGAAATACTAGGATACATTCCACTTCTTTTCCACGGATTAGTATATTTTCGAAGGATGGGTGATTTGAGAGGAGATAGTCTTATACGAAGACTACTCCCAAAAACATTGGTATTGCCTGCTCCTTTGAGATTAACTGAAGTTACAGAAGACAAATTTAAGGGTCTAACCAATACCGAAGGCAACATAGTATTAAAGTTCTTAATAGAATGGGGAATCCGTACAGAAGAAGCAGAGTGTAACCTAAGGGGTGATATTGATATTTTAAATGCATTTGTAATACTCATTTTGGTTAGTAAGGTTGTGATACCGTCAAAACTAAAGCGATGTTCATACCGGTTATTAAATAAATAAAATTATTGAAGAAGATTCCTTCGAATAGAAGGAAGGTACAACAAAAGCCCACAAAACATCCTAGTCTACTTAAAGTACAGGGATGTCAAACAAGCAGTTGTTATACAACGAGGAACGAACATCGGTTTAATAATGACCTTCAACAGGTATCTAAAGGATGTCAATTGATGGAACAGTGAAAAGCAATTGCATAAGCAATCCCTGAGGATTGGAAAAATAAGAGCATTAAATGCATGTACGGGGAGACCTTTTACAGCCGCCACACGGCACAAACAAAACAGCCCTGATATGCAAAGTAGAAGTAAAACAAAGATCAGGAATTGATACAATTAACTTACTCCATCCATAAAAGACACCAAAGGGAAAGAAATACAAACATTAAGCGACCAGACCATAATGGAAACCTAAACAAAGGAAGGCCATATGGACAGTTACTTTCCCACAAAATGGCCATATGGCCATCCAAAATTAAAAGGCACAAGTGATACACACAGTAAGTAACAAACAACAACATAAATAAATCGCCACAGAAGAGCCGCCTTGGAACGGTCAGTGGAAGATTTCCACTGGGGGGCTTAAATCGATTTTACGTGGCCACAATCCTCGCCCTTACTTCCGTCGCGATTTAGACAAAAAATTTTGTTCAGTCCGCATGAAGGCCTCCTAACTCATCAGAGCAACATCTCCGTGAACACAGAAATCAAAGAACCACAGAGGTGAGACAACGGTGAGGACTCGACAGCAAGAAACCACTGAAATGCTGGAGCAAAAGAAAACCAACAATTAGACTCCGATGAGCCCGACCAGAGACAGAGCATCAGGCACCAACCAACATTATCTCTTTAATTTTCAATAAGCCTTTACGTTGGAGCCGTCATAGAATCTGAGGCCTGACCCACCGGCGTGCAATTAAAGAGGGAAGCAAAGTTGCCAACCGTGATTGGGTTAACTACCATGCATGCAGTCTGTCGTATAATATCCATGTTGTACCCAATCTTTTTATATCGAAGAATGATTTTACGAAATTGGGTGCTGAAGTCATTGCGGTTATATATTTTTCTGAATTTATATACTAAGTCACCATAAAATTCGGGTTCCGATAGACCTTGTTGCAAAAGAGATTTAAGTCCAATATTGAATTTTGAAATTAAATCAGAATGGCGTCTATAAAATTTTGAAAAGGCTTTGCGTAGTTTATGGTACCGATAACCCTGATTAAGGAGTTTGGCCGTTAATAATTTATTACGAGTGTTGAAGTCAGTTACATGACTACACACTCTAGCAAATCGAATTAATTGCGAAATATAAACGCCATAGGATGGCGCACGAGGAACATCACCATCCAAAAAAGGAAAATTTACAATCTCAAAATCAAAGTCATCGCGTTTATCATAAATTTTGCACGAAACAAATCCATCTACAATAGATAGATGTAAATCCAAAAACGGGGCCTCGGTATCAGAAGAATTTGCTTTATTTAACTGAAGTTCTAGGGGGTAAATCTGACTGATCAAACCATCAAAATAGGTATTATCAATATTTAATAAATCATCTAAATATCTAGAAGTAGAGCTAAAAGCTTCAATAATTTCAGATTGGTTATTAATGGAAAGCGACAAAATGAAGTCTCTTTCATAACAATACAAGAACAGATCAGCCACAAGAGGTGCGCAATTAGTACCCATCGGAATACCCACAATTTGTCTAAATAACTTAGTACCGAATCTAATATAAATATTGTCAAGTAGAAAGGTGAGGGCATCACACACTTTCTGACATGACCAAAGTGTATAATTCTTATGCTCTTTAGAAGTGAAAAATGCATTTCTGACATTACATGCAAGATAGAGAGAATCTTCTCTGTGAAAAGCCCATTCAATTAAATCATTAAGCTTTTCTTTTATAAGATTATGAGGAAGTGTAGTGTAAAGAGTGGAAAAATCGTAGGTAGACAGACTAGAAGCACGAAACTGTCTAGATTTCAATTTATTTAAAACCTCATTCGAATATTTTATAGACCAAAACAGATTTCTTCCTGATCTTTCAAAGACTTTATCACAATATTTAATTACATGCGTTTTAATAGCAGTAAGACAGGAAGTTAATAATTTAGAAAGTTCAGTGGTAGTGCAAGAACTAGAATTTGCAATAAACCGTGCTTTGTAAGGTTTTTTATGAAGTTTTGGTAACCAGTATAGCGTAGGAAGCTTGTCTTGGCCTTCGTTAACACACACAGCAAACTTGGTGGCTGAAAGACAAACATGTTTATCTACTATAGCTCTCTCTTCAGCCAAAGGCTGAAGTTCATAGGCCTTAGTACCACCAAGCTCCTGCTTAAGCGTGTTAACATAGTGGAGCCGTCACACAACAACGACGTTGTTAGCGGCCTTGTCTGCAGGGGCCAAAACAAACTTCTTATGAAATTCTTGAATACCTAGTTTAAGATGACGTAAAGACGTCTTGGGCTTAGGAGGTAATAAGTTAGTATTTTGAGAATAAGCGTGTTAACATAGTGGAGCCAAGCCTGTTCCAGTTCCAGGGGAGTTTTGGGATCTCTTGCCGGTGAAGTAGACAGTCTCATCAATGCGTCCATGTCTCACAATACAGTAAAGGCATACAAAACAGCAATTTCTTCGTTTGATTCTTTTCGCCTGGAAAATAGTATTCCACAAATTTGGCCTGCTTCGCTGGAGAGCATTGTAAATTATATTGCTTACTTGTCATTAAATGGCTATACACACAATACTGCAAACTTATACATAGCTGGCATTTCCTTCTATTTTAAGATAAATGGCTGGTCTGATCTTACTCAAACTTTTATAGTTAGGAAAATGCTGAGAGGTTATAGTAAGTACCACTCCCGTAAAGACGTGAGAGAACCAGTCACTTTGGACATGCTGAAAGCTTTTCCAAGTGCACTAAAACAAGTAACACAATCAGTCTATGAAGCTTTGCTTTTTCAAGCAATGTTTTCAACATGTTTGTTCGGGCTGATGCGTACTGGAGAAATTGTGGTTCAATCAAAAGGAAGTGATTTTTCCAAGGTAGTTCAATTTGATGATGTTTCCATTACAAGTTCTGAAGTCTGGATAAATGTCAGGTTTTCAAAAACTGATCAGTCAGGCCACTCTGTCACATTGGTTCTCACCCCATGCTCAGATAAACAGGTATGTCCAGTTGCTCTCCTTTCAAATTACGTTCAGTATAGGCCAAAATGTAGTGGTCCTTTCTTTTGTCATTTCAATGGCCTACCAGTTACTCGTTTTCAGTTTTCTGCGGTCTTGGGTAAGTCAATAAGCTTCCTTGGGATCAAACAGGTTGTGCGCCCCCATTCGTTTCGCATTGGGGCAGCTACGCTACTATTAAGCGTTACATTAGGTTGGACAAATTGCAGGCTTGAGTTAATAGTTTTGTAAAAATGTGGTACGTTTGCTAACATGACCCCCCCCCCATCCCACCCCCATACACACACACTTTAGTGTAGTCTCTGTCCCGTTGTCTTCTCCATGTTTCCTCTATTTTGGGATGGGAGATGGGGGAATTCAGAGAATTCATATAATTTTTTCTTTTGAAAAGTGGAGTTAGGGATTATAGAAAAGGTCTGCTGAGTGCCCAAGAATGAGTCAAACTTATGATACTAGGGCAGGATTTGTTGGAGCTAGCACCCACTTTTCATGTATAAGGCTCAAAGTTAAGGTCTTTATTATTGCTTAACACTTTTATGTTTGTAGGTCAAGCATTCATTTGGATGGTAGGGTCTTCACTTATATCCAGGGCCCACAATCATGTTAAACAGAGACCTATGGGGCAGGATTTGGCCCTTTTAAACAGATATGGAGTAAAAATCATCTGGGCAGGCCGCCCAGGCCTTCAGTTTAACTGTGTCATTAGTTTATGTGAAGCATTAAAAAATTGCTATCTTTCAATGGGGACCAATGCGCCCTGTTTTCTCTTGATCCATGCGGGTGGAAACGATATTGGTAGAGTACCTACACAGCCACTCAGGCGCTACATTTGTGCAGTTTTTGAATACCTTACTAACTCCTTCCCTGTCACAAAAATTGTATGGTCTTGCATTTTACCTCGCCTTAGATGGCGTTATTCTGATGACACTGCGGCCATGGAGAGAGTCAGGGCAAGAATCAACAGGGCAGTTATTCAGTCAGTTGTTTCACGAGGGGGGTACGTCATTAAGCACCCAGATTTTCAAGATAGACATCCAACATTGTTCAGAGATGACTGTCACTTGTCTTTTATAGGGAATGATATATTTTTGAATACCTTTCAAGGAGCATTTGAAACATTAATCAACCATCCCGAAATCAAAATTTATCCAGTGGATTGATATTGTTATTTGAATTCGGTCGAGGCAAGGCGAAGGGTTTCAATGTAAATAGAATAAGAAACGAACCACAGATTCTCAGGGAATAATACCCATCTCAGTTTCCTGTTCCCAGAAGTGTCTCTGAGTATTTTAAGTGGCGGTGAGCGTCTTCGTCGGTCGCGCTTATATCAATCGCGACCGTTGAGGACGCTCATTGGCAAAAACACTTCTGGAACTATGTTAAGTGTAGTGTTAACTGCATGATTGCAGTTGGCCAGTAATGTTGACAGAACTTTCCATGATCTGCTTGTGTTTCCCCGGTGGATCATGCATAAAAAATCTGAGAATCTACGCATTGGTGAAGTTGACATTTTGTTGTGAAGTTGGCGTAGTGGTGAAGTTGGAATCATGTCGTGTTGACATGTATTTAATCCGTTTGTGCAGTTGACATTTAACTCTTGAAGTTGACAGGCTTCAGCTGCGTTGACATTTGAGTTACAGAACTTTATGAAGTTATGCTTCAGTTGTTGCAACAAGTTGCTCATTTGCATATATGCATATATATAAAAAGCACCCACCGTCATGGCCTTTCATTTGCCAAAAATAATAAATCAGTAAAGTAAGTTCTCTTGTTTTGTTAAGTCTCCCGGTCAACAACTATTCATCAGAAATAATGCATGACGTTATTATATTCTCAGAAGCGACGTCATATGATAAATTTGTAAAAATCCAAGCTCAGAAATGAAAGATATACAAGAAAAAAAATCTTCCAAAGGTACGAAAGGTAGATAGATTGATCTGTCCCTCGGAATCACGGTCCGACATCACTCGACAAGCCTGCTTTTGCCGGAAAAGTGACTCGTGGAAAGGATGTTCCTACCCCTCACCCTCATATAAAATTCTTCCGTTCTCATCACGAAAACAAGTCTATATAATTTTGACCCCCTTGAACCCCACTTTTATATAGAATAACTGGGGTTTACAGGGGTAAACTTTATTTTTCTTATTTCTGCTCTAAATGATAGATTGTGGGTACTCGTTAGAACCGCCACGATGAGGCGGTTCTAACGAGTACCCACAATCTAGATTTTGAGCAAAAATAAGAAAAAAATCACAATTTTTCGGCTCATAATTTTCCTTTTTTCGGCGGTAAAATTTACAATGTATTTGTATAGGCGTATTTTCGAAATATCTCCGCGCTAATGGCCGAGCTTGTCGCAATTCATGCATGTACATGTACATGCATACAGACTATTACGTGCAGGCACTCAACCTTAAGTCAACGTTGAAACAACGTTGATTCGTTGTGTTGGAACTTTGCCTTCAAATGGGCAAAATAAATTTTAAGGGCCTACGTTTTTATTTTTCGTTATTTATTTTGAATAAAAAAAATCTTTTATGAATTGTGTTAACTTTGTATTTGAATGTGAATGGTAATAATACATTGCATATTAAAACAGTTGTGTATTCAAGTTACATGTACGGGTTGTTTTGTTTGTTTGTTTTGGAATTTAACGACCCAGTCAACACTATTAAGGTCATTTTTGAGCCGGTCAGTTTGCCTATACACACTATTCCCGGGCAGACTTATACGTTTGTTTGTTTGTTTTGTTTGATTTGATGTTTAACGTCCCCTTCAACACTGTAAAGGTCATTTTGGAGACTTGCTTCCAATTTTGTGGGACTTTAACCCGACATTGAGATGAAACGACATCTCAAGCCCTGCCGCCCAATGAAACCAATAGTGTTTATAAGCATAGACTCGCACCGCTTTGCCTGGGCAGGCTTAGATCCTCTGAGCGGTTTACTAGTACTCGTGTGCGGTGGGTTTCAGCTCTGCGTGGAAGTATCATGCAGCCTATCTATTTCTTCAAGCCCCGATCGGCGGGGGCCGCAGACTTTTACATAAGTGGTGAACCAGTACAGTGCACATTCTTTCGACAGAAACTGACAACTGCCCTTTTTGAGTCAGCGGAAGGGAGAGAATGACCGTAGAAAATATTTCCTGGTCAATTTCCACCAAAGAATGTTGCCGACCCAGGCAGGTATCGAACCTGCGTCCAGTCAGACGCGTTCACAAGTCAGACGCGCATCCGACTGAGCTACAGGCCGGCGGAACGGCGGCTTTAGTTTGTTTATGTTGAGATGTTATGTCCCGGTCAACACTATTTAGGTCATTTTGAATGCCTGTAGAAAAAATATTTTTACTAACATTTCGCATAGCGGGTTACTTGCGAATTCTAAACCCACGACAAATCATCACGTAAACTCACGCCTATATTATTTTGACCCCCTCCCACCCCTGAACACCACTTTTATATAGTAAAACTGGGGTTTACAGGGGTAAACCTTAATTTTCTTTTTTCTGCTCTAAAATATAGATTGTGGGTACTCGTTAGAACCGCTTATTTTGGGCAGAAATAAGCAAAATATCATGACTTTTATCGGAAGATTTTCATTTTTTCGGCGGTAAAATTTACAATGTATTTGAATAGGCGTGTTTTCGTAATGAGCAACATGGCGGAATGAAACTTCGAAAGCTCGACCACGGATGGCTCGTTTACCAGGGATAATTCGAACTTGTTGTTAAGGGGAATGGGAAAACCTGGCAGATTTTTTCCGCAATTTTTTCAAAGCGAGACAACTTTCGGGGCTTCCTGTTCGCTTTTCTATAAGCCCAGTCGTTGTTGTTTTCCAGTTTCCCCTTGTCGCGGGTCGTCAGCTGGTAGGCTCCCAGGGAACGAATCCATGCTGGCACTACACCGTAGCCGTTCGGTGTTACGCCTATTCCCCGTTGCAGGTGAATAGGGGGACCATCGCTCGGCTCCAACCCATAAGCCCTGTCCCGCTGAAAAAGGGATCGACTCTTAAAGGAAAGAATTTACTCCTCAGGAGCAAATTCTTTCCTTTAAGAGTTGACCCCTATTGACATGGGAGACAAAAAATACTTTTGCAGGAGTTGACTCCCATGAAGGTGTTCCCATTCCCCTTAAGTCCCTGGAGAATTTCTCTCGCAGTTTTATTTAAGGTGTTAAGATGGCCACTGACCTTACGGTACGATAATAACCCGTGTGTCATTGAGCATTTTCCAAATCTCCAGAATGGTTACTTTTTGATGAAAATTTGTGATATTTTTCTTCTTTATACACCAAACATAGGTTTTGGATGCTCGTTAGAACCGCATCAATGAGGCGGTTCTAACGAGTACCTTAAACCTATGTTTCAGAGCAGAAATAAGAAAAATAATGTTTACCCCCTTAAACCCCAGTTTTCTCTATATAAAGCGGGGTTTAAGGGTGTGTTCATTTCACGGACCTGTTCACATGATGGGCATTATGATAACACACCCGCATGACGTAATGCGTTCTTTCATATCTCCAAAATGCGGACTTTGTCATGAAAACTTTTGATATGTTTCTTTTTATATACTCCATATTTTGGAGGTTCTAACGAGGAGCCAAAATCTAACACAGTTTTTTGTGCTCGAAAGAAATGCCTCATTGAGGAGGTTCTAACGAGTACATTACGAAAACACGCCTATACAATTACATTGTAAATTTTACCTCCGAAAAATCAACATTTTTAGATGAAAAATTGTGATATTTTTCTTATTTCTGCTCAAAATAAAGATTGTGGGTACTCGTTAGAACCGCCTCATCGCGGCGGTTCTAACGAGTAGCCACAATCTTTATTTTGTGCCAAAATCTATATTTTGTGGGTACTCGTTAGAACCGCCTCATCGAGGCGATTCTAACGAGTAGCCACAATCTATATTTTAGAGCAGAAATAAGAAAAATAAGGTTTACGTTAAACCCAGTTTTACTATATAAAAGTGGGGTCCAAGGGGGTAAAAATTATATAGGCATGTTTTCCTGATGTACCCAAAACCTATGTATCGGAGCATAAATAAGTAAAATAATATATACCCCATAAACCTTAGTTTTCCCTATGTTTGTTTGTTTGAGTTGAGGTTTACCATCCGCATCAACATTATTTAGGTCCTATTTAAGACGTTGCTTCCAATTTTGTGAATCGTTTACTTGACGATGAAATGAAATGACATCTCACGCCCTGCCACCCAATGAAACCAAAAGGCTTATATGCACTGGACGGTTTGACTCACATCACTTTGCCTGGGCAGGCTTAGTCTTTCTAAGCGGTTTACCAGTACTCATGTGTGGTCCGTTTCAGCTCTGCGTGGAAGCACCATGCAGCCCAATCTATTTTTCCAAGCTCTGATGGGCGGGGTGAGGTTTTCTTTATATTAAGTGGGGTTTAGAAGGGTGTTGACTGTTGATTACACTGATTCGTTAACATTATGAATGCAGCCAGGATATATAATACGAGGACTGTTCAAATGAATGCAAGTAGAACGTTTTCTCATGCACTAATGCGAAAATCGCCTGGAAATAAATATCACTGCGTAGAAAAACATTTTACCTATACATTGATACCAAACCTGTTAAAATCCGTCCACTTTAGCCATGTATATCGTTCGATAAACGCTGTCTACTCTTGTATACTAATACAAAACATGGTTGGAAGAAGGTCAGAGTACGCCGTGGAAATACGGTCCTATATTAAGAATCGTTGTATTCTTGGTATACGGTGCAAAGACATTTTTGATGAAATATGTTCGGTTTATGGGCATAATGAAATGTCTTTTCCGACAGTTTTTCGTTGGTTTAAGAAATTCAGCTGTGGGCTAGGCTCAACAGAAGATGCACCACATGATCGTCGGCCGAAAAGAGCAGCATCTGCCAAGATGGTTGCTAGAGTGAAAGAAATAGTTGCTACCGATGCACGATACACCACAAGGCAAAAAGCTTGTTAGGTTGGCATCTCATTAGGAGCAGCTCATACCATTCTGGAACGGGATTTGAAAATGAGAAAGATCTGTGCTAGATGGATTCCCCATCCGTTGACAGATGAGCAGAAAAAGACACGCGTTCAGTGCGCCAAGAAGTTGCTTAAAAAGTTTCCAAATTACAATGCACGGTCTTTCGCTAATGTCGTCACAGGTGACGAGATATGGGTTCACTATTTTGAGCCAAAACGAAAGATTCAGAACAAAATATGGGCAACAAAGTATTGCAAAAGACCATGCATTGCAAAGCGTACCATGAGCGTCAAGAAGGTAATGTATGCCATATTCTTTTCAAATCAGGGCCCTGCTATTCAGGTTGCTGTGCCTAAAGGCAAATCTGTAAATGCGAAGTTTTACAAGAATAAAGTTCTTCGAAAATTGAAGAAATATTTCAAAGAACGAAGACCCGCAACTGGTTTGGCCAATGTCAGATTGCTACATGACAATGCGTCATCGTACAAGGCGTTCATTGTGCAAGACTATCTGAAGCAGGAAAAGGTTGTTGAATTCCCTCATCCCCCGTATTCCCCTGACCTTGCCACGTGTGACTTTTGTTTTGTTCCCGCGGCTGAAAAAATACCTTTCTGGTCGAAAATTTGTACAGCACAAACACCTCGGTACTGCAATATTCCAGTGCCTTCATAGTATACCTCGAAAAGACTACCAAAATGCATTCAATGATTGGATCAGAAGACTGAAAGTTTGTATATCTGTTTAAGGGGAATACTTTGAGGGGACAAAGTAAATTTTTCATCGAAATCTATCACGGAATCATTTTTATGTGCTTAGTTGCATTCATATTTGAACAGTCCTCGTATACTGACGTGAAAATGCACTATATTGCCTTGGGGTTGTCGTTTGTTGTGGATTAACGTCCCCGTCAACAATGAAAAGGTCATTTTGGAGAAGTTGCTTCCAACTTTGTGGGACTTTTACCCGACATTGAGATGAAATAATTTCTCAAGACCTGTCGCCCAATGAAACCAAAAGGTTTTATTAACATGGACGGTTCGACTCGCACTGCTTTGCCTTGGCAGGCTTAGAATCTCTAAGTGGTTTACCAGTACTCGTGTGCGGTCGGTTTCAGCGGCGTGGAAGCTCCATGCAGCCCATCTATTTCTTCAAGCCCCATGGGCGGGGGCAACAGTTTGCAAAGGTACTTGCATACAGTTTTGTTCTTCTTTCTGTTCCAAGACACAATGAGGCGGTACTAATAATCACCCACAACCTATGTTTGAAGTATACATAAGCAAGTTATCATACATTTTCATCAGAAAATAGCCGTTTTGGAGGTATGGACGACCTTTTTCCTCTTGTCGTAACCCACATGTCAGATTCGGCTCCCGCCATCGGGGCTTAAAGAAATAGATGGACGGCATGATGCTTCCACGCAGAGCTGAAACCGACACGAGTACTCGTAAACCGCTTAGTGGATCTCAGCCTGCCCAGGCAAAGCGGTGCGAGTAGGCCTGTCTATGCGTATTAGCTATATTGGTTTCCTTTGGCGGCAGGGTTTTAGATGTCATTTTATTTCAATTTCGGTTAAAAGTTCCACACAATTGGAAGCAACGTCTCCAAAATGACCTTTACATTGTTGTCGGGGACGTTAAACCTCAAATCAAACAAACAGATGATGATTTATGGTTCCAGTCTTCCTACGTCGGCCAACACAAGCCCCGCCGTAACCAGAATGCATATCCCCCACAAATGACCATCCCCTTCGCTGTGGGGCATAATAATAACGGACAACAGACAAGACAGATAAATATACACTGTATTTCAAGGTTTTTAATGGTTAGCCGCCAAGTTATATTGTAACCATACAATAATTTCGGAGTTATGAGTAAAACTGACAATGTATATGGCTCCCCTCATCTTGTCCCCAGCCGTGCATGGCAGTGCAGAGGTGGAGAAACTCGGCGTTTCGTGAACCTCTGTTGTCGAGATCCACGGCTCTACCCAGATAGTGTTTGGAATTGCAACTGTGACATGCCCCTGCTAACTCATTCACCTAAAATTATGAAATAGTGAAGCTTTAAGGCCATACTTAAAAAATTCTTGGTTTGCTGTGCTCCTACCTACCCACACAGATTGCACCTTCCCACAAAATTTTATTACCATTCTGAGGAAAAGATTTTTTTGTTGAAATCCTGATTAAACTCAAATTTAACACACTAAGCCAAATTTCAAGTTGACATTCTTGTTGTTTGTTTTGCTGTTGTTTTTTTCCGAGAAAATCAGGCTTGACATTTCATTTGAATGGGATTTGAAGCCTGATTTTCTCTGAAAAATCAAAAAATAAGTAATTGAAATGATGTCTCCGGTTGTTGTCTGGTGCTTTAAGGGTCAAATATCTTTTCAGATCTAAAAAAAAAAAACCTTCCTACCCACCTCAAATATAATGGTTAGGAGCACAGCAAACAAAAGAAAAATTAAGGATGGCCTGAGCCGAATTAGTTCTTAAGTCATTTAAGATTTTCCTCTCACGTAAGCATGCCTATTAAAATATTTTGAAATTTTTACCATAAACAAAATGAAAATTTTCAGATTAATATTTCTGTCATTTCCTATATTAATGCGCAAAACATATAGTGTGGGTACTCGTAAGAAAAGCATCTGCGAGACGGTTCTAACGAGTACTCACAATATATGTTTTTGAACGGAAGTAGGAAATATAGTTTATACACATGTAAACTTCAGTTTTTAAATAAACAAGTGGAGTTTAAGGGGGTAAGAATTCTATAGGCATGTTTTCGTGATGTTTTACTCCACATTACGAAAACACAACCGTGCGATATACTGCATTTTCCATATTTCAAAAATGGCTACTTTTCTGATGAAAATCTGCGATATTTTTCTTATTAATAGTGCAAACATAGGTTGTGAGTGCTCGTTAGAACCGCCTCATTGAGGCGGTTCTAACGAGTTACCACAACCAATGTCTTGGAGCAGAAATAAGAAAAATGATGTATACCCCCGTACACCCCAGT
Organism: Lucinisca nassula; assembly: GCA_963580285.1. Lineage (NCBI taxonomy): Eukaryota > Metazoa > Mollusca > Bivalvia > Lucinida > Lucinidae > Lucinisca > Lucinisca nassula. Next base: position 47,120,371 of record OY757027.1, read on the forward strand.
TTTCTCTTTATAAAGTGGGGTGTACGGGGGTGTTCATTTCAAGGACTTGTTAACGTGATGACTTAACATACACTGTAAAAATAGTGTTTACAGATTAAACACTTTCTGAGACGCATTTCTTGTCCCATTTTTTTTTATGCGTTTAACGCTTTGATATGTCTCGTTTCTAAACACGTCTAGGAAGGTGTTAAGAAGCTCAGAAACATGTTGAAAATCTAAAGAGGTAAAATCATCATTATTCATGTTGTGTTTTTCTATTACGTTTTGTTTCATTGATCCTGGAAAAGTAGAAGATATGGTACGTCCTTCAAACATATTTTTCTTTCAAGGATGAGTGGAATATTGGTGTTTAGTTCTTAATGTAATTAGTTTTCACGACTCATATTTTCTTTCTAGATCCAAGTTGTGTTCAGTAGACTTACTATTGCCATTTGATAGAAGATTGTGATTGGTAAATGAAACCTGCATATATTCTTTCTTGAATATATTTATATAAAATGCCTAAAACTGCAAAAAAGGTGAGGAATTGTTGGGGAAAATGCCACAACATGGTCTAAACACGTTTAGCGTAAACATGTTCAAAACCTAAACATGTAAAATTTAATTATGCTTTAAGTGTAGTGTTCTTCCTTTCTTGCAAAGACATCTTAACCTCCAACATGAACTCACAGATAGTGCACACTGTAAGATTGTACTCTAGTTTCGCATAATGAAGGGGAGCCTCTGCGATACTAGAGTACAATCATACAGTAGGCACTATTTGTTAGTTCATGTTGGAGGTTAAGATGTCTTTGGTAGAAAAGAAGAACACTACACCTTAAAGTATAATTAAATTTTACATGCTTAGGTTTTAAACATGTTTACGCTAAACGTGTTTAGACCATGTTGTGGCATTTTCCCCAACAATTCCTAACCTTTTTTTTTTTGCAGTTTTAGGCAGTTTATATAAATATATTCAAGAAAAAATATATGCAGGTTTCATTTACCAATCACAATCTTCTATCACATGGCATTAGTAAGTCTGCTGAACACATCTTGGATCTAGAAAGAAAATATGAGTAGCGAAAACTAATTACATTAAGAACTAAACACCAATATTCCACTCATCCTTGAAAGAAAAATATGTTTGAAGGACGTACCATATCTTCTACTATTCCAGGATCAAAGAAACAAAACCTAATAGACAAATACAACATGAATAATGATGATTTTACCTCTATTTTATGTCTGTGCAGCTCTGCAACTTTCAGCGTCCGTTCAGCGTTCGTGTACGCGGGAAACAGATCGTATCGATTTCAGCCGAGACGTGTTTAGACTTTTGACATGTTTATACTCACAAATACGGCAAAACAAATTACATGTTTAGAAACAACACACTTTTCTAATCATGTTTAGATCTAAACATGTGTAAAACACGTTTAATTTCTATACGCTATTTTTACAGTGTATCTGAGAGAATAAGGGAGATTTTTGCTTATTGTATTACTCTCGAAGGGCCGATACGGGCGGGGCCAAAACGAAAGAAAACGTTAAATTTTAGGTCCAACAATGATAGCTAGCTGATGAAAATTCGTTGTTTCGTCTTCTTTCTGCTGTTAAAACAGAATGTAGGTACTCATTAGAACCGCTCTTTGGGGCGGTTCAAACGAGTACCCACAATCCGTGTTTTTTTCAGCAGTAATAAACAAAACAATGATAATTTTCTTCTTCTGGCTTAATTATAGAATATGGATGCTCGTTAGAACCGACCCATCGTGTCTGTTCTAGAGAGTACGAAAAATGTATTTATCATATGACGTCGCGTCTGAGAGTGTAATAACGCCAGGTATTATTTTCGATAATCCACTTGTGGATTAAATATGCAAATTAGCTAGATACGTCCCGTAGCGTTCCATGTACGACGTCGCGTTTACTAACGGTGGAAAATTGACATTTTTGTAAACAATCGTGAATAAAATGCGTTTTAAATAGAATCTTGCATTCGTGCTAATGTATTATTGAATTTATTAAACTCGTTGAGGAAAAGGGATAAAATGCTCGGCACAGCCTCGCATTTTATCCCTTTTCCTAAACTCCTTTAATAAATTCAATAATACATGAATACTCATGTAAGATCCTCTATGATGTCAACAGCAAGGAAAATAATGCATACACAAGTAAACCTCACTTTCTCCGATGTAAAGTGCGACGAACAAGGGTATGCATTTCAAGGACTTGCTCGCGTGATGTTGCGAATTGTAGAGCGTTTTAGCTCACCTGGGCCGAAGGCTAAAGTGGATCTTATAGAATAGTGGGTCCTCCGTCATCCGTCCGTCGTCCGTCCACACGTTTGAGCAGCTTTATCTCTGTATCCTGCAGGCTGATCTCAATCATTTCTCATCTGTAGCATGCCTCGGGTGGGGCATCGATGACATAAACTTTTTTTCGAAATAATTCTAAAACTTTGGTTCTTATGGAAGGTCCCACAGACTAACTATGGGAAAATGCTTGTCATCACCGTAGCGCCTTCAGATTTGATCGGATCTTTCTAAAACTTTTATGGTAAGGTGGCTGGGGATAAAACCTCGGATGGATTTGAAAACCGGCCAAGTCGGCCCATTTATCATAGAGATACGTCCCTTTGATTGCTGAAAATGCCGATTTTTGACCTTGTCATCACTGTAGCCCCTTCAGTTTTGATCGGCTTTTTCTGAAGTTTATACATAAGGTGGCTGGGGATAAAACTCGTATGAGTTCGAAAACCGGCCAAGTCGGCCAATTTCTCTCAGTCCCTTTGATTGCTGTAAATGCAGATTTTTTTACCTTGTCATCACCGTAGCCCCTTCAGTTTTGATCGGATCGGGATAAAAACTTGGATCAGTTCGAAAACCAGCCAAATCTGCCCATTTATCATAGAGTTATGTCCCTTTGATTGCTGAAAATGCCGATTTTTGACCTTGTCACTTGAAAGTTACATATAAGTAAGTCAGGAATAAAAGCTTGAATGAGTTTGAAAATCGGTGAGGTCAGCTGATTTATCATAGTTTGCAGAAAATGCTTACCATGTCATCACCTTGTCCTCCAATAAATCCTTCAGGAAAGGTTGGCACTTCCTGAAACTTTGAATCTGTTAGCTCAGGTGAGCGATACAGGACCATCTTGGTCCTCTTGTTTTTTCTTGGCTTTCTGTGACATATTCTTCGACATAGAAACTAGATGGTCTTGTCCTGTCCTAACGTCTGTTGACGTCGGTTGACTCCATTTGGTAGTTATACGTCAAAGAGGTGGTTACAGCTATTTCTATCGCCCCCGCCCATAGGGGCTTGAAGAAATATATGGGCTGCATGATGCTTCCACGCAGAGCTGTATCCGGCCCGCACACTAGTACTGGTAAACCGTTTAGAGGATTTAAGCCTGTCCAGGAACCGCGGTGCGAGGCGGACCGTCCATGCTAATAAACCCTATTGGTTTCATTGGGCGACAGGGCTTGAGGTGTCATTTCATCTCAATGTCGGTTAAACGTCCCACAAAATTGGAAGCAACGTCTCCAAAATGACCTTTACAGTGTTGACGGGGACGTAAAACCTTAAATCAAACAAACAAAACAGCTATTTCTATGAGAAAAAAACGCTGTTCAGTTCCTTGGTTACTTTCTTTCAAATATTATTGAACTTTAAAATTGGCTCCTTATTATGTCCAAATGCTTCACTGTAAATTGTTTATCAATCGACCCAAAGTTACCAAGCATAGAAACTCTTCAGAGCTAAAGCCCACCTGGCTATCACTTTTTTGTAGGAAATTCACGCAACTTATTAATAGAAAATACATTTCAGCGTGTTGCGTAAGAGCGTTATCTATTTATCTGGACCGGGCATGACAAACAGTGCAGACCCAGTTCGGACGCAGCGACAGATCAAGGTCTACAATGTTTGCTTACAGTACTGGAATTCAAGGGTAAGACGCCGAAAAAAAGCGCCTGATCAGGGTCTTCCCCTTTTGCATAAAACTGGTATCTAATGGTGGAAAGAATCTAGGACCATTCTCTAAGCACACCAGTACTCTCATTCCTTTTATTTTTCTTTAAATGCTATTATTTGACTCATTTTGTACCAGATACTCCAAAACGCGTACCCGGCAAACAGTGCAGGATCAGATCAGACGCCGCAGAATGATACGACTGATCAGGACCTACACTGTTTGCGAAGGTTTAAGCAATTTCCCGAACTACAATTTGAAGAAAACACTACCTGTCACTCCTAAATTGACTCCTGCCATATGTAAGGAGGAATATTCCATATCGTACATAACGGGTTAATAGAAAATAGCAGCGTTAAGGGCAGCGTTTTCCGTAAGAGCGTTATCTATTGCATCTTGATTAGGGTGGGAAACAGTGCACACCCAGATCAGACGCAGCGTCTGATCAAGGACTACAATATTTGCTTACAGTACTGAAATTTAAGGGTAAGACGAAATAAAAACCTGATCAGGGTCTACACTTTTTGCTTAAAAACTGGAATTCAAGGGTTACATGTAACAGAAGGCTTAAATCTCAGTCTAGGACCATTTCCAAAGCAATCGAAACATTTTGGTCACATGCGAGATGTGCTCCGGTTTTTGCCCACCTCTGATTAACGGTCGGCTCGATACTAGTGAAAGCATCTTCAAAGGGCCGTAAAATAAAAAACAAAACCCCGCAATCGACCCACCCGTACTCCCAGTGCTTTTTTACTTTTGTAAATAAACTAAGAATGTAAATAAGAAAGTAAATTGGCCACCGCCCATCGGGGCTTGAAGAAATTGATGGGCTGCATGATGCTTCTACGCAGAGCTGAAACCGACTCGCACACGAGTACTGGTAAGAGGAATCAAACCTGCCCAGGCAAAGCGGTGCGAGTTGGCCCGTCCATGCTTATATACCCTATAGGTTTCTTTGGGCAGCAGGGTTTGAGATGTCATTTCATCTCAATGTCGGGTAAAATGACCCATACAGTGTCAAACCAAACAAAACAAAAGCTTACTTGGATATATCCTTTGTTGCCCAGTGTATGGAGATAGTGAAGTAATGTCTCACTGAGACACACGTGACCACCTGGTGCTGGATTGGCGCACAAATTACATTTGTAGCTGAATAATAAGGAATATGATTTGAGATGTGGCACCATAACATAATGATAACCCGCCCGTCATTACGAAAACATGCCTATACAAATACATTGTTAACTTTTCCGCCGAAAAAAAACCACGAAAATTTTAAGATGAAAATTTGTGGTATTTTGCTTATTTCTGCTCAAAATATAGACTGTGGGTACTCGTTAGAACCGCCTCATCGAGGCGGTTCTAACCAGTACCCACAGTCTATATTTTAGATCAGAAATAAGAAAAAAGAGGGCCCTGAATCGCTTACCTGAGAATTAGTGTCTCTAGTACATTCTAGGCCCAAGGGCTATAATTTGAACAAACTTCGTAATGGTCCACTAGATGCTTCATACCAAATATCAAAGACCTGGACCTTCTGGTTTCAGACAAGAAGATTTTTAACGGTTTTCCCTATATACGCCTATGAAAAACCAAAGGGTCCCGGGATGGGGGCATTTTTGGCCCCAGGGCTATAATTTGAACAATCTTGAAAGAGGTCCACTAGATGAAGCTTCACGCCAATTATCAAAGATCTGGGCCTTGCGGTTTCAGACAAGAAAAGTTTTAAAGATTTCCGCTACATAAGCTTAGGTGAAACCAAACGCCCCCTGGGCGGGGGCATTTTTGGCCCCAGGGTTATAATCTGAACAATCTTGGTAGAGGTCCACTAGGTGAAGCTTCATACCAAATATCAAAGACCTGGCCCTTGTGGTTTCAGAGAAGAAGATTTTTAAAGGTTTTCCCTATATAAGCCTATGAAAAACCAAAAGGGTCCCAGGGTGGGGGCATTTTCGGCCCCAGGGCTATAATTTGTATAATCTTGAGAGAGGTCTACTAGATGAAGCTTCACACCAAATATCAAAGATCTGGGCCTTGCGGTTTCAGAGAAGAATTTTTTTAAAAGATTTTCCCTGTATAAGCCTATGTAAAACCAAAGGCCAGCGGGGCGGGGGGCATTTTTTGGCCCCAAGGCTATAATTTTAACAATCTTAGTAGAGGTCCACGAGGTAAAGCTTCAAACCAAATATTAAAGACCTGGGCCTTGTGGTTTCAGAGAAGAAGATTTTTTTAATGATTTTTGCCTATATATAAGCCTATGTAAAACCAAAGGCCTCCATGCGGGGGCATTTTGGCTCCCAGGGCTATAATTTGAACAATCTTGGTAGAAGTCCACCAGGTAAAGCTTCACACCAAATATCAAAGATCAGGGCCTTGCGGTTTCAGAGAAGAAGATTTTTAAAGATTTTCCCTGTATAAGCCTATGTAAAACCAAAGGCCCCCGGGGCGGGGGCATTTTTGGTCCCAAGGCTATAATTTGAACAATCTTAGTAGAGGTTCACCAGGTAAAGCTTCACACCAAATATTAAAGACCTGGGCCTTGTGGTTTCAGAGAAGAAGAGTTTTTAATGAATTTCCCTATATAAGCCTATGTAAAACCAAAGGCCCCCGGGGCGTGGGCATTTTGGCCCCCAGGGCTAAAATTTGAACAATCTTGGTAGAGGTCCACTAGATGAAGCTTCATACCAAATATCGAAGAACTGGACTTTGCGGTTTCAGAGAAGAAGATTTTTAAAGTTTTCGTTTAAAAAATCTATTTTTAGCTCCTGTGACCTAGATGTGCAATGGACCGAAACCATTTGAAGAACTTTGATAGGGGACCACCTAAGGATCATTCCTGTGAAGTTTGGTAAAAAAAAATCCGATCAGTGGTTTAGGAGGAGATGTCATTTGAAAAAAGTTTACGCACGCACACACGCACGCACTGACGACGGACGACGGACGAAAAGTGATCACAAAAGCTCACCTTGTCACTATGTGACACGTGAGCTAATAAGGTATACCCCTGTAAACCGCAGTTTTACTATATAAAAGTGGGGTTCAAGGGGGTCAAAAGTATATAGGCTTGTTTTCGTGATGGTGAGCTAAAATGACGTCAAATATGTTTTTTTTCCGGGCGAAACCGTCTAACATTACGAAAACAAGCCTATTCATATTTTACAAACAGAAAAATGAAAATTTCAGATAAAAAATTCTGATATTTTTCTTATTTCTGCTCAAAATATAGATTGTAGGCACTCGTTAGAACTCGACGAGACAGAAATAAGAAAAATAATATATACCCCCGTAAATCTGAGTTTACTATATAAAAGTGAGGTTTTAAGGGGTCAAAATTAACAGGCCTGTTTTCATGATCATCACGTTAACACGTCCGTGAGATGAAGACCCCCCTAAACCCCACTTTATATAGAGAAAATTGGGGTTTAAGGGGGTCTACATTATTTTTCTTATTTCTTCTCAAAGACATAGGTTGTGGGTACTCGTTAGAACCGCCTCAATGAGGCGGTTCTAACGAGCACCCACAACCTATGCTTGCAGTATTTATAAGAAAAATATCACGGAAGTTCATGAAAAAAAAGGCACTACTCGTATGTCGCACGGGTGTGTTATCGTAATGAAATCCCACTATTCTCACCATAAAGCGTGGTTAAGGGCAGTCATCAATTCACGTACACGTTAAAATGATGAAATCTGCGGCTATCTCGGTATGTGTAGCTTAATCGCCCACGTCACAATATATGGGATGCCGTTTTACTCATTAATCCAAATTATGGATATCAAACTCATTAATCCAAATTATGGATATCAATAAATCAAAATACGGATATCAATTATTCCGCTGATTTATGGATATCCATATTTCGAATTAGTGATATCAGTAATTCGAATTATGGATATCCATAAATAATTATCGATATCCATAAATAATTATGGATATCCATACATTACGCAAACACGCCTATACGAATACATTACCACCTTTATCGCCGAACAAATGAAAATTTTAAAATGAAAAATTGTGATATTTTTCTTATTTCTGCTCAAAATATAGATTGTAGGCACTCGTTAGAACCGCCTTATCGAGGCGGTTCTAACGAGTACCCACAATCTATATTTTAGAGGAGAAATAAGAAAAATAAGGAATACCCCCGGAAACCCCGGTTTTACTATATAAAAGGGGGTCAAAATTATATAGGCGTGTCTTCGTGATGATTCGAATTATGTATATACATAAATGATTTTGGATATCTATAAACAGGGAATAGATACATACAAATACTGTGATGGGATGTATCATGTTTCCCCGAAGTGCTGAAACTGGCCACACATGATAACTTGTAAACCGCTTAGAAGGACTAAGCCTGCCAGGGAAAATTGGTGTGAGTCATACCGTCCAATGCATATAAGCGTTTTGGTTTCAATGGGCGACAGGGCTTGCGATGTCATTTCATCTTAATGTCGGGTAAAAGTCCCACAAAATCGGAAGCGACGTCTACAAAATGACCTAAATAGTGTTGACTGGGATGTTACACCTAAATTTAAACAAACAAACATGTAGCTTAGTCTGATGCGCATCTCACTGGTGATCAGGAGGCCGCGAGCTCGAGAACTGCCGGTGTCGGCAACATCCTGTTATGAGGATTGATCATGAAATGGGCCCCGTCAAGCGATTTTGGTACTTATCGCCTATGCGAGCAGCGAAGGTTCAGGCGAGCCTGCGCATCCGCGCAGTCTCGCCAGAACGTTCACTGCTCACTCATACAAGCAGTGAATCAAGAGGAACCTTCAGACAGAAAGCCATATCCCTGGCCCCTCTGTATGGCTGGGCATGCGCAGTTAACATTTGTCATGACGGAATGCTCGAAGACCCAAATTCGCTTGGCGGGGCTCAAATCTTTTCTACGGCCATTATCTTCGTTCCGCCGAATCAAGAAGAGCAGTTGCAATGAGCTCTGCACTGTTATGTATTAGCATGTCCTCGAAAAGTTTGATTATGGCAGTTGTCCCGGCTCGATTTGACCTAAACAGTTTCGGCTGGGCTATTAAGCTTCAACAAACACACACACACACACACACACACACACACACACACACACACACACACACACACACACACACACACACACACACACACACACACACATACACACACACACACACACACAAAACCTGCAAAACATTACGAAAACAAACACGCCTATAAATAATAAATACATGGTTAGTGTCTTTAATAATTAAATCAAGAATCGGTGAGCCTTAGACAATGTTATAGAGGGCAAACTTTAGCGAGTCCCTATAAAATTGTCGGGGCAAACCGATTATATTTTATTATTCAAAACATTATCCATGTATTTAATTTATACCGCTATTCAAAGCAACCAATGGATTTTGCAATAATTTAGCAAATTTGAGCAACTAAAGACAGCAGACAAAGTGGCATATTAAACGACATTCAGTTCCATGGCGCGCACACGTAGTATACGTTACGTCAACGAGTGCAAAGTTTCTGACGTCACCGCGCCACAGAGACGTAGGAAACCACACGGACGCTCGAATAAAAGTTTCTCAGCGCTTTACTTTCTGTATGAAAATTTGCAAGTAAATAGTTTATTTTAGCTTTAGAAATTTTCGCGGTTGAGACGCAACTGTAGGTACAGTGCGCAGTTATTCCAAACGGGCCATTCAAACTAGGAAGAGCCGAGAAGGTAAGAATTTAGCTGAAATTCTGTTTAAATAAACAATGCAAAGATTTTAACTTGCAGTTTTGTTGTTTACCCACGTATGAAAGGTTGCATGTTATTGTTTATACTTGTAAAATAGGGACCTGAAAAGTAGGTCCGGTCTATAAACGGTCATTAGACGTATTATAGGTCAGTAGAAGGTATTCTAGGTCGCTACCGATTATAGCGTGCAGTTATTCCACCCCCTTTATTAGGTTACTAGAATGCCTGGTTGCGGTATAAAAATACATTATTTTTCTAAGAAATATAAGGTATACTCCTGTAAATTCCAGTTTTACTATATAAAAAAGGGGGCTCAAGAGGGAAATAACTAGACCCTGATGGACACATCAACAGTGGAAAGCCAAAAGGACTGTCACTTTCCCATAGAATGGCCAATTGGGTATCCAAAACAAAAAAGCATAAGCGATACGCACACTCTAAAGACAAACCATAACAAAAATAACATCAAATGTTTATGGACGGGCGGACGGATGGACAGCGCCCTTCTAAAATACGAGCATTTTTTCAAAGCGGGCATATAATAGTACCAAATACGAAATAAATGCATATTGACTGATGTGGTCGATCACTGGTGGACAGAGGCTCAGCCACTGAAGCTACAAACTGCATATGTATTTGTTTTGTTTTATTTGAGGTTTAACGTCCCCGTCAACACTATATAGGTCATTTTGGAGACGCTGCTTCCAATTTTGTGGGACTTTTACCAAACAATGAGATGAAATGACATTTTAAGTCCTGTCGCCCAATGAAACCACTAGGGTTTATAAGCATGGACTCGCACCGCTTTGCCTGGGCAGGCTTATAATAGTACCATCAAGTTGTCTTTGATTTTCGAAAAAAAAGTGAAATAAATAAATATGAGGGTCACTGATGTGGCCTAATTGGCCGAAACTAGCTAGTTTGGCCCAGAAAACATGTACACTCCATATTTTCCAGTTCTGTAGTGTATTCCTTGCTTCCAAAGGATAGCCCTTTCTAGAACATATTTGACGTCACTACAGCTGGTGTCTGGGAATGTGTGCCGGCCGTAAAAAAGTCACCCTGCCCTACACCATAGTGTAGTTTATAATTCCTTGTCCTTTTGGATCATTGATTCCATTGGTCAATTTTGAAAATATGTGAGAGTCACTGACGAGGCCTAATTGGCCGAACTAGCTAGTCTGGAACAGAAAACATGTAAACTCCATATTTTTCAGTTCTGTGGTGTATTCCTTGTTTCCAAAGGAAAACCCTTTCTAGAACATATTTGACGTCACTACAGCTGGTGTCTGGGGATGTGTGGCGGCCGTAAAAGTCTCCCTGCCCTACATCATAGCGTAGTTTATATTTTCTTGTCCTTTGGGATCATTGATTCCATTGTTGAATTTTGAATTTTTTAAATCTCAGTCTAGGACCATTTCCAAAGCAATCGAAACATTTTGGTCACATGCGAGATGTGCTCCGGTTTTTGCCCACCTCTGATTAACGGTCGGCTCGATACTAGTGAAAGCATCTTCAAAGGGCCGTAAAATAAAAAACAAAACCCCGCAATCGACCCACCCGTACTCCCAGTGCTTTTTTACTTTTGTAAATAAACTAAGAATGTAAATAAGAAAGTAAATTGGCCACCGCCCATCGGGGCTTGAAGAAATTGATGGGCTGCATGATGCTTCTACGCAGAGCTGAAACCGACTCGCACACGAGTACTGGTAAGAGGAATCAAACCTGCCCAGGCAAAGCGGTGCGAGTTGGCCCGTCCATGCTTATATACCCTATAGGTTTCTTTGGGCAGCAGGGTTTGAGATGTCATTTCATCTCAATGTCGGGTAAAATGACCCATACAGTGTCAAACCAAACAAAACAAAAGCTTACTTGGATATATCCTTTGTTGCCCAGTGTATGGAGATAGTGAAGTAATGTCTCACTGAGACACACGTGACCACCTGGTGCTGGATTGGCGCACAAATTACATTTGTAGCTGAATAATAAGGAATATGATTTGAGATGTGGCACCATAACATAATGATAACCCGCCCGTCATTACGAAAACATGCCTATACAAATACATTGTTAACTTTTCCGCCGAAAAAAAACCACGAAAATTTTAAGATGAAAATTTGTGGTATTTTGCTTATTTCTGCTCAAAATATAGACTGTGGGTACTCGTTAGAACCGCCTCATCGAGGCGGTTCTAACCAGTACCCACAGTCTATATTTTAGATCAGAAATAAGAAAAAAGAGGGCCCTGAATCGCTTACCTGAGAATTAGTGTCTCTAGTACATTCTAGGCCCAAGGGCTATAATTTGAACAAACTTCGTAATGGTCCACTAGATGCTTCATACCAAATATCAAAGACCTGGACCTTCTGGTTTCAGACAAGAAGATTTTTAACGGTTTTCCCTATATACGCCTATGAAAAACCAAAGGGTCCCGGGATGGGGGCATTTTTGGCCCCAGGGCTATAATTTGAACAATCTTGAAAGAGGTCCACTAGATGAAGCTTCACGCCAATTATCAAAGATCTGGGCCTTGCGGTTTCAGACAAGAAAAGTTTTAAAGATTTCCGCTACATAAGCTTAGGTGAAACCAAACGCCCCCTGGGCGGGGGCATTTTTGGCCCCAGGGTTATAATCTGAACAATCTTGGTAGAGGTCCACTAGGTGAAGCTTCATACCAAATATCAAAGACCTGGCCCTTGTGGTTTCAGAGAAGAAGATTTTTAAAGGTTTTCCCTATATAAGCCTATGAAAAACCAAAAGGGTCCCAGGGTGGGGGCATTTTCGGCCCCAGGGCTATAATTTGTATAATCTTGAGAGAGGTCTACTAGATGAAGCTTCACACCAAATATCAAAGATCTGGGCCTTGCGGTTTCAGAGAAGAATTTTTTTAAAAGATTTTCCCTGTATAAGCCTATGTAAAACCAAAGGCCAGCGGGGCGGGGGGCATTTTTTGGCCCCAAGGCTATAATTTTAACAATCTTAGTAGAGGTCCACGAGGTAAAGCTTCAAACCAAATATTAAAGACCTGGGCCTTGTGGTTTCAGAGAAGAAGATTTTTTTAATGATTTTTGCCTATATATAAGCCTATGTAAAACCAAAGGCCTCCATGCGGGGGCATTTTGGCTCCCAGGGCTATAATTTGAACAATCTTGGTAGAAGTCCACCAGGTAAAGCTTCACACCAAATATCAAAGATCAGGGCCTTGCGGTTTCAGAGAAGAAGATTTTTAAAGATTTTCCCTGTATAAGCCTATGTAAAACCAAAGGCCCCCGGGGCGGGGGCATTTTTGGTCCCAAGGCTATAATTTGAACAATCTTAGTAGAGGTTCACCAGGTAAAGCTTCACACCAAATATTAAAGACCTGGGCCTTGTGGTTTCAGAGAAGAAGAGTTTTTAATGAATTTCCCTATATAAGCCTATGTAAAACCAAAGGCCCCCGGGGCGTGGGCATTTTGGCCCCCAGGGCTAAAATTTGAACAATCTTGGTAGAGGTCCACTAGATGAAGCTTCATACCAAATATCGAAGAACTGGACTTTGCGGTTTCAGAGAAGAAGATTTTTAAAGTTTTCGTTTAAAAAATCTATTTTTAGCTCCTGTGACCTAGATGTGCAATGGACCGAAACCATTTGAAGAACTTTGATAGGGGACCACCTAAGGATCATTCCTGTGAAGTTTGGTAAAAAAAAATCCGATCAGTGGTTTAGGAGGAGATGTCATTTGAAAAAAGTTTACGCACGCACACACGCACGCACTGACGACGGACGACGGACGAAAAGTGATCACAAAAGCTCACCTTGTCACTATGTGACACGTGAGCTAATAAGGTATACCCCTGTAAACCGCAGTTTTACTATATAAAAGTGGGGTTCAAGGGGGTCAAAAGTATATAGGCTTGTTTTCGTGATGGTGAGCTAAAATGACGTCAAATATGTTTTTTTTCCGGGCGAAACCGTCTAACATTACGAAAACAAGCCTATTCATATTTTACAAACAGAAAAATGAAAATTTCAGATAAAAAATTCTGATATTTTTCTTATTTCTGCTCAAAATATAGATTGTAGGCACTCGTTAGAACTCGACGAGACAGAAATAAGAAAAATAATATATACCCCCGTAAATCTGAGTTTACTATATAAAAGTGAGGTTTTAAGGGGTCAAAATTAACAGGCCTGTTTTCATGATCATCACGTTAACACGTCCGTGAGATGAAGACCCCCCTAAACCCCACTTTATATAGAGAAAATTGGGGTTTAAGGGGGTCTACATTATTTTTCTTATTTCTTCTCAAAGACATAGGTTGTGGGTACTCGTTAGAACCGCCTCAATGAGGCGGTTCTAACGAGCACCCACAACCTATGCTTGCAGTATTTATAAGAAAAATATCACGGAAGTTCATGAAAAAAAAGGCACTACTCGTATGTCGCACGGGTGTGTTATCGTAATGAAATCCCACTATTCTCACCATAAAGCGTGGTTAAGGGCAGTCATCAATTCACGTACACGTTAAAATGATGAAATCTGCGGCTATCTCGGTATGTGTAGCTTAATCGCCCACGTCACAATATATGGGATGCCGTTTTACTCATTAATCCAAATTATGGATATCAAACTCATTAATCCAAATTATGGATATCAATAAATCAAAATACGGATATCAATTATTCCGCTGATTTATGGATATCCATATTTCGAATTAGTGATATCAGTAATTCGAATTATGGATATCCATAAATAATTATCGATATCCATAAATAATTATGGATATCCATACATTACGCAAACACGCCTATACGAATACATTACCACCTTTATCGCCGAACAAATGAAAATTTTAAAATGAAAAATTGTGATATTTTTCTTATTTCTGCTCAAAATATAGATTGTAGGCACTCGTTAGAACCGCCTTATCGAGGCGGTTCTAACGAGTACCCACAATCTATATTTTAGAGGAGAAATAAGAAAAATAAGGAATACCCCCGGAAACCCCGGTTTTACTATATAAAAGGGGGTCAAAATTATATAGGCGTGTCTTCGTGATGATTCGAATTATGTATATACATAAATGATTTTGGATATCTATAAACAGGGAATAGATACATACAAATACTGTGATGGGATGTATCATGTTTCCCCGAAGTGCTGAAACTGGCCACACATGATAACTTGTAAACCGCTTAGAAGGACTAAGCCTGCCAGGGAAAATTGGTGTGAGTCATACCGTCCAATGCATATAAGCGTTTTGGTTTCAATGGGCGACAGGGCTTGCGATGTCATTTCATCTTAATGTCGGGTAAAAGTCCCACAAAATCGGAAGCGACGTCTACAAAATGACCTAAATAGTGTTGACTGGGATGTTACACCTAAATTTAAACAAACAAACATGTAGCTTAGTCTGATGCGCATCTCACTGGTGATCAGGAGGCCGCGAGCTCGAGAACTGCCGGTGTCGGCAACATCCTGTTATGAGGATTGATCATGAAATGGGCCCCGTCAAGCGATTTTGGTACTTATCGCCTATGCGAGCAGCGAAGGTTCAGGCGAGCCTGCGCATCCGCGCAGTCTCGCCAGAACGTTCACTGCTCACTCATACAAGCAGTGAATCAAGAGGAACCTTCAGACAGAAAGCCATATCCCTGGCCCCTCTGTATGGCTGGGCATGCGCAGTTAACATTTGTCATGACGGAATGCTCGAAGACCCAAATTCGCTTGGCGGGGCTCAAATCTTTTCTACGGCCATTATCTTCGTTCCGCCGAATCAAGAAGAGCAGTTGCAATGAGCTCTGCACTGTTATGTATTAGCATGTCCTCGAAAAGTTTGATTATGGCAGTTGTCCCGGCTCGATTTGACCTAAACAGTTTCGGCTGGGCTATTAAGCTTCAACAAACAAACACACACACACACACACACACACACACACACACACACACACACACACACACACACACACACACACACACACACACACACACATACACACACACACACACACACAAAACCTGCAAAACATTACGAAAACAAACACGCCTATAAATAATAAATACATGGTTAGTGTCTTTAATAATTAAATCAAGAATCGGTGAGCCTTAGACAATGTTATAGAGGGCAAACTTTAGCGAGTCCCTATAAAATTGTCGGGGCAAACCGATTATATTTTATTATTCAAAACATTATCCATGTATTTAATTTATACCGCTATTCAAAGCAACCAATGGATTTTGCAATAATTTAGCAAATTTGAGCAACTAAAGACAGCAGACAAAGTGGCATATTAAACGACATTCAGTTCCATGGCGCGCACACGTAGTATACGTTACGTCAACGAGTGCAAAGTTTCTGACGTCACCGCGCCACAGAGACGTAGGAAACCACACGGACGCTCGAATAAAAGTTTCTCAGCGCTTTACTTTCTGTATGAAAATTTGCAAGTAAATAGTTTATTTTAGCTTTAGAAATTTTCGCGGTTGAGACGCAACTGTAGGTACAGTGCGCAGTTATTCCAAACGGGCCATTCAAACTAGGAAGAGCCGAGAAGGTAAGAATTTAGCTGAAATTCTGTTTAAATAAACAATGCAAAGATTTTAACTTGCAGTTTTGTTGTTTACCCACGTATGAAAGGTTGCATGTTATTGTTTATACTTGTAAAATAGGGACCTGAAAAGTAGGTCCGGTCTATAAACGGTCATTAGACGTATTATAGGTCAGTAGAAGGTATTCTAGGTCGCTACCGATTATAGCGTGCAGTTATTCCACCCCCTTTATTAGGTTACTAGAATGCCTGGTTGCGGTATAAAAATACATTATTTTTCTAAGAAATATAAGGTATACTCCTGTAAATTCCAGTTTTACTATATAAAAAAGGGGGCTCAAGAGGGAAATAACTAGACCCTGATGGACACATCAACAGTGGAAAGCCAAAAGGACTGTCACTTTCCCATAGAATGGCCAATTGGGTATCCAAAACAAAAAAGCATAAGCGATACGCACACTCTAAAGACAAACCATAACAAAAATAACATCAAATGTTTATGGACGGGCGGACGGATGGACAGCGCCCTTCTAAAATACGAGCATTTTTTCAAAGCGGGCATATAATAGTACCAAATACGAAATAAATGCATATTGACTGATGTGGTCGATCACTGGTGGACAGAGGCTCAGCCACTGAAGCTACAAACTGCATATGTATTTGTTTTGTTTTATTTGAGGTTTAACGTCCCCGTCAACACTATATAGGTCATTTTGGAGACGCTGCTTCCAATTTTGTGGGACTTTTACCAAACAATGAGATGAAATGACATTTTAAGTCCTGTCGCCCAATGAAACCACTAGGGTTTATAAGCATGGACTCGCACCGCTTTGCCTGGGCAGGCTTATAATAGTACCATCAAGTTGTCTTTGATTTTCGAAAAAAAAGTGAAATAAATAAATATGAGGGTCACTGATGTGGCCTAATTGGCCGAAACTAGCTAGTTTGGCCCAGAAAACATGTACACTCCATATTTTCCAGTTCTGTAGTGTATTCCTTGCTTCCAAAGGATAGCCCTTTCTAGAACATATTTGACGTCACTACAGCTGGTGTCTGGGAATGTGTGCCGGCCGTAAAAAAGTCACCCTGCCCTACACCATAGTGTAGTTTATAATTCCTTGTCCTTTTGGATCATTGATTCCATTGGTCAATTTTGAAAATATGTGAGAGTCACTGACGAGGCCTAATTGGCCGAACTAGCTAGTCTGGAACAGAAAACATGTAAACTCCATATTTTTCAGTTCTGTGGTGTATTCCTTGTTTCCAAAGGAAAACCCTTTCTAGAACATATTTGACGTCACTACAGCTGGTGTCTGGGGATGTGTGGCGGCCGTAAAAGTCTCCCTGCCCTACATCATAGCGTAGTTTATATTTTCTTGTCCTTTGGGATCATTGATTCCATTGTTGAATTTTGAAATATATGAGGCTCACTGATGAGGCCCAATTGGCCGAAACTAGCTAGTCTGGCCAGAAAACATGTACACTCCATATTTTCTAGTTCTGCAGTGTATTCCTTGCTACCAAAAGATAACCCTTTTTAGAACATATTTGACGTAACTACAGCAGGTGCCAGGGAATGTGTGGCGGTCGTAAAAAGTCTCCCTGCCCTACATCATAGTGTAGTTTATATTTTTGTCCTTTGGGATCATTGATTCCATTGTTAAATTTTGAAAATTATGAGGCTCACTGATGAGGCCCAATTTGCCGAAACTAGCTAGTCTGGCCCAGAAAACATGTACACTCCATATGTTCCAGTTCTGTGGTGTATTACTTGCTTCAAAAGAATAACCCTTTCTAGAACATTTTTGACGTCACGACAGCAGGCGTCAGGGAATGTGTGGCGGCCGTAAAAAGTCTCCCTGCCCTTCATCACAGTGTAGTTTATATTTTCTTGTCCTTTAGGAACATTGATTCCATTGTTGAATTTTGGAAATATATGAAGGTCACGGATGAGGCCTAAAAGGCCGAAACTAGCTAGTCTGACCCACAAAACATGTGCACTCCATATTTTCCAGTTCTATGTTGTATTC